>CM046042.1:29384389-29726889 GCA_025215565.1 Flaveria ramosissima
ATGCTTGTTGCTCACTATTGGGTTGAATTTTAGTTAGTGATTTAAATAAGCGGCCCTGATGGGTTGAAATTGGAGGTTTAGCAAAACCGGGCGCTCGGTTAAAACGGAATCAAGTTTGAGCATGAAGTTTGCACTCGAATATGTAAATTCAAACCGAACGGAGTTCGAGCGAAGCTGCGTTCCGTTCGATTCGGTTCGTGAACAACCCTACATGTAACTAGCTTATCGTAATTCATTACCCAAAGGCTTTTTAATAAACACTATTGACTACTTTTGGTCTTAATGGGTTCTAAATCTTATTATCTTAAATTAAATCACTCTTAGAAAGTTCAGCCTTAATGGCTCCTAGAATCCCAATTCCACTATGAAAAATTAGGATTTTAATGTTATTTTAACATTTTTTGGTTTTTTAGGTCTATCCGTTCTTACCGAACAAAAAAGGAAACCCAACTTCTATTTAGATCCGTCTTAACCCGAACCATTTCTATAAAAAAGACATTATAAATCAATTTTAGAATAAAAAGATAATAAGACAAAATAGTTGTTAGGTATAATTTGTAAATAAAAAAAGAAAAGAAATAATAAAATGTACAGATAAAAATAAAGAATGTAATGTAGAAGGTTTTTAGAAAATGTATAAAATTTAAGAATAAATTTTTAGAGATACGTTTTTCGTTAAACTAGGATTGTTCACACGCGCGTTGTGCCAGAGCGAAGTGGGTGGGATTGTTGATCGGTCCTAAAGAAAACATCGATTTCTAAGTATGTCAGGTCTCGCGTATATTTTTACGAAAATTAATACATAAATGCAAGTAAAAAAACTGACACTCGAAGGGTACGTATATAATCATCAAGTAGCGTATAAGTAAGTCAGGAAAAAAATATTAAATATTGCAAAATGAAAATGGGAAAAATGACCAGACGGATTGAGAGTAGGAGAGGAAGAACCAACGCCTCATCTACGCAAAGCAAAAGTCTCAACCACCCTGTTAGGTTACTAATCCAAACGAAACCAATTGCATATGTCTAAAAATAATAGATTAGAAAATCACTGCATGATCAAATAAACCGTATATATAAACATATATAAAAATAAGCACGTCAGAATAAATGTGAAAGAATACAAAAAGCAAACCTAATAAAAAAACATACTATCATTATCATATTTCAGGGCTTGTGAAAAAATAAAAACATGATAGAATTGTGTAACAGAAGAGAACAAAATACCAAAAAGGTGACCTATATGTATATAAAATACATATTATGATATGTTAATGATTGGTACAATGAAAACACATATAGTATGAGATTTTGTACAACATGAATTAAAAGTTGTATATTATTATTAAGTTATGATAGTGGATACTCTATATGAAACCTACCACCAATTAATATTGTGAGCAATGCACTCAAGAAAGAGAAACTTTAAATGTTTAAATGGTAAATGATGGAAACTTTTGTGGCATAATTATAAACTCTTAAACTTCATTGTAGCTAAAAGTTTTTCATTATATAGATAGATAATTATATGAATAAAAAAAGAAGCTAGTGTGAATGTTTTTAGAATGCGATCCAACAATGAATCTACATATATAAAGATTCACTATAGGTCACATAAAACCAAACCATATTTTAGAGAATCTGATGTAGGTGTCAAAAGATAAGAATTTTTCTTTTTCTTAAATTTTGAGTATAAAACCATTCACAACATTTTCTTTATCCATATCCATATAATTTACCTTGAAATCATCATTCCATATGTTTATATCTTATTTTCTAAAAACATCTCACATCTCATTCTTTATTCTTATGTTTAAATTCTTTTTTTATTATTTCTTTCTCTTTATTTCATCTACAATTTTTAACCACCAACACCAAAAAATTCGTATAAAAAATAAAAAAATAAATAAAATCGATTGTGGACCGAAACGTAGCACTAAGGACACATCAACGAAAAACATATAAAACAATAAGTAATTCGATCTTTGACCAGTACGTTACGACGGGACCATTGAAACAGGATAAAATAAACGTAAAAATGTTGAACCACACACGTACGTTGTGGCGTGTTAACTCTCAAAATGTAGACCGAAACGTGAAATGAAAAACTTTTAAAATATAAAAAGTTTAGGGACCAAAGTTAGAAGTAAAAAAAATTCAACTAAATTATAAATGATGTAAAAGTACTAGGTTAAAAAAAAGTTAAAGATTAAATAAAAAAGAAAAAAGACGGGTACAAGTCCTAAAACCTGTTATACAACCCATAATGCATGAGATAATTAATAATTAGTGTGTATATATATATATATATATATATATATATATATATATATATATATATATATATAATATCTTTCCAACAACAATATATAACACAACTAGTTACAAATACACAAACAAAAGATTAACAAAGTTCAAGCTTTGAATCACAACTCATAAACAAAAGATGAAACAAGTTATACATGCTTAAATATCATTTATAGCCAATTACAAGATCAAAGATCGCTCTTAGAGCATTTGCAACCCAAAAGTAACTAATGCTTCCATATAACCAACAAAAAAAGGACTAAACATTCAAAAGCCTTTAGTCTTCAGAATATAACAATTCAAAAGTCTTTATAGTTTCAAGCATGACTATCTCTCATCATGATTTTCCGTTGAAGTTTCTTAAAATATAACCGTTACATTTCAGACATAACACTCAAGTTCATTGGAGTGTCCTGTCCACACCCAAATCAAAAGCAAAATGACAATCATAAAATGGTGAAATCTAATTGAGTTGGCTTTAGTGTCTGTTGCATTCAAGAAACAACAAGAAATAACCTAAATCCCATCAAAAATACGCCCAACGATTAAATCAAAGTAAAACTACCAAATATGACACTGGCCCACTAGTCCGCTACATTAATAACAAAAACTTGAGAGAATCTTATCAAAAACCCCAAATATAACACTGACCCCGTTTATTACGTGTGAGAACCCTAAAAATTCTTACCTACGGTAACCTTAAACAAGTGGATATGCTTGAACCCTAAACAAGCACTTAGATAAAAAAAAAATGAAACATACCTGCAACAATTGGAAATTGTGAAGTATCGCTTGGATCTTTGTGGCAATTCATTCTTTGGGAGAATCCCTCAAGATCTGTCAAAGCTCAACACACCTAAATCTCAATCTTGATTGTTATCTTCTTAGATATTATGGCTCTTGTAGAAGTGCTCGCTATCGTTTTGATTGTGGATCATAAACCCTAGCGGCATAGAAGAAGAAGCTAAGAGAAAGGGGTGTGGAGAAGAAAGCAGTAGATTGAAGAGTTGTTTGTTATATGGTGTATACAATAGATTGGTAAATACTGTTCCACTGTCATATTTGAATGGTAAAATGAAAAGATAAGGAATGATTTAGAGAATGGATGGAAGAGTGATTTAAAGTTTGTTTTACAATCTTTCTTAAAATATAAAAACAAGAGAACATTTGTCAATTGGGATGT
Source organism: Flaveria ramosissima (assembly GCA_025215565.1). Classification (NCBI taxonomy): domain Eukaryota; kingdom Viridiplantae; phylum Streptophyta; class Magnoliopsida; order Asterales; family Asteraceae; genus Flaveria; species Flaveria ramosissima. The sequence continues at coordinate 29,387,880 of CM046042.1, forward strand.
GAATGCTCTGAGGTATTGTATACCAACTCAAATGAGAGTGCTCTTAGTTAAATAATCAAACTAAATTATCATGCATGTTCATCATATTATTTATAAAGTTTAAACAAATAAATATAAATAAATTAAGAGCATTAACATCACATTCTTTATTTTCATCTTTATAATTATACTAAAAATATTATCTTTTTCTTCTTTTCAATTAATTAATATTCTTTTATACCTTTATCATTACCTTTTCTTCATCCTTCACTCATAATCATTGTCAAAAATATTTAAAAAATATGTAAGGGCCAAATAGTATAATACCAAATATACAGATCAACAATAATCACTTACGATCATTTCATAAAATATAAGAAAAAATAAATTTTAATAATCCAAACTATTAACTATTGGTAAATATAAATCACAATTAACAATTTGACCGGTAATAATCTGAATTTTTGATTTTGTTAATAATAATGGTCTGAGCTTAGCTGTTTGTTAACACCGTTAGTTTTTTATAACGTATCATGTACCGTGGTTCGTGCTATGGCGTAACGTATAGCATAGTTATAATTAGATTTATAAATATATTATTCAATTCTTTTTTATAATAGATAAATTTTTAAAGTTTTTCAACGTAACGCTCGTCATTGGTTTAGTAACTTGGAGACAAGAGACGCAAAAACTAAATGATATATTTATATTTTTTCTTTTAGTTATGTAATACCCTATGTCACATGTCAGATCACGAATACCATCACATGACACATCATCAAAACTAACGGAGTTAACGAACAACTAGCTTGATATTGTCATTGATAAGAAAACTGAAAATTAAAATTAATATTTATTGTTAGTTGACATTAATAGTGTAATAATGTTTGGACATTAACAATCAATTTTCTTATAAGAAATACATCCTAAAACTGAGTAATGTTTGGTTTGTAACCCTCGTTCGTTTTCCGTCTTCATTGACCCTTTTGCAAACCCTAAATCCCTAAATCTTCAATTTTCGTTTATCGCAGCCAAAGTTTCAGAGCTCCTAGTGAAATTTCAGTTGTAGATATGAAGGTTTACGAGCTACCTGGAACAACTCTTTCAGTTGCTCTCTTCACAGACGTTGCTAATTCAAAGTACTCTTTCTCTTCGCTCTAAATCTTACGACCAAATATATCAGTACTTGATATTCTTTAGCTTGTAATTGTCGATAATTGCCTGCTACTCTCATAATCTACTTGCTTTTAAGATATCAATTGTTGAACTTGAACTTAAACTTTAACGTATGTATGTACGTATCTCCTCAGTTTCTAGTATCACTTATTTACTGTTCGTTTATGGTTGCTACTCATAATTTACTATCTAATCACCATGTATAATCTTTTTGTTTCTTTAACTGATGTGTTTGTGGTGGTTATCCATCTTAACTATATCATTATGTGAATGACATTAGCCCAATTACATGAATACTGACTAGCTAAGAAATTTAATCGTCTTTCGGAATCATCATGTGAATGACATTTGATTAATTCTATGAAGTTGAGGTGTATATGTTCTTTGCATCTGCTTACTTGGTGTTACTGCTAGATACACTCATGTTTCTCTAAAAGTTTTAACAAATACGAAGTTGTATTTCTTTTAACATCATTGTCATTGCTCGCCCAAAGCGCTGAGGAAAACACATCGTGGTGATGAAGGAGCGCGCATCATGTAGTTCTGGGTTAAATTTGGTCAAAATTAGGCATCGGAGGAGGTTTATATGTAATAGCAAGCTAAGGGATGTAGAATTTATTAAAGGTTTACTTGATAGATAGGTTTATATGTAAAACAGATGAGAAATATGCAGTTTGTGGTCGTAAAGAAAGCTTATTTGGTTGTACATAGACGCATGCCTTGGAGCGTCTCATGTTTTTTTAAACCAAGATCACTCATTAAACAATTAGATAAAATCTTGCAGTTCTTAATATGTTTCCATATGCTATCATGTCCATGAAAAATGCAACATTTTATATAAAACTTCGGTTAAAGTTTGTGTTATGTGACTCTGAGTAGCTTGAAATATCTAAAATACAATTTTGATGCAGGGAACTTTTGGAGCTGATGCAAGCTGGAACACTAGAGCCTGAAGTAGCCCTTCTCAATGCATCTTTGGTAAGCATACTTTAAAGGCCCCTTCGTATGGATTTTGATTGTTCCATCTCTAACATGAATTCCCTGAATCGATTTTTAGATCCCAGATATCTTCCCTGTTTTAGCAGCTGCTCATAAAACACTCGTAGCTAAATCAAGGGATTCGTTGACTACTCGTACCCTTCACTCTGAGCTTGTTTATAACTACTCCGGCTCAAAACATGTAACACTTGTTTTTACCTATAGCATCATTCAAGTACATTGAGTTTACTGTCTTAATATGTGGTTTGTGTTAAGCGTTATGTTTCATATTTGCTTTTAACCAGATTTCTGAATCGTTAAAACGTTGTGGCATATCTGATAGCACCACGTATGTTCTTGTTGCTCGTTTTGGTGCTTCTGAAGAAGAGGTGATGTCGTCGGCCTACTGAATGAATTGTTATGTTGTTATTGATCAATTATGGTTGCACTAAGGATGATTTATTGTTTGTGTAGATGGTTGCCATGAAGACACTTATTAAAGGCAAAGAAATTGATTTAGAAGAGTTGGAAGGAAGAGCAAACAAACCTCAAATACAAAAGGTTTGGCATTATCCTGTTGACTTTTTCGCAACCAGCATATAAATTTTCTAAAATAATTTTCTGGTCCATATTTACATCAAATATGATTGCAACAATTATGTTATTTTACGATAGTAATCAAATTTTCTAAAATAACATGATTTAGAAGGCCGTAAGCATCAAAAGTACACTTTTGGTTTCCTACCACTAACTTGCCATTCACATGTTTCTCTTTCAGCTAAATCTTTTATTTGACCTGAGAATGATAACCCATAATCCGAATCGACCCATTCATGAGTAAATGACCTTGCATTAAGTAGTAATCAAGTATTGTTTCATATTCAACAGCACTACAAAATAACAGGGGTAGAACTGGAGATATCAACCCTAGGAGACGCTATAACATGTCGAATTGCTGCCCGTGATGCTTTGTGAGCGTATCTATATGACATGTATTTCTCCTAATTTTGCTTGCTCATGGAAGTGGTAGGCATATGTTCAATCATCTGTACAAGCATCTAGTTTTGTGATCTGGTCGTTGGATGACAAAATCTTTATTTAGACATGTATTTATTTCTCACAATGCGACTAAAACTCGCTTAAACCAGATTAAGTAATATGATGTTTATCACCCATTTTTTGTTATTTGAAACTTATAATGAGCCTGAGTCAAATGTATTTAGCTAGATTGTGGGTACAGTCTACGACGTTTGAGTCAAGGAAAACATCATCAACCAAAGAACACATTTTCATCACTAGTGTACTAAACATTTGGGTGCCACCCATAGGACCAACATGTGTGGCTTGTGTTGTCGTTGGTTCAGCTTCCCCCATTCATGTTGTGTTCATCTTACTCCAGGTTTGGTTCTTCACCATGGAGGACAAAATGGTTTCAGTTAGAAGCTTGTTTCACAAATACATGATAATTAGGAAAGATCCCAAGGTTGAAACAATGCATACAACAAAATTTGGTCTTAAAGATGATAATAAGAACTGGAATATGGTTGAAACAATGGCGGTCGTTTATGCATACAACAAGGGATCAAGGGATCTGCTCACCTTCGTCATTAGAATTTGTCATTTTTCTATAACATCTAAGCTGGACCTTCTAGTTGTAACTGGTAGCAAGAACTTTATAATAAACGTAAATGTTTTTAAAAACGAAGCGGACAGTAAACTGATCGCCTAAGAGGTTTATTGGTCGAATCGGCAGAACCGGATGATGTCATATATAAAAAAATAAATATTATTTATATATATTCAATCTAAAAACAAAATATAAAGATACCGTATGTTCTAGAGCAGATGTACACTTCGACACAATATAACACTTATTTAACTAAAATGTGTATCATAAATTATTAAATTTAATGGAAAAATGATATTTTAAAAGGAAAAAAGGTCCGACCACTGGTCAACCGATTCACCAGTCCAACCAGTAACCGGCTAATTCAACTAGAAACGGTCCAAATACACACAACCAAACCGGTTATATGACCGTTTGCCGGTCCGACTGGCCGGTCCGGTTTTAAAAACATTGATAAGCGTTAACGTATTGAAGTCGTGGATAGGGCTGCAAACAAACCGAACGAACACAAACAAGGCCTTGCTCGTGTTCGTTCATTAAGAAATAACCTTGTTCATGAACTGTTCACGAACACATACCGAATGAGATTTCTTGTTCGTGTTCGGTCATTAAGAAAATGAGCATGTTCATGAACTGTTCATGAACACTTACCGAACGCAAACGAACACAAACAAAACCAAACGAACACAAATAAGCTCATGAACACAAATGAATACAAATTATTATAGATTTATTTTAGAATAAAATTTACATTTTTTGTTACAAACATTACACCAAATCAATCAAAAATAATAAGTAGTTAACATAAATATAAAAAAATACTTGATATAATAGTCATAAAAATAACTAACACAAAAATTAAGAATATAAACGAACATCTTAACGAACATAAACGAACACATTATCGAACGTTCACGAACGAACATTAATGAATACATTATCGAACGTTCGCGAACATAAATGAACGAACACGGCTTGTGTTCATGTTCGTTCGTTTAACTAAACGAACGGAATTTTCTTGTTTGTGTTCGTTCATTTACTAAACGAACGAACATAAACAAACTTCCCATCGAACGGATCACGAACTGTTCGCTGAACGTTCAGATCGTTTGCAGCCCTAGTCATGGATGAGAGTTTTGAACTTAAAAGTTTCTTGGCCGGCGAATCTAGAAGAATAAAAGGGTCAATCTTTGGTAGAAAGCAAGAGTTCATCTTGGATGCAACTTGAATGATCGGTACATTGACTGTTTTAGAAATGGTTTTTGACTTATTTTTCTCTTGGTTTAAAGAAGTGGATTTAGTGGACCATTATACTCTAGGCATAAAAAGTTTTCCATTAATATGTAATATTTATCATAATTTTTAATTAATTTGAATTATATTTATAATTTTGTTATTCTTTTAGTAACATTAATGATCTATGTGAAAACATGTGATATTTGAATTCTCTAGTAGAGCACCTCCAGCGGTACAAGAATCCACACACATCATAGCCCCACCGCTCTTGTTCTCTCTTCTTCATTTTCGAAACCGGACTAAACCTCGAACTTGTACTTTGATTGGTCCATTGGTTAGTCCGGATTTAAAAATAAAGAGATGTTGTGTATAATTGAACATTTGAATATATAACAAATTTAGAAGTAAGACATAATACTATGTTAATTTTTGTGTAATTATTATTCTCTGTATAATTTAAGAAATTTAGCTACAAGAATGTTTGATGGTTTTATATTTTAACCACACATGTTTCCTCTTTTACATAATATACTTCTATGTACTGATGTCATAAAATATAAATAACTTTAGCTACAAAATATATTATGTTTTATGATTTCCTATAGTAATTGATAAATTGTATATTAATTACTGATTATATATATTATATATGTATATAAGAGAAGGTCTTGGTTACATGTAAGTTTAAGATTTTTAAGTATTGATCATAAGAGTTTTTTTACATGATGGTCAAGAGTAGATTATTTAAACTCATATATAGTAAAATGCAACTTAAATGCTACAATGCGCACTTTTTTGTTTTTGATTAACCATAAGATTTTAGTGAAATTTGGTATTTGTGGTCCCTCAATTTTACTACACCAATTTTGATCTTTCAAAATTTTCCAACTAAAGTTTAATAGCTTTTTCATTTTCACCCCTTTATCAATGAGTTATGTTTTAAAGCCGTTTCATGTTCTAATAATTTTTGTGTTTCTGTAATATATTCCATTCATTAATTAAAAACAAAATAAAATATGTGGTTATCTTTATTTTTTTGTCAATGCTTCGATATAATTTGTTTCAAAACGATGTTGTATTCAAAATCAAGTGTTTTTGTATCGTAGGCTATGGTAAGTGCGGTTACTATTGCGGTACTTCGACGAACCGAAGCGATTATGAGTGAATATCATTGTTGCCGGTATTGTTATTATCGAAACCGGTTTTTGTATTCACTTTTGTGGTTTCTAACTCCCGTGCGCGCCGCGCGTGCGATGGCGATCTTGTACCCATGGAGCGATACACTGAACACCAACCCAATCGAGACGGAAAAAAAGAAAGAATAGCAACTACATCAACAACCTTGATTCCTGACGTGAACAGCCGCTTTCTTGGAACTAATTCATAGGCGCCCAGTGACCAAGCACTCCCACCCCCAAAAGCGAAGACCAAAGAACTGTCAGGTTGTCAAGGACACATCTGAAGAGGAGGTCGGCGGCCTCTAAGTTTACCACCCTACCCACTAATGGACTATGAGGGGGGAAGGTGAACAAGAACCGACCAAAAATCCGAACCACTTGACCCCTTCATACTCGATTCATTAGGGTTGGGGATGGATGGAACCAATCAGAAGTGCAAATTGCGCAAGCGAAGCCGGGAAATGGACCGCACCGCAATGACTAGGACTCGTGTCGGAGGACTTTTGAACTAGTATTAATAAATAAGTCTTACAAAGCATGAAGTTTAAAATAGGAAAATATATTATAAAATGAAAAAACAAAAGAAATATGGTCCACCCACCCGGTTTGATTTCCAGTCTAATTGGTTCAAACAAAAACAATTCAAATATCACAACCCGCCCGACTATGTGTCTGGTTTTTGGTTTGACTAGCCTGTTTTAAAAAACACCGCTCCTCTCTCCTTCTCCGCTAAAAACTCATGCGGCCTCAACCGTGATTTTGAATGTGTGACACTCTCTTTTATATTTCCTCCCTCTTTGCTCATCTGGTAGATGCCATGTGGGATTCTAATAAAAACACCTTTATTAAAGGCAGTGGCGGATTTAGTATAGTGGCAAGGGTAGCCTGAGCTATCCTTCAACTCTCGCTTGAAGTGCATATTTGTTTCTTTTTTATTATTGTATGTATCAAGATATACTAAAAAAAATTAGGATACCCCTTAAGTTTAAACATAACAAGATACAAAATATATAGAGAAAATAACATTAAAAAATTTCCGCTCGCCGAGCTCTGTAATCTTTCTGTGAAAAAAGTTATAGAGAAGATGACAAAGATACTTAAGAACTTAAGAAGTGAGTTTTAGTTTTATAGAAGAAATAAACAAAATATTATGTTACAGTAAAAGAAGACTCGTGTGAGTAAATTATACAACCTTAGAGGTAAAGGATCTACTAAATGAATAAAATATTTTTGTTCATGTTCGTTCATTCACTAAACTTTGGTTCGTTTGCAGTCCTATCGACATTTAATATAACAAGTATACGTGAATTATAAACCTTTTTAATTATTAATATATTAGATTTTCTTATTAAAAATATTTATATGTTTATCATCTAATTTTATATGATCTACTTTTTCTTTTTATAATTCTATGATTGTTTATTTATTATATTCTAGAACTCATATTATATAATATTATTAAAGAAGGATGTCGGTTGTTACAGTACTTTTAGTTTTTGTTTAGCTACTTAATTAAGTATTATATATTGCTATTTCTAAATCAAACCTAACCCTGGTTCGTTGGTTTCCAAGCTTCTTCAGCCCACTCTCTCTTCCCTTGCCTAACTTTTAGTTTAGTTTTTTTATATAAGACAATATAATAAGTTTGGATGCATTATATATGAAATTGAATAAACTTCAATTTAAATTATAAAGCTTGTCTTTCTATTTTTTATTTTGGTTTTTTAGTTTCCCTTTTTATTGTTTCTTATTGTATTTAAGTAAACTAAATATTACTAACTCATTACATAACTTTTTAAATCATTTATTTTTTAATCAGTGATATGTAATTTAACAAATCAATTTTTTTTAACAAATCAGGTTTATTAACTTTTTCATTTTTCAAATATACATCACGACATGTTCTTCTTTTATTTACGTTTAGCTTACAAACACGATCCGCAGCAATACGATTCCAATTCATTAAATACCAAAAAGATAAATAAAAAGAAGATCATAAACAAATGCAATTTATCAAATACCAATAAAAGTAATAAAAGAAAAGACCGAGAATAATGTGCTATAACAATTTAAATAACACTAACTTACGCTTTTTTGTACGATTTTTATTAAGTGTCTAATGAGCTAAGCTACTTTACCGGTGGTTTAGATAAGATTTTACTTTTGCATCTTGCTAAGTGGTGAGTAGAAAAAAAAATTGAGAGTAGAATTTAAGAGTGTAAGCTTTTGACTTCTCATTTTATTACGTGATTGCACTGACTTGACCCGACCATGTCTGGACCAAAAATAAATGGTTAACAATAAATAATAGGACGTTAAAAATTCCAACCTCATGAAAAAAATTGTTTTAGATTTTTTATTTTTTTACCGCAAAAGAAATAAAAATAAAAAATAAAATACCCTAAATTTATAGACTAGATCTGCCACTGATTGAAAGTATTATAACTTGTTTCTACATAGGAAGAGCTAAAATTTGAATAACTAGACTATAACCGATAAAATAACTTAAATATTAGATTCAATCTAAATCAATAGTTAAAATTTTTTTTATGTGCTGGTTAGTCTACTTGATAGATGTTGTGCTTCTTAGATAGAAGGTTTTAAGTTCAAACTCAAACATGATTTAATTTTCTTTGAAATAATTAAGGAGGAGTTGGATTTGTCGATACAAAATAGTTTAATTATTTGCTTCTTTATAAAATTATGGAATATTGGATTTTTAATAATCCAAAACTATTGATTTGATAAGTATTAATTCTAACTAACAATTTGATTCATGTTAATCTTAATTTTTGATTTTCTTATCAATAACACTCCTAAACTAACTATTTGTTAACTTTGTTAGTTTAATATGACAAATTATGAAATATTGGATTTTTAATAATCCAAAACTATTGATTTGATAAGTATTAATTCTAACTAACAATTTGATTCATGTTAATCTTAATTTTTGATTTTCTTATCAATAACACTCCTAAACTAACTATTTGTTAACTTTGTTAGTTTAATATGACGTATTACGTGACATGGCTCATGACGTGACATGTGGTATGACTTATTACATAATTAAAATAAAAAATATAAATATATCACTTAATTTTACGTCTTTTGTCTCCAAGCTACTAAACCAGTGACAAATGTGTTATGTTGGATAACTTCAAAGAATGATTTTTATGAAAAAAAAATTAAGTAATATATTATATTTTTAATTATAACTATATTATACATCACGCCTCGTTACAAGTTATGTCATAAAAAACTAACGGAGTTAACAAATAATTAGACTATAACTGTTATTACTAACATCTGTTCAATCATCTCTTAAAAAAACTAAGTGTATCTATATGATAATTCTTTTTCTTAGGCACGATCATCGAATTCGTCATTGAAATCAGACTAGACCAAACTAGAAAAATGATTAATCATTATTATTACCAAGTTATTAGAACAACAAAGTGAGCCCATTCACAAACTCACATCTCCATCTCAATTTAGGGTTGTTCAAATAGCTCGACGCTCGAAACTCGTTCGAACTCGTTCGAAAAATGCTCGGAATTTTGCTCGTTCGAATTTCCGCTCGATTGTAAATGAACCGAGCGGCTCGGTTCGGTTTCAAAACGAACCGAGCATGAGCGAAGGGTCGCTCGCTCGTCGCTCGCTCGGTTTCGCTCGAATTATTTAGTAGTTTAGTTTTTATATATTATACATAATTATATATGTTATTTATTATTAAATTAGTTATTTATTAATTACAAATATTTTAAATTTTTAGTATAAAGCTCAAAACCCTAATACACCAATACATTCAAACCTCATTACCTCAGTCCTCAGTCCTCACTCCTCACCCTCCACAGTCCACTCCTCGTCTCCTCCAGCAGTCCAGTCGCCAGCCTCCAGCGACCTGCGACCACTATCCCATCTCCCCTCTCCACTCTCCACTCTCCAGTAGCTTCCACCCTTCGGGCCTCCCCTTGCGGCCGCCGACCAGGGCGCTGCTCGAATCTGAGAACCTGCGACCGGTCTCCGACCCCTGCTGCACGAATCTGCGAACCTGCGACCGCGAGTCTCCGACCTTGCTGCGAGCTGCGAATTTGCGAACCTGCAACCGCGTCTCCGACCCTACTACGAGCCGCGAACCTGCGACCGCGACCCATTGTAACACAAAACCGAGCAAAACCGAGCGAAACCGAGCGCTCGGTTTAAAACCGAATCGAGTTCAAGCATGAAGTTTGCGCTCGAATTTGTAAATCCGAACCGAACCGAGCCGCTCGGTTTAAAACCGAACCGAGTTCGAGCGGAGCTGCGTTCGGTTCGGTTCGGTTCGTGAACAGCCCTATCTCAATTTGACAAGGGCGTGGGCTTATCCTTTCTCATAGCCCAATGGCCACTTTAAAAACGTATAAGGAAAAACTTCTTATAAATCACTCAAAATTTCCTCCCCTATTAATATGGGACAAATAGTAAACATACCAACTTGCTAATTTACTACAAGAGTCTTACACATATATGTATTTTAATTTTGTGATCTGCTCATTGGATGACAATCTTTAAAAGAAGTACATTCATGTTTCACACAATGCGACTAAAACTTACTTAAACCAGATAATATAATATGTCGTTATCACCCGTTTTAATTGTAGCCAATCAAGTGAACTTTTTGATGACCTCTTGATTAATAAGTTCTGATTGTTTCACTAGTTGGCGTGACAGACAGCTTGATACGACGGGTGTAAGGATTCCTTTAAGTCTGATGCAAACCAAAACATCCAATGTCTCTCTGCAACAAATGCACTAAGTACTGAAGTAAGGAATGCTTCGGAAGTTTTACACCATACACTAGAAAATACTCTAAGTGTAAAATCTTCCGAAGCCAAGACCAATATCTTCCGAAGCCAAACATGAAGTCTTCCGAAGCCTCAGAGACAAAGTCTTCCGAAGCTTCAACCTATGAAGACAGATTTCTTCCGAAGACTTTTAGTAAACATGCTTTATCTGATGTACTGTTCCATAAAGCTGGACACCTTTCCGCTGCATCTCTGTAAAGTCACCAACTTACATGAGTTGGTGAAAAGGTCCATACTTTTGGTAACTGTACATTGAGGTCTTGAGTCTGTAACTTTCTACTTTATGTACTTTATCCTTTTTGTAATAGATAAGGATGTGAGCTATGGCATGTCATAGTCACAAGGTCAAAAGGCAGATATGCCTTTTGATCCTACAATTGATTTTGTTTGTGTCTAGTCAATTGTATCCAGCTGGCTTTCAAAGTATAGCCGGCTGTAGGTTGTAGTATAAGTATTCCAAGTTCTTGTATCTTTCTTTATGCTTTGTAACACTTGTAAAAGAACTTGAGAAAGCAATATACTGCCTCCTTGAAACCCAACTCTCTTGTTCTGTCTCTTTTACTTTACTTGTGTTCTTTGTATCAATATTGGTTAATCCAGATCACTGTTTGATCAAGTTTAGTTATTCTCCTCATTGTGTTGTTGTGTTGTAATTTGTTCAAGCCCTTAACCGGTCCTGCAATTGGTATTAGAGCTTTTCAGGCTCTTGATATAAGATCTCACCATCTTAAGATCCCTCACACACACAAAAAAACTAAACTCTCCAAATGGCATCCATCTCAAAGACTGATATGGAGAATGGAACCATGAACAAATCCACACTGATCACTCTTGATGACTTTGACACCTGGTGTATGAGAATGGAAGGTTTCATCAGGTCTCTAGACTCAAGAATGTGGGAATCTGTTGAGAATGGACCTTTCATACCCAGCACTCCTTCTGCTACTGGTGCTGGTATGATTCCAAAAGATGTGGCTAACTACTCTGATGAAGATAGAAAGAGAGTAGAGATTGATAGGAAGGCCATGACTACTCTTCAAACTGCTCTTCCAAACTCTGTGTACAGAGGTTTTAAGAAGTGCAAAACAGCTAAACAGTTGTGGGATGCACTGAAGCTGATGTATGAAGGCTCCTCTGAAGCCAAGGAGAATAAGAAGGATCTCCTGAAGCAGCAGTTTGAAAACTTCACATTCAAAGCAGGTGAAACCATGACTCAACAATACTTCAGGTATGTTGAGATAGTGGATACCCTAGTGGATGGAGGAGTTCCTCTTGAAAACAGGGACATTGTAAGGAAGTTCATGTCCTCACTTCCTAGGCAATGGACACACTACTGTGTGGTGATCAAGAGGACTGAGAATCTCAAAACTCTTACTCTGACAGAGTTATATGGGATTCTCAGTGGCTACCAGATGGAGATGAACATGCAAGGTTCATCTGGCAACTCCAACAATCAAATAGGTTCAGCCCTTCATGTGGTTGAAAGGGATAGCATAGAACCCCAACATCATCTCATATGCTACCCTGACAACTCACCAAAGGGTCCTTTCATCACCTTCCCAAAGACACCCAGGGAGAACTACACTCAAGGAAGCCCATTCCAAGAGACAAGCTCTTCTCAAGCCTTTGTGTCTTCTGATGAAAGCTGTGGGAACTCTCTCTTCACTCTTGAAGACCTGGACTGTATCCATCCAGATGACCTGGAGTACATGGAAATAGTTCAGCAGATGGCTCTCCTCACTCATAGAGCCAAGAAGTTCTACAAGAGAACAGGAAGGAAGTTTCCAAGCAATGCAACCAGTGGAAAGTTTGGGCTGGATAAAAGCAAAGTCAAGTGTTACAACTGTAACTTGATGGGCCACTTTGCTAGAGAGTGTAAGGCACCTAAAACAAATGGTGGCCAAACACAAACCAGACCAAACTACACTGACAAAGCCCCTCAGAATGAGAAGACAAAGCAACATGCTGCTGTTGCTGTTGAAGAGGGAGGCTTTGACTGGAGCTTTCAGGTGGAAGATGCTTCTCCAAACCAAGCACTAATGGTAGACCATGATGAAGCCAAGGTATTGGAACATCTCTGTACTCCTGAATGCATTGCTAAAGTAAACAGATACAGGTCCTATAACTTAGAAATGAGATCTGATCTTGAGTCCTTAAACATATTAAAATCCGATTTTAGAAAGTCTGAAAATGATTACAAGTTAAAAATAGAGGACTTGAAGAAAACCATTTCAGTACGCAACATGAACATACAGATTTTAGGACTCAAATTTAGGATCTCATAACTAAGTTGACTGAGTGCCAGGCTGAGCTTGTGATCAGCAAAGCCAAGGCAGAAAAGAGTGTTCTTGAAGAAGAGACCTTCAAGAACATGATATCCTCATCCCTGCATAACAAAGTGTGCTATCAAAATAGACAGGGACTGGGATCAAATGAGATAGCTCCTCCACACACAATCTTGTCTGTAAGATCTCCTAGGTGTGGAACTTGTGAAGATGAGCTTCCTCTCATAGATCCTATAAGTGAGGAGGATGAAGAAGAGATAGTGAAGAATTCCTTTGAGAAGAGTGAAGAAGAGGATTCCACCAAGGGCCACTATCTTTCTGAGGAGAAGAAATCTACTGTGATGACCAAGTCCAAGAGAAAGAACTTGATCAGGAAGAGCAAAAGAAAAGCAAAGAAGGCTCAAGAGATCAAGGCTACTTTTGATTCTAAGCAGAAACAAGTTTTTATCTCTGCAGGTTTTAAAGTAGTAAAGACTGAAGACATCAACCAAGACTCTTCAGCTAAGAGTTCTGGTTCTTGTTCAAATCATCTCAGTACAAAGAAGAAGACTGAGCTGCTGTGTACCACTGCTGCACAGCCTGGACCATCAAACTCCAAGAATAGTTCACAGCCCAAAAGAACTGTCTCAGCATCTACAAAGATGAAGGTGGAGAAGGGATGTGACCAAAGCCAGTCTTGCTCTCACAGGGAGACTCTTTTGAAGAAGAAAATGTTATGTGTCATGTGTGAAAGTACCTCTCACATTGATAAGGATTGCCCATACAATCCTAAAAGTACTATCCATATGACCAATACAAAGACTTCAAAGAGTTTCAAGAAGATTCAAGCTTCGGAAGGAAAGTCTGTTTCCTTCGAAAGCTCCAAATCAAAGAAGAAGGTAAATGGAAAATTACCTTCGGAAGAAACATTGGTCTCGGAAGAAAGGAGTTCTTCCGAAGCACTGAAGTCTGCTGCAGTGACTGTAGAATCTTCCGAAGGTTCAGTCATCAAAACTTGTGAAGTCCCAAAAGCTTCTAAGGTTTTGAAGGTCAAGTCCAAGACTCCAAAGGTGGTGTGGAAGTCTAAGAAAGACCAAATGACTGAAGTTTCTCCATCAACAACAGCTGAAGATCCCCTTAGTACAACCATAGGATCTATTACTGTTGCATTACCTTCTATTCTACTTAGTGAGCCCAAGACAAGTAAGGCTTGGGTTTCCAAATGTAACTAATCATTTTCTTTGTGCAGGAACAGCTCAAGACAAGCAGGAATGTCTGGATAATTGATAGTGGCTGTTCCAGGCACATGACAGGCAATAGGTCTCTACTCCATAGCTTTGAGAGAATTGATGGAGGACCAGTTGCTTTTGGAGGAGATGAAGGTGGTTACAATTCAGGAAGGGGCAAGGTCACAAATGGTAAGCTCAACATTGAAAAGGTAAACTTTGTTAAGGAGCTTGGGTACAATCTTCTGAGTGTATCCCAATTTTGTGATCAGAGTCATAACATGCTCTTTACTGAGCATGAGTGCATTGTTCTCAAGCCGGAGTGGTCATTCTCATGAGCATATCCTGCTCAGAGCCCCCAGGAAAGGGAACATGTACAAGATGGATTTGCAAGAAACATCTCCCTCTGGAGAAGTTTCATGCTTTCTATCTAAAGCAAATAGTGATGAGTCTTTCCTATGGCATAAAAGAATGTGCCATGTAAACTTTAAGAACATGAATAAGCTAATTAAACATGATTTGGTAACTGGAATGCCAAAGAGAGTTTACAAGTGATGATCATTGTGTTGCATGCCTGAAAGGGAAGCAACATAAGGTATCTCACAAGCCTAAGGAAAAGAACTCCATCACTACTACTCCCCACACTTGTTACATATGGATCTCTTTGGCCCCACCAGTGTAATGAGTCTAGGAAGGACCTCTTATTGTTTAGTGATCACAGATGATTTTACAAGATTCACTTGGGTTTTTTTCTTAGAACTAAGGATGAAACCCCTGAGATTCTGAAGAATTTCATCTTAAAAATTGAGAATCAAAGTGATCACAAGGTCAAAACCATAAGATGTGATCAAGGTACTGAATTCAAGAATCAAATCCTTGATACATTTTGTGATGAAAAAGGTATTACAAGACAATATAGTGCTCCCAGGACTCCTCAGCAAAATGGAGTTGCTGAGAGGAGAAACAGGACACTAATTGAAGCTGCAAGAACTATGTTGTCTGACTCTAAACTGCCCATCACCTTCTGGGCAGAGGCAGTAAATACTGCTTGCTATGTGCAAAACAGAGTTTTGGTAGTAAGACACATGGTAAGACTCCTTATGAACTTTGGCACAAGAGAAAACCTTTCATTGGTTTTCTCAGGTCATTTGGATGTCCCTGCACCATCTTGAATACCAAGGATCAAATTGCCAAGTTTGCTGAGAAATCAGATGATGGACACTTCATTGGATACTCTTCCCAAGCTAAGGCTTATAGAGTATACAATCTCAGAACTAGAATTGTTGAGGAGTCAGCCAATGTGACTTTCAATGAACACACACCCTGTGTGGCTGGTTCTGGTCCTGATTGGCTATTTGATCTTGATTTAGTTACCAACTGTTTTAACAAATCTTGTGAGAATGTTTCAGGATCTGCAGAAAATCTAAATACAGGTGATCCTGATCCAAGATTTGAGCTAGGAAGACCCTCAACTCATACATCTTCAGCTTCAGTTGGGACTACTTCAGCAAATGAGGTCTCTATCAGCACTACAATGACAATTCAGCTGATACATCTGGGATGCCTTCAAATTCCAGCTCAGAGGCTCCACAACCAGATAAAGATACCTCAATTGTAGAAGACAACAATGGTGATGGTGAAAGTGATCAGGAATTCCTTGATGCTAATAACCACACCATAGATGACAACATCAATGATGTCACACACTCATTGGATCAAGTTAATCTTGATAAGTGTGGTAATGTGGAGGGTGAATCATCTATGCCAGATCTAAATTTCTCAAATTTGGATCTTTCTCAGCAACTTGCTGTGATCCCTCAGCTAAGGATCCACAAGTCTCACCCCACCACAAACATCATTGGAGATGTTGTCACAGGGGTAAGAACAAGAGGACAAACCCATGAAGCAAATGTTTGTCTTCACTTTTGTTTCTTATCTCAGATAGAGCCAAAGAAAGTTGATGAAGCTCTAAAGGATGGAAGTTGGGTTGAAGCTATGCAACAAGAGCTACTTCAATTCAAAAGGCAGAAAGTTTGGAACCTTTGTCCTCTTCCTCATGGGAAGACTACCATTGGAACCAAATGGGTTTTTAGGAATAAGAAGGATGATAGAGGAATTATCATCAAGAACAAGGCAAGACTAGTTGTTCAAGGATACACACAAGAAGAAGGGATTGACTACACTGATGTCTTTGCTCCTGTAGCAAGATTAGAAGCTGTTAGGATATTCCTGGCATTTGCTGCATCCAAGAACTTCAAGGTCTTTCAACTTGATGTAAAGTGTGCTTTCTTATATGGAGTGATTGATGAAGAGGTTTATGTCAAACAGCCACCTGGTTTTGTAGACCCTGATCATCCTGATTATGTCTGCAAGCTTGACAAAGCTCTTTATGGGCTGCATCAGGCACCCAGGAAATGGTATGAGACATTGTCTGAGTATCTTTGTAAACATGGATACAGGAGAGGTACTATAGATGGAACTCTCTTCATCAAAGGACAGGGAAATGACTTATTGCTAGTTCAAGTATATGTAGATGACATCATCTTTGGTTCAACTAATCCAAAGCTCTGCAAAGACTTTGAGAAGCTGATGAAAACAGATTTGAAATGAGTGCAATGGGAGAACTCAATTTCTTTCTGGGAATTCAAGTGAAGCAAGTTGAAGATGGCATCTTCATAAGTCAGTCAAAGTATGTTCAGGACATACTCAAGAGGTTCAACATGACTGATTGTAAGATTGCTAAGACACCCATAGCCAGAAATCACTCCCTTGGACCTGATCTTGAGGGGGAGTGTGTAGATGAACATCTATACAGGGCTATGATTGGGTCTCTTATGTATCTTACAGCTAGCAGGCCTGATATCATGTTTGCTACATGTATTTGTGCAAGATATCAAGCCAACCCTAAGATGTCTCACTTAATCACTGTCAAAAGGATTCTAAGATACCTCAAAGGTGCTTCAACACTTGGTTTATGGTACCCAAAGAATCCTGACTTCAATCTGTATGCTTATACAGATAGTGATTATGGTGGTTGCAACATGACTGCAAAGTCTACATCTGGGGGATGTCAATTCCTTGGTGGAAGGGTTGTCTCATGGCAATGCAAGAAACAATCCTTGTGTCTGCATCAACTGCTGAGGCTGAATACATTGCTGCTGCAAGCTGCTGTGCTCAAGTGCTTTGGATTCAAAATCAGATGCTGGACTATGGATTTAACTTCAAGGAGACTCCTATCCACATAGACAACAATAGTGCTATCTCTATCACTGAGAACCCTGTGCAGCACTCAAGGACCAAACACATCAATATCAGGTATCATTTAATAAGAGATAACTATGAAAAGGGATTAATTAAACTAGTCAAAGTTCATACAGATGAACAATATGCTGATCTGTTTACAAAAGCTTTTGATGAACAGAGATTTAAATATCTAATATCAGCTATTGGGATGATTAACTTTGAGTAGACATTTTTCTTAAAACTAATTCTAATTATTTCTTAAAATATGTGTGTCCTAAGTTGTCTAGTTCATCACTTTCATAAGCTCATGTTTTCTTTGGATATAAAATTCTTTTTGAAGACTTTCCTTAGATTCTTGAAAATTTTCTGATCCTTCGGAAGATAAAATTTTATCTTCGGAAGAAAATCATGTCTTCAAAATAAATAACTGTCTAAGAAATTTTACCTTCGGAAGAAGTCTAAATCTATCTTCCGAAGCTTAAATTCTTATCTCAGACACTTATTTGTTTTTAAGGACTTTTTCCTTCCGAAGCAAAATTAACTCTCGGAAGCTTTGTTGTTCATTATACAAAGCATTCAAGTGTTTATTTCTCTTCCGAAGCAAAATTTTCAAGACTCTCAGGAAAATCTTCCGAAGCCATTTTAGCTTCGGAAGCTTTTTCATTAAAACTTCCGAAGATAATTTACCTTCGGAAGCTTTTCGAATTCCAAGAAAACTACTTTTTGAGCAAAAGTAAACTACTTTTTCAGAGTGGGACCGACTTTCGGATTTCAAAGTTTATCCTCTTTCATTAACTTTGGTTCAAATCCCTTTTCCATAAATACCCAACGGTTCCCCCTCTTCCTCACTATCTTCCTCAATTCCACTATTCCTCAAACCTAATTCCCAAAACCGCCTTTGCTTTCTACCTTTCTTCAACCTTAAGCTTCTAAAATGGCCAACCTTAACCGCAGAAACAACCCAGATTTCTCCATGCAACTTCACAGGCAACACAATCAGGTTGCTCTGTTAAGCTCTGAGAAAGATGCAAGTTTCTCAGAGATTTGCCAATTCTTAACTCTATCCAACTACTTCACCTCCCTGACCATTGATCCTACTCTGTATGAGGATCATTTGCTTGAATTCTGGAAGACCTGCCAAGAGGTCATTATGGATGGGGAGAAGGCACTGTCTGCCACAGTGCAAGGGAGGACAATCTTCATCACTCCGGCCATCATCAACCATCATTTGCAGCTGGATGATGAAGAAGGTGAGTTGTCCTTCCCAAAGGAAGCTGTTAATCATTCCTTTGAGCAGATGGGCTATGAGGGAGATTTCTCTGTAAAGACCTTCAGGAAAGGAAAGGTCTCATCCCAGTGGAAATACCTGCTCCATGTGGTTATCCACAGCTTGTCAAACAAGCATGGTGGGTGGGACCAGATTCCTGAGGATCTCTCCTTTATAGTGCATGGAATGGTTCAAGGGGTCAAGTTCAGGTACTCTCAGTTTGTTTATACCAATTTACTTGCAAACTTGGACTCCTTAGAGTATTACATGTTTCCTAGATATGTTCAACACATTCTTAACTGTGAACTGGGCTCACAGTTGAGGGAAACAAGTAATATTCTTAAATTGGGACAGATGAAGCCCGACATCTTTAAAATCATGAAGAAGCCAACTGTAGGCTTCTCAGGGGTAGAAACAGCCCTAGTCCCCAAAATGTTAGAGCTCATTGCTCAAGGTGACAACCTAGCAACACAAGCTAGTGTTGAACCCACACCTTCTTCTTCCTTACCACTAAAAAGACCACAAATAACCCTCACCTACCAAAGAAAATCCAAACGAACCCCTGCTCAAGCTATTGAGTCTGTGCAGGTCCCCATATACTCACCTTTACAGGAGGAAGTGGACACTAGAGCTCCCACTTCCCCTGAGGAGCAAACCACTCCCATTTCTTCAACTATCAGGGCTGAGGTTCCTCATGCTCACCCTGATGAGCTCACAAGCCCAACAGCCTTAAGCCTTCACTCTGAGTCTCAACACTCAAGTGAACAACCTTCAGGGGACAGTTACCATCCCCAGCCTTTAGATCTAAACCAACCCATTCCCAACCTATCCTTCTATACTGATGAAGACTTAGGATTCAGTGAGTACCATGAGTCTCTCTTCTCCTCCCCTACTCAAAGAGAGATGAGTACCTCTGATTCTCCTCAGTCTAGCCCACATCAGTCACCTGTTACTGAGGTGGACACTTCTGAACATGTTCAGGATGTCCATATGGAAGAGGCTCTCACTTCTGCAAGTGATTACATCATTAAGACCTCAACCATGGCAACTCAGCCCACTGGCATCTCAACTGAGATTGCTAGTGAGTAGAGGAAAACCAGCAGCCAAGAACCTCAAGCTGGTGGTGAGAGAGAGGACTTTGGTCCAATCATCTCATCCCCCAATGATTCTTCTGATGAAGAAGAGGGGAATTTGAGACTAAAGGTGCAAAAATGTCAAAAACATGCTCCTATTTAGTCTCTAAGGTTAGTCACCTTGAATCTCAGGTGACTACCTTACAAAACAGGGTCAATGATCAGCAACTTCAGATTTCATATCTTAAGGAAAAACTAGCTGGGAGACCTTTAAGGAGAGCTCAACCAGGAACACAAGAACCTGTGGAAGTGATTGACTTATCCTCCAGCTCACCTATGCAAGTGGGTGATGCTACCAAAAAGGGGGAGAAAGTTATTGCAGCCACAGAACCTGGGAGTTCTTCACAGAGAATGGACATAGAGGACTCACCATCCTCACTTGCAGTTGTGCATTCTCAGCAACTTCCTCAAGTTCACATTAATGTGGACTCTATAGACTCTATCATCAGGAGTCTCTTTGAGGAAGGTATACCAAGGGCTGTGTCATCTCCACCACAAGGAACTTCAAACTACATCATAAGGTGGAGGTATGATGCTGACAGAAGAGCCCTTATTCTTCACAGAGTTCAAGGGCAACAAGAAGTATTTGATTTTCAAAGCTTGAACTTCTATGAAAGATTGGATCTAGTCAACATGCCACTTGTCAATCCAAGCAACTCAAGACAAGCTGACAGATTGGCTCAAAGAATCCAAGACAGGATCCTTGCAGAGTTCACTCTAAGAAGGAGACTTAGGCAATCAGGCAATGTCATCGGTCAACTGGATGTTGAGGTGGACCCTAAGATTAGTTTCATAGGGGAAACCTTGACTGAAGGCCCAGTGGCAGAACCTGAGACCCCTGTCTCATCATCAACAACTGCTGCAGAGGTTCACACTCCTTCTGAGACACCTGCTGGTGAAGTGTTTCTCAGCCTCTCTCTGGCCAGAGCATGGAAGCTACACCAAGCAATGAAGGCCAAGCCTCTATCCACCCTGAGTCACAAAGGTCTGTGGGTGACAAAGGGAAAAGGATTATGACTCCTGAGGAAATTGAGGAGGAAGAGAGAGAGAGAGAGGAAAAGGAAGCTAAGGGGAGAAAGTTACTCTAGGTCTTCAAGCTTTATGCAAGCTGCAATCAGGGCTGCTCCCAGACCAAATACTCAAGATGATGAGTTGAGGGCAGAGGATTACTTATTTACAGACCAGGAACTATGATATTGATGAAATCATCTCCCTCCCCTTAGAAGAATTGAATGAACTGGCTGACATGGAAGTGTCAAGAGAGATGAAAGAAAAAGAGGATGCAAGGCTACTTCTCCAATTCAAAGAGGAGAGGAGACAGAAAAGACTCTACAAGTATGCTCCCACTCTCTCTGCAGTTCAAGAAAGTCCTGTACAAGAAGATGTGGCTCCACAAGAACCTCAGGTAGATAAAGAAGAAGATAGGATCAAAATGATCAACTACCTGAGTGCCACAGGCTTCTATCAGGCAGATGCACTTCTTCCCTTGTCCTATGACTTCATTGAGTTTGAGTACTTAAAACAACTTGAACTTGAGCTAGTCAAAGAAAGAAAGACGACTAAAAGGAAGCTAAGGGAAGAAGCTGCAAAGTCAAGAGCCATCATCCAAAAGAGTATGAAGAAGTCTGCTGATAGACAAAGGATAATGAGCTTCTTGAAGCTATATGGATTCTCCGGAAGGAGACTTGGCCCTATGTCTCTATTCACAATGGATGAGCATATAAGGATGATCAAACAGAAGATTAAGAGTGGTGAACTGATTGACTTACACTCTCTTCCAAGTCAAGTCCCACCTGAAGTGGAGGTTAAGTTTGAACAACCTGAGACACCTCAACCCGGACCTCCAGCTGAGCCTCAGCAAGCTTCATCTTCTGATCCAAAGCAGGGTCAAACTCCCTCTTCTTCTGAACCTGTGAGGGAGGAACACCCAACTGAGAAAGACAAGGATGATCAACAAGGTGCTGCAGACCAGTCTTCTCAGTTAAAGTCATCTAAGAGGAAGAAGAGAATGGCTTCTAAACCAAAGTCAAAGAAGAAGAAGCCTAAGTCATCTACCTCTACACCTCAGGCTGAGTCAGATCAACCTGAGCAAGTGCATGATGAGGCAGCCCAATCAACTCTAATGCAAGTGGCTCCTCTGACAACGGAGACACCCATCTTGTCCTGGACTTACTCTACCAATCCAGAAAGATGGCATGTAATCAGAGATCAAGGTGTTGAGAATGTCTATACTTGGCAAGACATAATCAACTTACCTTTGCATGATCTCTTTGAGATGAGAAGATACTATGAAGGTCTGAATGATCCTGACCATCTAATGAAGAAGGGTATGGTCATGATTGTGCTGAAGACCACTAACATCTGAAGATCTTCTAAGTGTTTTGGTAGCATCAGCCTAGGGGAGTTTGTAAGGATTCCTTTAAGTCTGATGCAAACCAAAACATCCAATGTCTCTCTGCAACAAATGCACTAAGTACTGAAGTAATGAATGCTTCGGAAGTTTTACACCATACACTAGAAAATACTCTAAGTGTAAAATCTTCCGAAGCCAAGACCAATATCTTCCGAAGCCAAACATGAAGTCTTCCGAAGCCTTAGAGACAAAGTCTTCCGAAGCTTCAACCTATGAAGACAGATTTCTTCCGAAGAGTTTTAGTAAACATGCTTTATCTGATGTACTGTTCCATAAAGCTGGACACCTTTCCGCTGCATCTCTGTAAAGTCACCAACTTACATGAGTTGGTGAAAAGGTCCATGCTTTTGGTAACTATACATTGAGGTCTTGAGTCTGTAACTTTCTACTTTATGTACTTTATCCTTTTTGTAATAGATAAGGATGTGAGCTATGGCATGTCATAGTCACAAGGTCAAAAGGCAGATATGCCTTTTGATCCTACAATTGATTTTGTTTGTGTCTAGTCAACTGTATCCAGCTGGCTTTCAAACTGTAGGTTGTAGTATAAGTATTCCAAATTCTTGTATCTTTATTTATGCTTTGTAACACTTGTAAAAGAACTTGAGAAAGCAATATACTACCTCCTTGAAACCTAACTCTCTTGTTCTGTCTCTTTTACTTTACTTGTATTCTTTGTATCAATAGTGGTTAATCCAGTTCACTGTTTGATCAAGTTTAGTTATTCTCCTCATTGTGTTGTTGTGTTGTAATTTGTTCAAGCCCTTAACCGGTCCTGCAACGGGGCTTGATGAAAAGCCGATAACAAGATGAAAGAGAACTTCAAAGTTTCTTGGCTGGCGGATCTAGAAGGAAAAAAGAAGGGTCAATTTTTGGTAGAAAACATGAGTTCATTTTTGGGTGCTACTTGAATGATCGGGACAGTGACCGCGTTAGAAATGGTTATTGACTTGTTTTCCTTTTGGTTCCCACAAGTGGGATTCTAGAGTGGACCATTGTACTTTTGGCATAAAATGTTTTCCTTTAATATTTATTATAATTTTACTTCATTTGAATATTATTTATAATTTTATTAACTTTAGGTTTTGCACATAATATATACCAATTTTTTAGCTAAAATTTGGTCCGGTCGTTATATATATGAATAAGTTTTTCTTGGATTAAAAGCTTACACAATGTTAAATATAGAAAAAAGCTATAACGGCAATTTGAAAAATAAAATATAACTATGATGGTGTATATAATTCTTTTTTTAACGGCACAAACACTAACTAATCATAATACTTGTAGTTATACCTTGTAATTACGTTATTGCTTAATAATTAAACCTAAAACCTCTATTTTAAGAGGGTAGCTAGCCATACAATGAAACTATGATGATTAATATGAATACATGTGACACTTGAATTCTCTAGTAGATCACCTACGCCGCCCAAGAATCTTGACAACATCAAAGCGATCGCTTTACTGATGCATTAGTCGGATTGTATACAAGGTGATAGTTTGCAAATTTTATAAATTACACATTAAATTTATAATTGATTTAAAATAAAACATAACAATATTTATTTTTGTGTGAATTTATAATATTAACAGAGAATGAAGTCTTAAAAAAACAAAAAATATGAAAATTAAAATAGCAAATAGATTATTAAAATGATAATCTAAAATGAATAAGATAAACAACAAAAAATTTAAATCTGGCTCAAAAAACTCGCTTTAAATAAAACACAACTGAACCAGTTACGTGTTATTTCAAGTTTGACAAGTCCGGTACCGAAAACAGTAACTCTTCTCCGCACAAAAACTCATGTGGCCTCAATTAAACGTGTGACCCCCTCTCTCTTCTTTCTATCTATCTTCTTTGCTCCCCTTGATGTGATGTGGGGTCCGACCAGAAAATACACCTTTATTGCATGTGCTCTAATTCGCTTTTGTTCATGAGAGGCAAAAATTGAATAATTGACTATGTCTATAACTAGAAACTAAACTGAAATTTAGATTTAATTTAAAATCAGTTGTTTGTTTATTTGCTTCATAAATATAACTAGTTCAACTTTTTCATTGGCTCTTCTACCATAAAAACTAACAGCGAACTGGTTCAATTAATATTAGTGTTGTCAACGATGTTTTCGCTCATAATCGATTCAGTTCATCACGATAATAATGTTTAAATAACAATTTAACTAAAAGTGCTAAAAATATTGGGTTTTGTATAATTACATAATACCAATTGCTGTTCTATATTTTGTTGGAAAATAGATAACCAAAAAGGCATTCACCACAAATCAAATGCCAAATAAGAAAAAAAAACCAAAAACCAAAAATAACATTTCACCACAAATCAAATGTCAAAAAAAAAAAACAAACAAGCCTTTGTGGCAATTAAAACCATAAAATCATTATAGCACTTAAGTTACTTTTTAATATATGACATTGTTTGTACCAACATTTAAAGTTTTTATATTTTTTTTAATATATTATCAAGTTTGTTACTTTTTCATTTTCATCTGATTGAAAGTAATCGAATTTATTAACTAAATTAGGTTTGAACCGACCAGCTCTTAAAACTGAGATGAGCCGGATTAACAAAGACAAATCCTTCAATAATCAAAAAAACCAAACCGTTTATAATCCAATTCGATTAACCCGATCAATAATAAAACTCTAAAATTCAAATCATCTACACTGTATTCTAATCCCTTTTTTCAACAAATAAACAAATCAATAATATAACAAAAATCGTCGAACACCTCGC
The DNA here is from genome assembly GCA_025215565.1 of Flaveria ramosissima. Lineage (NCBI taxonomy): Eukaryota > Viridiplantae > Streptophyta > Magnoliopsida > Asterales > Asteraceae > Flaveria > Flaveria ramosissima. Next base: position 29,413,202 of record CM046042.1, read on the forward strand.
ACTAATATTCGCGAGCTCTCTAGAAACTAAAACAACATTCTACACCTCAAACACCCCCAACATTACCACTTTCAGTCATATCAGAGAAACCACCACTAAAATCACTGATCATCATCCATTCTTCATCAATCTTCTCCATATCACCATTTTCCAACACAACTTTCTTTCCCGTTACCCTACTTTCCTGCTTCTTTCTCGACGACACCGACCCTCGTTGCTGGTTTTCCAGCAACGAGGATCCTGCTGTCGTCGAGTAATCAGACGCAGGAAAATTGAGCTTCGCTCTAACTCCCCTAAACTCTATGGCGGCTCGGTCGTAAGCCCTCGCAGCCGCCTCGGCCGTCTCGAACGTACCCAACCACACCCGAGCCGCCTTCCGTGGGTCCCGAATCTCCGCCGCCCATTTCCCCCACGGCCTCTGCCTCACTCCCCTGTAATTCTTCTTTTTCCTCATCGGACCACCACCACCACCGCTACCGTAACCGCCACCACCGCCACCGTCGTCGGTCGGTTTCATATCCTCCGTAAAAAAATTACACCCCAAGCAACCACTGATCCCACACACGGGGCATGTTTGTGGAAGGGGAACCGCCAGTAAAGAATCTAATTCTTCACTGGCGGTAACCGCGATAGTCGCGGTAGAGGTAGAGGTAGAGGTAGAGGTGCTGGTGGTGTAAGTACACTGAGCGTGTGACTGGACGTTTGTGCGTCCAGTTATAACGCTCTTGAGTGCTGCAACCATAACCGAGGTTTCATGATCGTTGGTGAGCGGTCGCCACGGCTCGAACCGTGGCGGTTCGTGGCGGAAAGTGGTGGTTGCTTCGTCGTTAAGTTTATTCGTCACTCTCTCCATTGAAGTTGCTTGTGATAGTTTGGAGGAAATGAGGGTGGTCAAACTATATATACGGTTTCATGTTGACGTGGCTGCCAGCTAGGACGCTGTTCACACACGGGTTTGATTTTTTTTATTTTGGTGAGATAGTTTTAGGGGTGCACACGTGGCAGTATGTGGATAAGGATGTTTGGTGTTTTGGAGTTGTGTTGTGACGTAAGCACACACATAAGGAGTATGTGGCGTTTTGTGGTGCTGTTTAGTGGGGCCACGATAGCAAGTTTCTAGAAGGTGGGTGATGGTTTGACCGTGTGAAGAGGGTTGACTATGCCTAACTGTCAGTTTGACGGTCAAACCACCTGAAAGAAACTAACTTGCCGCGTAGATTGCTTGCTTCCTCCTTTGAATAAAGAATTTTTTTAATCACTAAAAGACAAATTTTAATTTAGTGAGTAGAAAGAATACAAGAAACATCTTTAACATCTTTAGACAAAAGTATAAAGATTATGCTAATAACATGTTTGGTAGCCTTTTAATAAAATTATTAAGAGGTTATTTTTGAACCGGTCAACGTTAAATGTGTTTTGTTTCATCTGAAAAACACTTATTAATAATTTAGTTTGCCTTTTAATGGTTTAGCTTTATAAAAATACTAAATGAATAAAAGACCACTTTACCCCCACTCATATCCTCCCAAATACTAATAGCAACAAGTGTCCTAACCACCTCCATCACCACCACTTTAGGGTTAATAGGTATTTTATATAGTGATTCAGAGATTCAATCAAACAGTACTTTCTGGTTTAACACTTATTGATTCAGGTTTCTTACCCAACTTAGCCTCTAGCCCTTCAAGTTGCCTATCTCATTCATATAGGAAATGCTACTTTCAAATATCTTTCCTCAAACCTCTTGCTGGTTTAGATGTTGTCAAACAACCCCTAATTGTGTTTGAGTTGGTTTGATTCGATTTTGACTTCAACTTGTAACCAAAAATTGATATTTCAGTTTTTGGTTTATGGATTTTAATTTGGCTTCGATTTTTGATTTTCGGTTTCGATTTCGGTCTTTTTGGATTTTACCATTTGACTTTAAATTTTTAGAATAGAAAATTCATCTAAAGTAATAAATTTAAGCTATAAAATTTGCTTGCATCATTTAGTTGATTTTTAGTAATAACTTTTTATTTTTTAACTTGAGAATTAAATAAATTACAACAATAAATAAAACTACTCAATAGGATCGGGTTTTGTCACTTAACACTTGTGATTCTCTCAAACTCACTTACAATATCACTCAAACAAGATGAAGCAATGCCTTTAACAAGAGTTGATAATAATATAATAAGTAATCAAAGCAACAAGCAGAAGTATTTTCAAGGTACTTGTATATATTACTTCTCAACTCAAGATTACAAGACACTTACAAGCATACAACCAGAGTTACAATGAGAAACTATATATACTAGATCCTACAGCCGGTTATACTTGATACCAGCTGGAAACCTACGACTAAAGCATATACTACAATGTTATAGTTAAGGTATCTTAGATAAAGTATTATCTAAGATATGGTAGTCATGACATGTCCATGACTTACCTTTTGTCACCAACTAAAGATGGCAACTGTACTTAACATAAAAAGGTAAACAGTAGATTAAAGTATGGTCAACTACATGGCTTTTGATAAAACGCCATGCAGTATATCAGAGATTTGCAGCGGAGTGTCAGACAGACCATACTTATGTCTACTGGATAATAGAAGTGTCTTCCGAAGGTTAACTGGCTTCAGAAGAACAAGTTCTTCCGAAGCCACTTATACTTCGGAAGATGCTTCTATGCTTCCGAGGCTTTGAGGACTTCTTTATACTTCGGAAGTTGACTTCAGAACTTTGTCTTTAAGTCTTGATCTTCGGAAGTATCTTCTTTGTTTTCGGAAGTTGGAGTTTTCCTTCGGAAGTGTATTTTACACTTAGACTTCGGAAGAGCTCCTTCTTCCTTCGGAAGTTCCACACTTGGCTTCGGAAGTCCTTTGTATGTTGTACTCAAAATCTTCTAAGTGACATAGTTTTGGTTGCAACAGCCTCTCAAGATCCAACAAACTCCCCCTAGGCTGATGCTACCAAAACTTCACTTATTTCTGCTTCTCAAAACTTTCAGCACCAGGGATAAAAGATATTTGTCTGTCTCTCTGTTCTTCCCGAAAGTAGTGCTGAGAAGCTTGTACAAGTCATTCGTGGATAGGAGATCCAGTCTATCACTTTGAATGACATGTACCCTTTGTTGTGTCCCCCTGAAGAGAGTTAGTTGACGGGAGTTGTAGTCATACTCCCATCTAACTATGGATTCAAGTTCAGGACCTTCAACCATTTGAAGAAAGGCTTTGCCTTTAGTTGCTAATCCTTTCCTTTCCTCCTCCTCTCTCAGTTTTAACTCCTCTTCGACCTTGCTTCTAGCAGTAAGCTCAGCCATATGAAGGTTGCCTAGATGATTTCTGATGTGGGCAGCTACATCGGAGTTTGAAGGGTTGGAGAATGGTTTCTCTGCTAACTCAACAATATCAAATCTGCTTAAGTGTAACAGAGATGAGGCATTCAGCCTGTTAATCTCACCATTCTCTCTCTCAACAACAAAGTTGTGAGAAGAGTCTTCGAACCTCCACTGGACTATCTTCTTTTGGGTACAAGAGGTTTTCTTGGTACCCTATCTCCTTTCTTTGTATCCAGCAGAGTCACCAGCTTTCTCCTCAACTTCTTTTCTTCTTCATTTAATGTATCAGAATTGAGGCCAAGGAGTTTTGCAGCTTGGTCCAAAGTTCCTCTGGGCAGATCAAGAAACTCATCTCTTGTGAGGGAACTTGAGGATCCATCAACATAAGTCAGGTTGACTGAATCCTCCTCACAAGAGATGTCGCTCAGAGTTGTGCAGTTGATGAGCTTAGTTTTGATCGCCTTGAATTCCTCCATAGAGAGATGTTTGGAAGGCTGAGGGGATGGTTTGATTGGTTGTTGGGTAGGTTTAGGAGTTTGGGTTCTGGCTAAGGTTTTGGGTTGGATGATGGGTAGTTTAGGTGGTTGAGGTGAAGAGGTTGGTAGGTGTGATGGTGTAGGTTCAGGGGTGAAAGGTTCAGGTTCAGTTTTAATTGGGAAGGGAAAGGGTATAGGTTCAGGTTGAGGTTGGGTTTGGATTTTGGGTTGAGAGGTTGCTTTGAAGGTCATCCCCTGTCCCCTTCTATACATCTCTTTTCTTCTCCCCGCACGAATGTCAGCCTTGATGTCACTGACATGTCGTTGGAGAGTCTTCTCAGACATTGGACCCACCTGCCTGCCAGAGAAGCCATGAGCTTTAAGATAATTCTTCATCCAAGCTTTCTCACCTATCTTCTTGGCGGCAGACAGTCCAGCTTCTTCTTTTTTCCTCTTCTTCTCCACCAGCTTCTCCCTTGCAGCTCTCTTTCTCTCCTTCTCCATTTGATCTTGCTCTTTGTTGAAGAGCCATAAGATCGTGTCACTATTGTGTGGAGACAACTCCTCTTGAGAGAATCCTCTGGAGAGTAGGAAAGTGATCCTTTCTCTCCTGAGCTGCAGATCAGCTTCCCTTTCTTTTCTCAGCCTTTCTTCTTCCAAGGCCAACCTTGCAGCCTCTTCTTTTGCTGTCTTTGCAGCAAGGTTGCCTTTTCAAGCTCTATCAGCTCCTCTAATGGTAGCAGGAGTACATCTTCCGAAGCAGCCCCTAGACTGACAAGTCTATCTATTACCTCCACCCTTCTTCGATTGTTGACTGCCTCCTGGTTGGCTGCAGCTGCTTTGGTACTTGCAGCTAACAGTTTCCCAGTTGGTAGTCTACCTTTCCTTTTGAGCTTTCCAACCTTTCTTCTTCCTGAAGCTCTTCCGAAGTCATCTTCCTCTTGCCTTTAATGTCTTCGGAAGTGCTAGACTTTGGGGGTTCTTGGATAGAAGATCCAGGTTGGGTGGTAGAGGTAGGAGCTGGGGTCAATGCAGATGTTATAGCTAATGGTTGGCTGAGAAAGTCCTCCCTATTAACCTCAGATGCAAGTTCCAGAATTGCATCTGTGACTATTAGATCATCGGAAAGAGAAAATAGTCCTTCCGCAGCAGCAATCTCAGCTTCGGAAGTTTGTGCTTGTTCTTCCGAGGCTTTGAATTGTGCTTCGGAAGTCTGTGAAAACACACCTTCTGTCCCAACTGTTTCAGTTGCTGGGCCATCAGTCCTAGTTTTCCCTTCGAAATCAATCTCAGGTTCCACTTGGGCCTTAGGTTGACCAACTTCCTCAACAGTGGTAGGAGGTGCATTCAACCTCTGAAGCTCTTGAGCTCCAAAGTAAATCACAGACATATCTGGACTGGGCTGTTCTATCAGGGACTCTAAAAGGAACTTGTTGAAGAACCTATTTAGATCCTGAAGCATCCTTTGATCCACTTGAAAGACAACTGGAGGAGGCTCAGGGAAGATGGCAGCTTGTTGTCTTGAGCTCAAAGAAGTAAGAGCTTGACTGATGGTATCCTGTCTTTGGCTTTGTCTCTCAACATTCTCCCCCTTTTTGGTAGCATCATCTTGAGAGGTAGATGAGCTAGAGGAAGAGGTCAAGGAGACCTGAACTGGTACATGCCTAACAGATCTCTCAATCTGTGTCTCAGCTAGTTTGGCCTTGAGACTTTCAATCTCAAGTTGCTGAGTGGCAGACCTATCCTCTAAAGTCTTAACCTTTGATTCAAGGTTTGAGACTTTAGAAAGTAGGTCTCTAATGGTGAGTTGCATACTTCCCTCATCTTCTTTTGAAGAATCACGGGGAGATGAGGTAACATACCTGGTATGTTCATCCTCACCACCAGATGTGGTTTCTTGGCACCCTGGTTTCCCTTGCACAATGATGTCTCTTTCAGAGGCATCAAAGGGCATGGTTGCCGTAGATTCAGTCTGACTGTCGTTACCACTGTCCTGAGGATCCATTGAGGCTCCTTCAGTAGTGGCAGCTGAATCTACATGAGTCCCCTCCACATCAGTGGGACTCACCTCAGTAGGGCTTTGCTGGTGTGGGCTAGAGACAAGAGGTTTCTCTAGGCTCTGTTGATCCTTAAGAGGGTGTAGTGGATCAACTTCATCGCCTTGAGAGACATAATCTCTTCACCAGCTCCGGTCAATAGGTCAGTGAAAGAAAAGGAATGAAGACCTAAGGACCCGGGACTTTGATCAATGTCAAAAGGCATTGAGCTGTCCCTTGTGGCTGCTCAGGGGAGTATAGAGACTCACCCTGAGGGCTATCAGCTGGGGTTTTGGGCTCATGGGTCTGAGACTGAGGAGACTCAAGACCCATATTGAGGTCAATAGTGAAGGATTGGTGGACCTCTGGCTGAGTGGGAGCCCTTGTTCCACTCTAGCCTTTTTGGTTTGAAGAGGAGGGGCTTGTTCAATCAGAGTAGATTGAACAAGGGTTCGTTTGGTACGTCTCTGGTAGGTGACAGTGATGGGAGGAGAAGGTAGATTTGGAATGGTGAGGGTAGTTGCTGGTGTGGGTTCATCACCTGTGGGGTGAACAGGGATGTCACCAGGAGCCGTTGGCTCAATCATACCTGGAAGTAGTGCGGTATCCCTTCCAGTGTAGTTGGTAGACACTCTCTTCAAGACCTTGAAGATGGTCGGCCTCATTTGGGGAGCAGACAGAGCAGCTGCACAGACAAGCTTACCCTGATCTAGCTCGCAGTTGATTATGTGCTGGAGAAATCTGGGATACATAAAGAATGTGTCCCTTTGCAGATTTCCCATAAGGTTAGTCAGCACAAACCTTGAATAGTTGAAGCGGAGGCTTTGTACCAACCCGTGAACTAAGCACCCGAGTTCATAAGGGATTTGATCCCATCCCCCGGATTTGTTAGATAGACAGTGAAGAACCACATGCAGCAGGAACTTCCACTTGTAGGAGAAGTTGAATTTGTAGACCGTTGACCTGCTTACATCTCCACCGTATCCCATTTGGAGATAAGAACTATCTAACTCAGATTTGGGGAATTCCGTCGGTGCGCCTTCATCATGGAGCTCAAGATGCTCCCTGATGATCTGTTCAGTGATGACCAACTCTTGGCCACAAACACTTGACCTAATAGCACGAACCCCGTTTAGGGTTTCAATCCGACCATTTGCCCAAAATTCGGACATTTGGTTGGAGTAGATGGTAGGGTTTACGGTCAAGGCAGTGTAGTATGAAGATTGGGCTAAGAAAGAAATGATATCAGAGAAGTCATCATCCCTTGAAGAGTCAAGGAGTGCGACCTGGTTGTGCTGAGGGTTTAAGGCCATTTGAGAAAGATAGCAGTAGAATAGTTCTGAGTAAGGTAAATTGGAGAAGAAGAAAGCTTTTAGGGCAGTGAATTTGGTAAAAAGAGTGTAAGTGATTAACCGGAAGTATTTAAATGGGTGAAATGGCGGTTTAAAGGGTGGTTTGGATAAGATGATGTGAGGGTTCAGTGGATGATGTGACAAGGGCGGTAAGGTTAGACCATTTAAATAATCCGACATCATTAACAAAATCTTTACTTTTTACAGTGTGGGGCCCAAAAGATTTCCGTTACACAGTAAAATCTTTCTTCCGAGTATAAAGTATTTCCGAAGGTAATGTTCTTCCGAAGGCAAATGTACTTCCGAAGGTAAATTGCTTACTTCCGAGAGTACATGTTGCTTTCAGATGGAGTGTATTAAGTGCTTCGGAAGTAGATCTGAGGTGAACTCAATCGCTTCTTCCGAGACTTAACACTCTTCCGAGAAGAAAATTATCCTATGAGAAATTTGCTTCGGAAGTTATGCTAGATATCTTCCGAGGGCTAATTTCTCTTCGGAAGAACTTATACTTAGATAAATTTAAGAAAAGATCTTTTGTAACAGGGCTTAGATTGTTTTGACATAAGACTTTACACATTAAAAAGGTTTTCAATTGAGATTAACTAATCAATGTTTATCATCCCAATAGCTGTAATGAGATATTTAAATCTCTGTTCATCAAATGCTTTGGTGAACAAATCAGCATATTGTTCATTTGAATCAACTTTGATTAGTTTTATAAGATTTTTCTCATGAATATCTCTAATGAAATGATACCTGATATCAATGTGCTTTGTCTTAGAGTGCTTCACTGGATTTTCAGTGATGGATATAGCACTGTTGTTGTCAATGTGGATAGGAGTGCTCATGAAGTTGAATCCATAGTCAATCATCTGGTTTTGAATCCACAGCAGCTGAGCACAGCAACTTGCAGCAGCAATGTATTCAGCTTCAGCAGTTGATGTAGAGACACAGGATTGCTTTTTGCATTGCCATGAGATGATCCTTCCACCAAGAAATTGACATCCACCTGATGTTGATTTCTTGTTGATGTTGCAGCCACCATAATCACTATCAGAGTAACCATAGAGATTAAAATCACTATTTCTTGGATACCAGAGACCTAACTTAGGTGCTCCTTTGAGGTATCTGAGGATTCTCTTGACAGCAATTAGGTGAGACACCTTTGGAGCAGCCTGATATCTTGCACAGATGCAAGTTGCAAACATGATATCAGGTCTACTTGCTGTGAGATACATCAGAGAACCAATGATTGCTCTATACTGATGTTGATCAGTATCCTCCCCCTCAGAATCAGGGCATAAATCATGGTTTCTGGGTATGGGTGTCTTTGCTGCTTTACAATCCTTCATATCAAATCTCTCTAAGATATCATTGACATACTTAGATTGATTGATGAAGAACCCTTCCTTCAGTTGCTTTACCTGAATTCCAAGGAAAAAGTCCATTTTTCCCATAGAACTCATCTCGAACTTCTTCTTCATAATGCTCTCAAAGTCTTTGCACATTTGGTCATTTGAGGAACCAAATATGATGTCATCAACATAGACTTGAACTAGCAAAATGTCTTTCCCAGACTTTCTAATGAAGAGAGTCTTATCAATGGTACCTCTAGTATAACCATTCTTCAGGAGAAATTGAGACAATGTCTCATACCACAGCCTAGGTGCTTGGTGCAGCCCATATAGAGCTTTATCCAACTTGCACACATAGTTTGGGTGCTGTGGGTCTTCAAATCCTGGAGGCTGGCATACGTAGACTTCCCTATCTATATCCCCATATAGAAAGGCACACTTGACATCAAGCTGGTAGACAGTGAAATTCTTGGATGCAGCATAAGCAAGGAAGATCCTAACTGCCTCAAGTCTTGCAACAGGTGCAAAGACATCAGTATAATCAATTCCTTCCTCTTGAGTGTATCCTTGAACCACCAGTCTTGCCTTGTTCTTGATAATCAAGCCTCTGTCATCTCTTTTGTTTCTGAATACCCATTTGGTGCCTATAGGTACTTGACCAGATGGTAGCGGACATAGGTTCCAAACCTTTTGTCTTTTGAATTGAAGCAGCTCCTCTTGCATTGATTCAACCCAGCTACTATCTTTCAAGGCATCTTCCACCTTCTTGGGTTCCATTTGGGATAAGAAGCATGAGTACAAGCAGACATTCCCATTATGAGTTTGTCCCCTTGTTCTCACACCCTCAGAGACTTCCCCTATGATGTTTTCAGCTGGATGAGTATTGTGAATTCTAAGTCTTGGAATCACCTCCAGTTGCAAAGATAAGTCCAAGTTGGACATATTTTGCTCAGGGCTTGAATACTTGGTCCAGCTGTTGTTTCAATCTCATTCAATGAGGACTGATTGAATGAAAGAGAAACATCATCATTTCTTTGCTGTGAAGCATCATTAACAGTTGCCTGTTCCTTCAAAATGCTGCTTCCATCAGCTTGGTGTTGTGCAGGATCACCTGAGGAGATTTGAAGATCATCAGGTGAATCCCTTGTTGAAGTTCCACTATTTCTTGAAATGGTTATGCTGTCAGATCTTTCAATAGTGGGAACTTGATTTGTTGTAGCTCTTGGAGAACTTGGAGTAGGTCTGGGAAGCTCAAACAGTTGATCTTCATCAGAATTGCTTTGAGCACCTGTTCCAGCTGAAACATTCTCACAAGATGGTTTAGAATAGTTTGGAAACAATTCTAAATCAAAGATATGATCAGGGCCATTCCCCCTAACACAAGGAGTGTGCTCATTAACTACAATGTTGGAGGATTCCTCAAATTGTTGGTTTTTAATATTATAAACCCTGTATGCTTTAGAATAGGAGGAATATCCAACAAAGATAGCATCATCTGACTTTTCAGCAAATTTTGCCAAATTGTCTTTTGTGTTAAGTATGGTACACCTGCTGCCAAAGGACCTTAGAAAGCCAATGAACGGTGGCCTCTTGTTCCATAACTCATAAGGGGTCTTTCCATGTGGCTTTACTACAAGAACTCTGTTCTGCACATAGCATGCAGTGCTGACTGCCTCTGCCCAGAATGTTAGAGGCAGCTTTGAATCAGCTAACATAGTCCGAGCAGCCTCAATAAGTGTCCTATTTCTCCTCTCAGCAACACCATTTTGTTGAGGAGTTCTAGGAGCACTGTATTGTCTGGCAATCCCTTTTGAGTTACAAAATGAGTCAAGAACAAAGTTCTTAAACTCAGTCCCTTGATCACTTCTAATTATTTTAACCTTGTGATCAACTTGATTTTCTATTTTAAGAATAAAAGATTTTAAAGTTTCAGCAGTTTCATCTTTAGTTCTTAAAAAGAATACCCATGTAAATCTAGTAAAATCATCAACTACCACAAGGCAATATGATTTCCTTCCAATGCTCATTATACTTGTGGGACCAAATAGATCCATGTGCAATAAGTGTAATGGAGTAGTGATAGAGTTAACAACCTTGGATTTATGAGAAGACCTGTGTTGTTTCCCTTTCAGGCAAGCAACACAGTTATCTTTGCAGAAAATTCCTTTTTAGGCAAACCATGTACCAAGTTATTTTTAGCCAATTTATTCATTGTCTTAAAATTGACATGACACATTCGTTTATGCCATAGTGTTGACTCATCACTATCAGCTTTGGAAAGAAAGCATGATACTTCTCCCATTGGGGAAGCATTGTTCATATCAAGCTTGTACATATCCCCTCTCCTGGGAGATCTAAGAAGCACCAATTCCTGAGGAATTGTCATCCCAGGTTTGAGGATGATGCACTCATGTTCTGTGAAAAGCATTTGATGCTTTTGATCACAGAATTGAGAAACACTTAACAGATTGTGTTCAAGCTGTTTGACAAATTAACTTTGTCAACTTTTAACTTTCCATTGGATATACTTCCTCTGCCAGAAATATATCCTCCGGCCTCACCTCCAAACTGGACAGGACCTCCATCATAATGTTGAAATTGTTGAAGGAGAGATCTGTTCCCTGTCATGTGCCTGGAGCATCCACTATCTACAATCCAAATGTTGTTATTCTTGTCATATGGATGTCCCTGCACATAAGGTGAGATAATTAGTTTTGATTGGAAACCCAAGCCTTATTGGTCTTGGGTTCTTCCAATGAGAGTGACATGATTGAACCAAAATTTATGCATGGGGGTTCAATTGATGTCTTTGAAGAAGAGGTTTGGGCTACAGCATCTTCCTTGATCTTCCATTCCATCCCTTGGTTGATCATAGAAGATGAGCTTGATGAAGCTTTTGTAGCTTGGCATTCTTCCGAAGCTTCTTTCTTTTCGGAAGAGACCTTCACCACCTTTTCTTCCGAAGCAGTCTTCTTCTGGGATGGTTTCAAGGGGACTCTTTTGTGAGTCTTTGCAGCTTTAACTTCCGAAGCCTTTTTCCTTTCGGAAGAAGAGTTTTCTTCCGAGAGAAGCCTTGCTTCGGAAACAAGCTTTCCCTTTTTCATCACTTGAACCATTTGATATGGTCCAAATGTGAAACCTTCCCTGACTCCTTCTCTTTTAACATTATTTGCATAATGTGTGCTAGCAGGATTGTAGTAACAATCTTTAGCCATGTGGTTTTGCAGACCACACATTATGCATGCAATGTTAACTTTCTGGGAATGAGAGGGTTGCTGTTTCTTGTTCTTTTTCTCCTCATCAGCAACCTTTCCCTTTAACTTCTGATCCTTTGGTAGGATAGGAGTACTGGTACTGTACTCTTTTCCTGAATCAGAAGGTCCAACCACCTGAAATCCTGCTGATATGAATACACCCTTTTGCTTTGGGTCTATCTTCAGTTTGGATTCAGCCACCTTCTTGGCAGTTTTTCTGGCTGCTTTAGCCCTGCTTCTTCTGGCTTTGGTGGTCAGGGTTTGATCATCATTGGCTGGGGAGGGCACAATTACCTGTTCCTTCCCTGTGATGGTCATGGTCTCCATAGTTGCATCACTCTTTGACTCTTGAGAAGGTGGGTCAACAGATGGAACCTCTTGCTCTTCAGTACCACACCTTGGTTGTCTTACAGACTCATAAGAGTGTGGTGGAGCAATTTCATTGGTTCCCAACCCACTTTTGTTTTGATAACAAAGTTTGGAGTGAGAGGATGATGCAAGTATGGCTTGGAAGTTTTGCTCGGAAATAGCATACTTCCTGGCTTGAGCCTCAGCAGTGACAAGCTGGGCTTGAGCCTCAGTCAATTTGGATATTAAATCCTTGATTTGAGTCTTGTAGTTGGTGTGTTCATGTTTTAAAAGGGACACAGTTTTCTCTAACTCCTCAATTTTCTTTTGGTAGTCAGATTCAGCCCTTTTAAAGTCAGATTTTAACACATTTAAAGACTCAATATCGGATTTAATTTCCATATTGTAGTCCTGGTACAGTTTAACCTTAGCAATACAAGCAGGGGTACAGAGATGTTTATATACCTTATTTTCATCTGTTCCTGCCATGAGTGCTTGAGCAGGAGTCACATCTTGAACCATAAAGCTCCAGTCAACTTCTTGAGCCATTGCTGTTGTTTCAGTTGACTTTCCGTTGGGCTTTGGTGTGGAAGGATGTGTGGAGGCCTGTGAGGTTCCCGGGTTGGACTTGGGAGCCTTGCATTCCCTTGCAAAATGGCCAAGCTGGTTACAGTTGTAACATTTAGCCTTGCTTTTGTCAAACCCAAACTTGCTGGTGATTGGGTTTTGAGGGAATTGCCTTCCAGTTCTCTTAAAGAACTTCTTCGCTCTGTAGGTTAGAAGAGCCATTTGTTGGACAATGTCCACATACTCTATGTCATCTGGACTGAAGCACTCAAGATCATCAAAGCAGAATTGATGATCATGGAGTGTCCACTCCTTGAAACAAACGCACAGCCCTCCTGAAAGGAGCTTTGCTGAGCTTGATGAGACCTTGGAGTCTCAGAGAATGTGATGTAAGGCCCAGATGAACAAGATGGCTGCTGGGTGTATGACAGGTACTGCTGAGACTGGGAGATACCTGAGCCTTCAGCAACCATTAAAGCGTTGCTAGCAGGAAGGCTCAAGGGTCTGCTTGCTTGGTGACCCTTCTTGCTTTCCATTTCCAAACGGTATCCATCAAGGATCCCATAGAGTTCGGTCATGGTGAGTGTGTTTAAATTCTCTGTTCTCTTGATGGAGACACAGTAGAATGTCCACTTATTGGGTAGAGCACTCATAAACTTTCTTGTAAGGTCTCTAAGTTCTTGAGTGATTCCCACAGATTGAAGGGAAGAGATAAGATCCATATACCTGAAATATTGCTGGCTAAAAGTTTCTCCAGCAACATAGGTGAAGTTCTCAAACTGCTGCTTCAGTGAGTCCTTCTTTGAATCATTAGAGATTGAGTACATTTGAGCAAGAGCATCAAAGAGTTCTTTGGCTGACTTACAATGCTCAAACCCCACCATGATGGAGTTTGGGATTGCAGTCATAAGAACAGTCATAGCATTGCTGTCTATGTCAAGCTTCTTCCTGTCTTCATCGGAATAGTCTTCAACGGCCTTCTCGATCATGGCACCGTTTCCACCAGCAACTTTTGGCTTATACGGGCCATTAACGATGGATTGCCACATCTTGCTATCCTGGTATCTGATGAAGCCTTCCATTCTTCTGCTCCAAGACCTGAAGTTTTCAGGGTCGATGATGGGAGCTTTTGTCATCGTTCCCATTTCAACTTCAGATTTGATGAGGGCCATTTTTGAGTGAGGTATAAGGAGGAGTGAAAAACTGGTTGATTAGGATGGTAAGATCTCACAATCAAGAGCCTAAAAAGCTCTGATACCAATTGCAGGATCGGGTTTTGTCACTTGACACTTGTGATTCTCTCAAACTCACTTACAATATCACTCAAACAAGATGAAGCAATGCCTTTAACAAGAGTTGATAATAATATAATAAGTAATCAAAGCAACAAGCAGAAGTATTTTCAAGGTACTTGTATATATTACTTCTCAACTCAAGATTACAAGACACTTACAAGCATACAACGAGAGTTACAATGAGAAACTATATATACTAGATCCTACAGCCGGTTATACTTGATACCAGCTGGAAACCTACGACTAAAGCATATCCTACAATGCTATAGTTAAGGTATCTTAGATAAAGTATTATCTAAGATATGGTAGTCATGACATGTCCATGACTTACCTTTTGTCACCAACTAAAGATGGCAACTGTACTTAACATAAAAAGGTAAACAGTAGATTAAAGTATGGTCAACTACATGTCTTTTGAGAAAACGCCATGCAGTATATCAGAGATTTGCAGCGGAGTGTCAGACAGACCATACTTATGTCTACTGGATAATAGAAGTGTCTTCCGAAGGTTAACTGGCTTCGGAAGAACAAGTTCTTCCGAAGCCACTTATACTTCGGAAGATGCTTCTATGCTTCCGAGGATTTGAGGACTTCTTTATACTTCGGAAGTTGACTTCAGAACTTTGTCTTTAAGTCTTGATCTTCGAAAGTATCTTCTTTGTCTTCGGAAGTCGGAGTTTTCCTTCGGAAGTATATTTTACACTTAGACTTCGGAAGAGCTCCTTCTTCCTTCGGAAGTTCCACACTTGGCTTCGGAAGTCCTTTGTATGTTGTACTCAAAATCTTCTAAGTGACATAGTTTTGGTTGCAACAGCCTCTCAAGATCCAACAATCTACCAATTTAAACTAAAAGATTTAAAGATTATTCTTAAAACTCAAATATTCAATAGTTTTTAATAACATAAGTTAAATTAGTAATTAATAGACGTGTTTTTAAGTGTATGAATACATCCTAAAGTACAAGTTTGGTTGTATGGTTTCGGTTTGATTTTTTCGGTTTTTGTTACAAGCAAAACCAAACTTGAATCAAAAAGTCAATTTATAAAAACATCAGCGAAAACCGTCGGTTTTTAAAAACATAAACGGAAAACATTGGTTTTTAGTTGGGTTTATTTTTATGGTTTGGTTGGGTCAGTTATTATGGTTTATTGCGCACCCCTAGTTAACATTGATTTTGAAATTGATTTTGAAAACTGTAGAAAGTTTATACTTGCTAAGGAGATAACTTAACTAGCACAATTGATCCTTAAGACTATTATGAGTGCACGAATACAAGCAATCAAATTAATACACTAGTATAAACATGTTAAGTTTTAGCATTTGTCTAAGACTAGTATTAAGCCCCCGAGTTGCGACAGGGGGCGTAAAACCATGTTAAGTAGCACCCATTTAACAACGTCAATAGTGACCATCAAAACCAGAAAAACTCGTATTAAAAATAAATAAAAACGGAAAAAATAAAACCAAACGGAAAGTAGACGTAAAAATGTTGAACCCCGCACGTAAAACGTAAAACACTAAAAACAATAACTATATCGATCTAAGACTCGCGCATTGTAAAGGGGCCATTAAATGGGAAAAAAGTAGGCGTAAAAATGTTGAATCACACGCCCACGTCGTGGCGTGTTAACTCGTAAAATTAAAACCGAAACGTAAAACGAAAAGTTTGTAAAAGATGAAAACTATAGGGAACCAAAGTGGAAAGTGAAAATATATACGGTTAAGTTGTAAAAGATTTAAAAGTATTGGATTAAAACTTAAAAGTAAGAAAATTATAAAAGAAAAGAAAAAACAAAAGTAAGTACAACCCACTACTCATACATAAATATATTGATAATTTACAACTAATTAAAATCAAATATACCACTTTAATACACATACAAACAAACTTGATACTTAGTAATTTTGCCTCTTTTTAGGAACCATTTTGGCCACTAGTTAAAATTTAATGTATGCTTTTAAGCATCGCCTAGGATTTAGATGGGGTTGTTTCGTGAACACCATTTGTTTAGCCTTTTTTGTCCGCTTTAGGGCAGCCCCTTAGCCGACTTGGAGTACTCATCTTAATATGATATGTTGATTTATTTTTGTAGTGTTAATATAAAAAACTTATTTATCAAAATAAGTGATATAAAAAGTTAAAATACAATGAATGTTAGAAAACTCTCTTTTTCATTAATAATCTTATGGGTGGTGCCTATGGTATGGTTAGAGAATTGGTCTTAATTATTTGTCAAATCTTAAAATTATAAAATTAGTGGTCATCAGGCTGGGTGACCGTTAGCTTTATTAAAATGATCATTGTACCCCTATACTATTATAGTATTATTAATTTGTATTGTTATTTAAAAATGACCACCACTCCCTTAGCGCTCCATACCACCACCATAACTGACCATCACTGGTTGTTAAGGCTTTGATTTGATGGGGGACGACAGAATTGACCAAGAGGAAACGACTTCGAGAGAGTTGCGGCCATTGTTGTAAGTCGGGAATCAATACCACCACCACCAGGTGGTGGCTATGGCTGCCATGGTGATGAAGCGTTGCGGAAGAAGGTGGAAGACGGTGGTGGTGGGTTGCCGACACGGATTAATAGAAACCGTTTTTTTACACATCTAGTCGCCACCACCCTCCATCCCCCAATTCGCGCAATGAGGGAACATGATGGGGATGGGTTTCAGATCCGTTGTCGCTTGAACGATGGTGGCGAGAGGTAACGATGGCTATGGTTCATACACCGGTGAGGATGTTGTTTCACGATGAAGCTCATATTTTCATTATCATATGTCAAACTACATCATTATATATGATCACAGTGTGTTTTCTTTATAAAAAATAATAGTTATTATTTTTTATTAATGATATTTTGATCATTTCACATTAACGTAACTCGAAAAGTTAATAGTCGTTTACTTTAAGGACCACTGATGTTCGATTTGAGAGACAATTAGGCTAAAGATGTAATTTTTTAAAAGTTAGAACTAACATTGTAATATGATTATACCACATGAACCACTTATTTAACTAACTCTAGTCTTATTGAATAAAAATAACTATTCTAAAATTCACCTGAGCTGATTTAGATTTACTTACTAAAATTGTGTTGATTTAAGATATGTGAAATGTCCTTTTAAAATAACAAGACACGTTCAAATGTTTTTCACATTTTTCTGTATTAGTACACTTGATTGTGATTATGGCAGGATTGAAATCACCATCACCATCACCATAATATAATAAAAAGGTATTTTGAAATAACACGTGTCAACACCACAATCATCCTCACCAAAATTTTCCCACATCTCTCTTATTAAATAATTACCTTAATTATTAATAATATTATTTAATAACTTTTAATTTTAATAAATTAAGAAAGAGATCTATTTATTAATGATATTTCTAAATAAATAATTTTTTTATAAAATAATAACTTTTTCTAAAGCGTAAAACTTTTTTAAAAATATAAAATATTTTAAATTGGTATTTTTAGAAAGTAAAAAAATCAATTTTTTAAAGACCAAAAATAATTAAATTTGGGAGTTATAAGAAGGAAACTTTTAAAATAACATTTTTATACGGTTTGTTTTAGAACAAAATGTTTACTTTTTTTTGGAAAAAATTTAATAACAAATTTTTAAAAATTTGCTATAACTGTTTTATTACTTATAGTCACTTCTCATTCATAATTCCAGTCATATCATATCTTAGAATATTATTTTATAATTAATAAATTTTATTAAATTAATATTTTATTTATTCAACCCGTGTAGCACACGGGTTTACTAAAGCTAGTTAGTATAATATTTATGTAAAAATGTATCTGCAACATACTAACATACATTTTATAAGCAACCAGTACAAATACCACTCGTTGCGTCGGGGTCGCAAAACATAAAAATTTGCCATCGTCCGCATGTTAAGGTAAGAAAACCGAAACAAATACATCGTTGAAAACATTTAAAACTTTATTTAAGAAATAAAACCATTACAAACTCGTACATTGCGGCAAGACCGTTGATAATATTTGAAACTTTATATATCAAAAAACCGGTGATAAAATAGGCATGTGGCAAAAAAAACAGTTAAAAATATTAGTGTTGATATTATAAGCATGTATAAATTTAGATATTATAAAAACTACTTCTCTAAACTTGGAGGATAAAAGGAAAAAAATTGTAAATAAACCGAAACCTTGATTCACTTTGCGACTTGTATGTTTATGAGACGATATCTTGTACATTATTACGTAGAATTCCATTCTGAATAAAAAATTACACCGAAACGTCGATAAAAAAATGAGGCCGTAATGGCATAATCAGAATTTATTACATTAAATGTTAGAATTTGTAAAAGAAATCTAAAAAAATTAATAATTATGAGTATGTCAAAAAAACAATTTACTAAGTGTAAGATATAAAATATAGTTATTGTTAATCCAAAATATACAACATATTTAAAGACTAATTTACATGGAATGAGGTGTATGACACTTTGTATAATGGAGATATTAACTTATGCAATATATACTTGTAACACATGCATTAGCTGTTTTGGTTTGCCTTTCTAAAGTATATTAGAATATACTATTCACATTTAGTTTTTCGACATTATTTGATGTAATTAAGTATCTATATATTTAGAAAAAGGACACTTGTATTCTTATTTTACACAACATGTTATATGCATATGTGGGAACTTTTGTATTTTGTATATTATGTTTTATGTTTCTGTTATAAAGACTCTCAAATTATAAAATCAAACTAGAACTAAGCTGTTAGTAAGAGTCTTGCTTGGTTCAGTTAATTTTAATGGTTCGGCTTGATTTAAAAACAGTCAAAATCAAATTATGAACACCTTATACTCCAACACTTTATTTATTTAAATCAACTAGCCCAACTTATCTATATCTATATCTATACTACCTTATAATACAAAACTTTGGATAGAAAGGTAATTTCATATAAATTTGTAAGACGCGCTCGTTCCTCTTCCTCTCTCTACTGTTACTAGCCTTCTCTCCTCACCATTGCATCCATTCAATGCTTCAATCTGCTGAAACATTTTGTAACCCTCGCATTCAATCACATTCTAGCGTAATTGCTCCTTCATGGCGACATTAGAGTCCCAGACTCAAACCCCCAGTCCGATTCCAATCCTCAACCCACATATATATGTAGCCAGGGCTTCCGATGCGAATGACCCACATGCGATTGCGAATCCACTCCTCCAACTCAGGTGATTCTACAATTTAGTTTTCTTTTCGGTCGTCTCCCTTCAATCGCCGATTCAAGCCTTCAATCAGCAATTCAATGGGCATTAAAGACCGCTCATTCAAAGCCTACGCCGGAACGGTTTCAAGGCCACCTCAATCGCCCCTCCATTGTAATTTCTACCGCTTTGTAAGACACGTCGTTTGGGTGTTCCCCTTCCCTCCGCCTCCATCATCTGAGTTAACCGATCGACCCCATACCCTTTAGTCTTCAATTGAAACAATTGATCGTTCCGCCTTTCAACTGAACCAATGTCTTGATTGAAGCGATTCAAAGACGGTTTAAGGCTCTTCAATGCCATCGCAGGGCTCCATCAGCGCCCTTAATGCCTTCAATACATGAGGCTTTCAAGCACCAGGACCGTTTCAATCATCACTTCTATTCAGTCGACGCTCAAATGCAGTGCTGTTTATAAAGGCGTGCTTTGGATTCAATTTTGAGCACAATTCCATCTTCTATTGCTTCATGAAATCCATGTATGTGTTTGGATTTATTTAATTCAAGTCTCCTTTATTGATTTGATATGTTTTTATTTGATCCAGGGCTCCGATTCAGTATTGTTTGTTTCTCAAAAATGATAAGTAGTGTTGACCTTGACTTAGGTTTAGTGGGTTTTGTGTGAATATGTTAATAATGTTTACAGTTCTTATCAAACCTTACTGTATTCATTGTTTTTCTTTGACTAAACAAGAGGCTGTAATTTAAACATCAGTGTTTATTAATCTTTGCTTAAGATTAGTAAGTAGTAACTATGCTAGATGCCTTTAAGGTGGCTGCTAATGTGTATTCTGTTATGTAATTTGTGCTTTATAATTGGTGATGTGTATATGCTTGTAGAGTGAAAGCTATTGACAATCGTGTTAGTGTTTTGTTTTGCAAGTTCAAAAATAGTTCACGTTATGTTGTGAAAGTTCCAATAGCTTTTACAAACGCATGGGATGAACTAATTGAGGGTAATGAAAATTCTAGCTTTTAAACATTACGATTATATGCATGTGGTTCCAAATCCACACTGAGATCATTGTTGCAGGACCAGTGAAGGGTATGCACTTATAACACAACAACACAATAAGGAGAGTTGCTTAGAACACTTAACAGATCAAATAGGGAACTGGTTAACTTGCTAATGAAAGATGCTAAGAACACAAGTAAATATGAGACAGAACAAGATGGCAAACAACACAAGTAATTGGTTTTCAAGAATGCTATATATTGCTTCTCAAGTTCTATTACAAATGTTACAAAGCATACGATAAAAGTTACAAGTACTTGAGATACATATACTACATCCTACAGCCACCCATACTTTGAAGGCCAGCTGGATACAATTGACTAGACAACTACAAAATCAAATGTAGAGTCAAAAGGCAGATTTGCCTTTTGACTAGTGACTATGACATGCCATAGCTCACATCCTAATATATTACAAAAATGATAAAAGTACATAAAGTAGAAAGCATGAACTCAAGACCTCAATGTACAGTTACCAAAAGCATGGACCTTTTCACCAACTCATGTAAGTTGGTGACTTTACAGAGTTGCAGCAGAAAGATGGTCCAGCTTTATGGTAAAGTACATCAGATAAAGGCATATCTCTAAAAGTCTTCGGAAGAAATCTGTCTTCACTCTTTGGCTTCGGAAGACTTTGTCTTTGAAGCTTCGGAAGACTTCACTTTTGGCTTCGGAAGATGTTGGTTTTGGCTTCGGAAGATTTTACACTTAATATATTTCTAGTGCATGGTGTAAAACTTCCGAAGCATTTCTACTTCTGTTCTTCAGTGCATGCATGCAGGGAGACTTTGGATGTTTTGGCTGCATCAGACTTATAGGAATCCTTACAAACTCCCCCTAGGCTGATGCTACCAAAACATTTAGAAGATTTTCAGATGTTGGTGGTCTTCAGGATGATGATGACCATACCCTTCTTCATCAGATGGGCAGGATCACTCAGACCCTCATAATATCTTCTCATCTCAAATAGATCATGTAGAGGTAAGTTTATTAAGTCTTGCCATGTGTAGACATTCTTAACACCTTGATCTCTGATCACATGCCATCTTTCTGGATTAGTTGTGAAGGTCCAGGATAAGATGGGTCTCTCAGCTGCAAGAGGAGCCACTTGAATTGGAGTTGATTGGGCTGCCTCTTCATGCACTTTCTCAGGTTGATCTGACTCAGCCTGAGGTGTAGAGGTGGATGATTCAGGCTTCTTCTTCTTTGACTTTGGTTTGAAAGCCATCCTCTTCTTCCTCTAAAAAGACTTCAACTGAGAAGACTGGTCTGCAACACCTTGTTGATCATCCTTGTCTTTCTCAGTTGGGTGTTCCTCCCTCACAGGTTCAGAAGGAGAGGGAGTTTGACCCTGCTGTGGATCAGAGGATGAAGCTTGCTGAGGCTCAGCAGGAGGTCCAGGTTGTGTTGTCTCAGGGTGTTCAACCTTAACCTCCACTTCAGGTGGGATTTGACTTGGAGGGGAGTGTAAGCCAATCAGCTCTCCACTCTTGATCTTCTGCTTGATTACCCTGATATGCTCATCCATTTTGGATAGAGACATAGGCCAAGTCTCCTTCTGGAGAATCCATACAGCTTCAAGAAGCTCATCATCCTTTGCCTGTCAGCAGACTTCTTTATACTTTGGGATGATGGCTCTTGACTTTACAGCATCTTCCCTCATCTTTTTCTTTGTTGCCTTTTGTTCTTTGAGCACTTGAAGTTCAAGCTGTTTGAGGTACTCAAACTCAATGTACTCAAAGGACAAGGGAAGAAGTGCAGATGCCTGGTAGAGACCTATGGCACTCAGGTAGTTGATCATGTTTTGCCTATCTGTTTCCTTGTCTACCTGAGGTTCTTGTGTAGCTGCCACATCCTCTTACACAGGACTTTCTTAAACTGGGGAGAGAGTTGGAACATGCTTGTATAACCTTTTCTGTCTCTTCTCCTCTTTGAATTGGAGAAGTAGCCTTGCATCCTCTGCTTCCTTCATCTCTCTTGACACTTCCATGTCAGCCAGTTTATTTAATTGTTTTAAGGGGAAAGATATAATTTCATCTATGTCATAGTTCCTGGTCTGCAGGTAATCCTGACTGCCCTCAACTCATCTTCTTAAGTGTTTGGTCTGGGGGCAGCCCTGATTACAGCTTGCATAAAGCCTAAAGACCCATCCCTTAGC
This sequence comes from Flaveria ramosissima, assembly GCA_025215565.1. Lineage (NCBI taxonomy): Eukaryota > Viridiplantae > Streptophyta > Magnoliopsida > Asterales > Asteraceae > Flaveria > Flaveria ramosissima. The sequence goes on from CM046042.1 coordinate 29,435,648, forward strand.
TTCCTCTTCATCTCTCTCTCTCTCTCCTTTTTCTCAATCTCCTCAGGAGTTAAAATCCTTTTCCCACAGACCTTTGTGACACAGGATGGAGAGAGCTTTGGCCTTCATTGCTTGGTGTAGCATCCAAGCTCTAGCCAGAGAGAGGTTGTGAGACACCTTCACCAGCAGGTGTTTCACTAAGGGAATGAATTTCTGAAGTAGTTGTTGATGTGACTGGGCTCTTAGGCTCTATCACTGGGCCTTTAGCCAAGGTTTTCCCTTTGAAGCTAATCTCAGGGTGTACCTCAACATCCAATTAACCAATGACATTATCTGATTGCCTTTGTCTTCTTTTAAGGCTGAACTCTTCAGTAGTTCTATCTTGAATTGTTAGGACCTGGTATTTGAACGAAATACCGAGTGATTAGCGTGTAAACCAAACCAAATAGTGTGGAATCCTATTTGATTGGCGATCCAATCAGTGAGAACGCACGAAGAATCAATAAAGTATTGAATCTAACGTTAAGAATCGATTGGGAATCGATCTAATGCATTCTATGAACTTGGAGAACGAATTGGGAGGCTTCTGGACGGCTAGGGTACGTCTGGAGTCGAAATAGAATGAATGCTTTTTTTTCACGAATTGGGTTGTATTTATAGGTTAGTATTGTTCATTCGTGCGACTGAACCATAACTATGGTTCAGTCGTGCGATTGAACCATGCAGTTGATTCATCCGCACGACTGAGTGTTCAGTCGTGCGACTGAGCCAATCTTATGTTTCAATCATACGACTGATCCAGTCTCCTGGTTCAGTCGTGCGACTGAGTCAATCGTATGAAGTTATTCATGCGTGTGGTCCATTCGCATGGGCCATTCGCATGAGAACTTCATTTTGTTAAGTTTGAATGTATTAATTAATATAACATTATGTGTAACCATTCAAACAACCACAAACCTAATTAACCAATTCAACATCGACTCATTAATGAAATATTAAACATTATAAATCACAAACAATCAATATCATTTCATTAATCATTTCAAACATTACATCAGAATCAGATAAACAAGATCTATTACATTCATATCCTGATCTAGGGACATACATGTATCAACAAACTCCCCCTTGGACCTAGATCTCTCTAATGTCTTGTTTTCTGCATTACCTCCTCATATTTCTTGTACTTATCCTCTTTTGTGACTCCCGCGTGAATCTCAAACGCGAAGCAGAGTCTTATGACGTTCTGGAACTGGAGGGCTTGTACAATATCCTGCGTATCATAGAACAGTGGCCACTTGTATAGAGTGTAGACATCATTAGCGGACAAGTTGGTAAGCCACATTGGGTCGAATACCCTGATAGTATCCATTTGGCCCTCTTTGTTTAGGACTATGACCGCTTCTCGTATCCTCCAATCGTAGTACCACCACTTAAAATGTGGAGTGAAGTCCTATGGCATTTCCCTTAGAGGGATTCTTGACATCGTGCGTGGAGGACTCCACTTCAACACTATCTTTGGCTTTCTAGTAATGGCATCAACTTCAGACCTTCTGATATACCTTGTAGGCTGTTGGGGTCTGAAGTTAACCCACCTGGTGTGGTACTCCTTCCTTAGGGCAGCCTCAAACCAGCCTGACATCTTTCTCGGGTCAGCATACAAAAGCTTTAGTTTGGCCAGCTGGTTGAGCTCAAAACCTGGTAGAGTCTTCAGATCATGTGGGAATCTGAAGTACTCTATGCCCTTCTCCCTCTTAACTGCATATATGTTAAGGTCCTCAAAATACGCCCACGCTATGATCCTGCCCGACACCTTATGATGTTTCTTGACTTTGTAGAGTTTGGTGTAGGCATCATGTTTAGGTGCAGCGCGTTGGGCTCTAACTTCTTTAAAACACGCAGCCTACTCCACCTTTCGGATATCAACATCATCATTAGAGGCTTGGGCCGTTCCCTCTGTTTTCTCTGACTCCTGCTCCATCTTGTCTAACACCTCAAAAGTATCGCTAACAAGGGATTCACCCAAATTGGGGACCACATTTCCCTCATTGTCAGCATACTGAGGGTAGTGCTCTGCAGTGACATCTTCAATCTCTATTTCATCAACTTTGTTGAGCTCTTCGTCACTTGTCGAGTCGCACGTCGAAGCATCCTTCACAATCTCATCTGGATTTAACTTGAAGATCTCTGCTAGTTGCTCGTTTGATAGATCGTGAATTATTTCCCCTTCTTCAGGGGTATAACTCACTGACCTCCTTACGATCCCTTGCAGATCAAGAATCATAGTTAACTGAGTCTTGACCTGCTAAAGGGGAGCAACATCGAACTCATCCCTTTGGTAATTTGGATCTGTTTGATTTAAACATGCAACACATCAACCATTAGTTAATAATCAAAAACAGACATGCATTAAACTTTAATATAAACATCAATACATCAGTTTAAATACATGAGTCAAATACAAAAGTAATTAAATACATAGACATCTAATCTTTATTTTTTGTCTTGGATCATTTGGTCATCACTTGGTGGAGCAGAGGAGGAAGCTTGTTGGTCTTGTCTATTCTTAGATCTCCTCTCCTGACCTTGAGCAGAGGCCGATGCAGCTGCATCTCCTCCTTCTGCATCATCATCCTCATCCTTCTCCTCTGTCCTCTCTTCTTCAGTCCCCTCATCCTCCTCAGTCTCATCTTCATCATCCTCATCGTCATCCTCATCATCATCATCACCATCATCTCCGTCTCCCTCTTTGATCTTCAGGGGCTCCTCTTTAGATCCCTTTAGCTTTAACATGATTGTCTTCTTCGCCTCCTCCAACTCCTCTATCTTCTTTGCAGATGTGACACTGTGCTCCTGGAGTTGGGCGATCTCATGGCTCTGAGCAGCCATTTGTTGGGCCTACTCCTCTATCACTCGAGCCTGCTCTGAGATCTGGTGAGACTGTGCAGCAGTAAGGTCAGCAAGCTGGCGGATCTGAGCCGTCTTCTCCTCGTCAGCAGCTAATAACCGCATCACCATCCGGTTAAGCGCAGAAAGCTGTTCCTCTACCCCAATTGGAGGTAGAGGTGATCCATATGTATGTGAGGGCTGTGAAGAGGGTCCTGCTTGGTGGCTAGTGGTGGTGGTGGTGGTTGTGGTGAAGATGGGGCTGGGTCTGTGAGATGGTGGAGGTGATGTGGGAGTGAAAGATATGGTGGTGGTTGGCGTATGTACAGTGGTGGGAGGTGTGGAGGTAGTAGTAGTAGTTGTGGTGGATGTGGTGGTGGATGGTGTGGCTGTGGAGGTGGTAGTGGTGGTGGTAGATGTAGTGGCTGTGGTGGTTACAAAGGTTAGTCTTCTTTTCTTCTTCTTCTGGCCGTGGGGCTGAGCCATCCTTTTCCTCCTCGTTCCCGTCGAGGTGGATGCTCCCCCTAAGACACGGCTAGCTGACTCGGGTGCATAACTGGGATCTGCAGCTGTCTCTCCTGAGTCTCTTGGGCATTCACCAACCGCCCTTAGCCCATACTCTGTGGGAACAACCTTCCTTCCCACAGTCCTCGTTAAGGGCTCCTCGTCAGACTCTTCTTCCTCCTCATCAGGAGTAAAGTCCTGATGGAAACCAGCAGACTCGGCTATGTCACCAGATGGGGCAGACACTGGAGGTATAACATCTGAAGCTGTGCCCCTTGGTGGAATAGGCATATCATCCCCAGCGTCCCCACTGTCATCATCGTCTGAATCATGCTCTGGGAGCAATAGCCTCTCGTCGTCTGAATCACTATCATCATGACGCCACTTGCGTCTCCCTAGCGCAACATATCTCTCGTTGGCCAGATGGCCGATCAACCTCTTCACTTGGGGCTTTACCTGCTTGCCCCTATACACTCTCATACGACCCAAGGTCGTGTCATCCATAATCTCCAAGGCCACAGCATCATGGCTCTCCTTGGGAAGTAAAGGCAGCTTCTCGTTGAAGATCAGCTGCAGAAACCTAGGGTACATACAAAAACCCTCCTTCCCCTTGGCCTCCAGATTCTCCACCAAATAAGAAAAGATCATGCTCGAGAAGCTGAAGGGGTGGTTTAGCACCAGTGCCACGTAGGCATTCTGAATCTGGTCTGATAGGTCATCGAACCCACCCCTCCTGGAAGCAATACACTTCAGGATCACATGCGCCAAGTACTTATACTGGGGACACAGGTTGCTCTTGTTGAGCACACCTGAGTTTATGTCCCCAGCGTACTTAATCCTGAGAAAGCAGCCTCTAACAGGAAGTGGATGTAATCTGGTGGGGTGATCAGTATCGCCCCAAACTCAAGAACTCTCTGGATATCAGCTGCCGTAACCTCAATACCATGACTATGAATGGAGCTTCGTATCCTGTAAGGCTCACGAGAACGATCAACTGAGGCATTCTCCCAGAATGCCTGATGTACACGGTGTAGAAATGGCCTTATGTATCCGAGAACGTCGAAGGAATGCTACAATCTCTGTAAACTCGGCCCCATTCCGAGTCGTATGATCCAAATGAGCACATATGTTGTGCTTTGGATTAATGGACCATCTATCAGCCATTTGCCTGAAACACAAGACACATAAACATTAGTAAATAGTACATCAAAATTCAGTTCTAAGTGTATAGTTTAAATTCATTCTGATTCATTCGTGCGAATGAATCATGTGACTGAAGTCAGTTGGTTGTCCTTACATGCGACGAGCTCATTCGGGTGAATGAGACATGCGACTGAGTTCAATCTGCTGACTGAGTCTGCGATTGGTTCAGTCGGCCGACTGAGTTCATTCGCATGGTTCATTCGGCCGATTGACCCAATCGCAAGATTTAATCGTGCGATTGGAGTTCATCCGGACGACCAGTCGCTTGTCCTACTGTTCAGTCGCCTGCTGTTCGAATCTTGACCAAAACAAGTGATTTAACATGGGTTGCCGGTTCAATAGACTCGCCATCTTGTCACTAATAACCTATTAAACTTAATTTTAACATGTTGCTTAGTTTAGGTTGGTTAATAGGTCATTAACAGTCCGTTTCTTGTTTTCATTCGAATATCACCAAATTAGGGTTCCATTTCTTCTGTTTTCGGTGAGATTTCATTGCCATCTACCTGTATAAAAGTCAACGAAAGTCAGAAGATCAATAATGGTGTGAAAACACGATCTAGAGAAATTTTGGCAGAGTAACGGAAGAAGTGCGATTTAGGAGCGATTGAGGGTGATGAGTGAAATGCGATCGACTGTAGCCCTTTAAATACTGAAGCTGAGTTCAATCGGCCGACTGGCCTCATTCGCTCAGTTCATTCAGGCGACTGAAGCTCAGTCGTGCGATTGGCCCAGTCAGTCGCATTCAGTTGGCCGACTGAGGTTCAGTCGGTCGACTGACTCATTCGCACCCTTTCATTCGGTCGAATGGATCAGTCTGATAAGCCATTCGGGTGAATGGCTCAATCTCATGTCCAGTCGTGCGAATGGGACCCATTCGCATGGTTGGTCCATACTTATGGTCCAATCGTGCGAATGGGTTATACTTATGAAATTTTCTGCCATTTTGACCATTTTACATTTAAAACCCATTTAACTTTTGAAATTAACATTATGAGCATTTGATCATCTCAGACATGATCATTTTAACTTGAAAACTTTTTGATCACCTCAGACGTGATCCTTTTAAACAATTTAGTCACCTCAGACGTGACCCTTTTAAACACTTTGTCACCTCAGACGTGACTTTTTAAACTTTGAAAACACATGTGGTCATCTCAGACATGACCCTTTTAGTGAGTTGATCCCATACTGATTTTCATGATGTAGTCCGACACACAAACAAACTAAAATGACTAAATAAATTAGAAAATTAAACTAAAGTACAAAAATTAAACTTTTTTTTGGCTTTTTGTGAGAGATAAATCCTAAGATAGAAATCTACTGGATTTGGTTTCGGAATAGGCAGCTTCAACTTAGATTGACCACACCTGGACCAATTCAATTTTGGAATCATACAGGCAAGTCAAATCATTTGGGACTTGTTATCAAAACCTTTTGATGCTCAATTCTTGGTTTTCATCCAGAGTCGTTAGCAACTTTAGGAAATCATACTGGTACTATTAGATTCCCACATTGATTTGAACTTTCAAGAATTGCAGCCACAATGATTGTCAGTATATTTGTCCTCTTAAATCCATACACAGACTTTAGACACAAACTGGTGATAGTTTTAGGTTTAATTATTTCAACTAACATTTGTGGATCCCACACTTATATGGTAATCAACATTCCTCAGGAGCTTTTGAGCGGTCTACGGGTATTATTACAAGAAGAGACTATTCTTAGAGCTTTCAAAGAGAAGCCAATCCTCAGGTCAGTGCCATCGCACAGCAGAGAGGCGGCAAACAACAATGAATTCTAGAATATCTAGGTTATGCTTATCCTCAGGTCAGTGCCATCGCACAGCAGAGAGGCACACAACCTATCTCCTTGTTAGAGCAGCTTAATTTTATTTTGCACAAAATGCACCAACAACATAAGTCATTAGCTTGATAGCATTTGTCTTTCATTTTTTTTCGTGCTTTGCTCTATTTATGGTCATCCGCACACATTCGTGGCGTTTACATGCTCATTACCCCTTATTGGAATATTGTTGATTGTGTTAACCAGTGATAAGATGGAAGCCCACAGTCAGTTGAACAACTTAGTTTGATCTTGAGATCACCAGTCAGGTCTAATCATCTATTGTGTTGAATCTACCGACATATCATTTGTGGTCTAGCAACCTCTAGGTCTACTCTCGTTGTGTTACCTTAGTAGTTACCAGTTTTTATATCATCTTCCCTTTTATATTGCTTAGACTACACAGACTTATACTTTAAATCTTTTTTAAATTTTTTTAAAGTTCTTTTTTTAAAGTCCCTTTTGATTTGTTCCTGTGTACTATCATTTTCCAAAGGTTTGAATCGGTATCACAGATACGATCTACCTTATATCAGCTATCCACTCCTTCTCCCTCGTTTTTTTTATTTTTTTTTTAATGTTACTGGCTGACTTATTCTCCCCCTAAAATACTAAAATCATAACTGGTTTAATTATTTTAGGATTTTAATAAACAGCTAAATAACATGAGTTTAATTTAAACAGACTAAACTAAATAAAGAAAATAAAATAAAAAATTAACTAAACTACATCGGACTACACATGATCATCATCAGGAATAACATCACTTTTCTTTTTAACGCCGTTGACCTCTAACAAATATTGAAAACGTGGTTTATCAAAGGCTTTAGTATAGAGGTCAGCGCGTTGAAAATCAGTATTAATTTTTACCACATCAATTAAGTTCTTTTCAAAACAGTCTCTTATGAAATGGTATTTAATACCGATATGTTTGGTCTTTGGATGTTGGACCGGATTTTTAGTTACTGCAATTGCAGCAGAGTTATCAACAAAAATAGGAGTAGAAGAAAACTTTAAACCGTAATCCCGCATTTGCTGTTGAATCCAGATGATTTGTGAACAGCAACTTGCAGCAGCAACGTATTCGGCTTCACAGGTTGACAATGCAACCGATGTCTGCTTCTTACACTGCCAGGTAACTAATCTCCTCCCAAAGAATTGACACCCTGCTGATGTAGACTTGTAGTTCATCTTGCAGCCCCCGTAATCCGAGTCACTATACGCCGTGAGCTCAAAGTCATCATCATGAGGATACCACAACCCAAGTGTGGGTGTACCCTTCAGATAACGAAATATCCTTTGACCCCGATCAGATGGTTAACCTTAGGCTTAGCCTGATATCTAGAACATAAACATGTAGCATACATGATATCAGGTCTTGAGGCTGTGAGATACATGAGGGATCCAATCATTCCTCGGTACATTGTGGCATCTACCAGATCTCCATTTTCGTCAGGTGCTATATCATGATTAGTAGCAAGTGGAGTCCCAGCAGCAGAAGCATTCTCCATGTCAAAACGACTGAGAATGTCTCCCACATACTTGGTCTGATGTAGAAAGATCCCATTTGGTGTCTGATCCACCTGTAACCCGAGAAAGAACTTCATCTCCCCCATAGCACTCATCTCAAACTCTTTCTTCATAACTGCTTCAAACTCTTTGCATAAATCTTCGTTCTTTGAACCGAAGATTATGTCATCGACATAGATCTGTACGAGCAGTAGGTCTCCATCTTTTTCTTTGATGAACAGCGTGCAGTCAATGACTCCCCTGCGAAAGCCGTGTTTCACAAGATGAGTCGAGAGTTTCTCATACCAGGCTCTTGGAGCTTGATGAAGCCCGTATAAAGCCTTGTCGAGTTTGTAAACTCTGTCCCGATGATAAGGATCTTCAAATCCCTCGGGTTGACTGACATAGACTGTTTCTCTGATTTCCCCATGAAGGAATGCACTCTTCACATCTAATTGGTAGACTTTAATCTTCATGTACGAGGCATAGGCAAGGAAGATACGAATGGCTTCCATCCTTGCCACGGGTGCAAACACTTCATTGTAGTCAATTCCCTCGACTTGGCGAAATCCCTGAACCACCAGTCGAGCCTTGTTCCTGATAATGACCCCTTGGTCATCCTTCTTGCATTTCAAGACCCATTTGGTGCCAATGACCTTAGCACCTTTAGGTCTATCTACCAGAGTCCATACACCTAACTTCTTGAACTGAAGAAGTTCTTCTTGCATGGCACTCACCCACGCCTCATCATTTAGTGCATCACTGACGTATTTTGGCTCAAACTGCGAGACAAAACACCGATAAGCACCATCATGAATATATCCCTTTTCCATAACAGAGGCATAATCAGCTGAGTATAGCTGATTTCGGGTTTGTACTCCTGATCTGACATCCCCAATGACATTGTCTAGGGATGATAGACGTTTAGACGTGATCCTGGAGTAGTAGGAACAGCTACCTCAGAGCCAAGATTATGAACATTTGGTTCTGCATCTGAGGTAGTTGGAGTTTGAGGTTCCGAAGTCGAAGGTGCATCACTGTTAGATGCTTGTGGACTTTCAGGAACTGGAACCTGTTCCTCCTGACTGTTCTGGGCATCTTCTTCAGCTTCATCTTCTGAGGAGGAGTCACTGTCGTCGACTACTCCCCCTGACTGAGTAGATGATTCTCCCTGTGAGCTAGATGATGTTGAATCATGAGATGGTGTATTCAAGATATCATACATCATCCGTGTAGCTAACTCGTCATCCGAGGAGAGATAGGGATGTTGAAAGACTTGAAGACTCCATCATAGTCGAAAAAGTAGGCGGGTCCTTTGCCAGTAGGTGGTGTGGTATATCTCTGAACGTCAACATTACACCACACTTCTACTAGACCCGTTGAGTTGTTGTAAACTCTCTTGTTCGGTATGTTGTATCCTAGAAAGATCCCTTCATCAGCCTTCTCGCTGAATTTACCTTCTTGAGTCTTCTTCAGAAGTGTGCACGGCGCGCCAAATGGTTCGAGATACTCCAAATTCGGTTTGCGTCTTTGTAGTAGCTCGTAACATGTCTTTCCGTGGCGCTTGACTATCAGAACTCGATTCAGTGTATAACATGCATTCGCCACTGCCTCATTCCAGAATTGGATAGGCAGTTTCGAGTCTGCCAGCATTGTCCGTGCTGTCTCTATCAAGCTTCTGTTCTTTCTCTCAGCAACGCCATTCATCTGAGGCGTGTAGGCAGAAGTGAATTGATGCACAATTCCCTTTTCCTTGCAGTAAGCCTCCATCCACTGATTCTTGAATTCAGTCCCGTTGTCTGAGCGTACTTGTCTTCACCTTCAGCTTGTAGAGAGATTCCAGTGTGGTTACTAACTCCTTGAATGACTCAAATGTTTCTGATTTGGACTTCAGAAACATTACCCAAGAGAACCTTGAGTAGTCATCAGTAACCACAAAACAGTACAAGTCGCCTGCAATGCTCTTTGTACTGACTGGACCAAACAGATCCATGTGAAGAAGTTCAAGAGGAAGTTCTATTGAATGAACTTTCTTTTCCTTATGAGACTTCTTCGTCTGTTTGCCTTTCTTGCAAGCTACACAAAAATCAGGAAGTTGAAAATTCTTGACGTTGACTCCTCTCACGAGATCCTTCTGGATCAAGTGATTCATCTTCTTTGATTAATGTGTCCCATTCTCCTATGCCAGGAGATGGAATCCTTCTCAGTAGCTTTTGATAGAAAGCACTGAACCTCATGATCCGTTGTAGAAGCTGTTGACAGATCCAAAACATAAAGGTCTTTATATCTTGAAGCTGTCATCAGAACTTGGTCCTCCGGAATCACGTAGTCTTTCTTTAGCACGTAACACTTCTTGTTGTCGAATATGACTTAAATCCCTTATCACAGATTTGGGAAACAGAAAGTAAGTTGTTTTGAAGTTGTTGAACGTAGTTCACCTTATCAAACTTAACTTTCTGATTCCCAACTTCTCCCTGAGCTGTGATATAGCCTCCCTTGTTCCAGCAAACGAAACATGCCCTCCTTTTATTTGCTTGACGTTTGATAAAAGAGCCCTGTTTCCTGTCATGTGCCTGGATGCTCCGCTGTCTACAATCCACGTGTTGGTTTCAGCACTGTAGCGAACACCCTGCACATACAATGTAAAGATTAGTTTAGGTTAGGAACCCAAGCCTTTACTGGCTTGGGTTTCCCAGAGGCATCACACATCATGAATTCAACCCATTGACCCTTAGAGGGTGAGGGTAGCTCAGGTTCCTTCTTGTCATCATTATCAGACACAGAGGATGACTTCTCTTTCCATAAGCCAGATTTGTGCAAAGCCTGTTTGTGATAAACAGTCGACTGGCTAATGGGTTGAACTTTAGGTTCACTAGTTCTTCTAGGTGGAGTTAAAGAACTCCTCTTAGAAGACCTAGGTTTTGAGTCCTGAAGTTCAATCTTCTTCCTAGGTGTCTGATAGTAAGGACAATAGGAAGCAATGTGTCCACACTCTCCACAGTTGTAGCACGACCTGCTATCAACTTTATGATTAAACTTTCTTTGTGGAGATGTGTGTGACACTCTAGTAACATCACTCAATTTAGGTTTTGACTCTGGTTCTTTTGATGTTTTCTCTTGTTTAACAAATTAACTGTTTTAACATGTTTAACATCTTTTTCCTTTTGGTTAACTGGTTTTTGACTTGAAACTTGTGAAAGATTAACATTAGTAGTCTTTTAGGTTCTGATTTGACTCTGTTTGACCCTGACTTTATATTAACCTTTTCAAATTCTTTTTCCAGATTAACACAAGGCATTTTACCCTTTGCCTTTGAAGTGGCCTCCTTTTGTTTGGTTCCAGATTCAATAGATGAACATGAGGAATCTGGATCACTAACAAGAGGAGTAGACACCACATGATCCTTGATGGGGTTATTATTATTGGTCTAGTCTTAGTGTTCATCAAGGTCTCAGGTGGTGGTGGAACCACTTTATAACCCAAACCCTCCCCGTCTCACTAAGTGTTGGACAATGTGTGATGAACTTGTCCAACTGTGCAGTTTCTGTTTTAATGAGTTACTTCTACTTCTAGAACTGCCTTTTGCTTCTTAGTGTCTTCTAGGGAGTTAGATAGTACCTAATGTCATTAGCTTGGTTAAATGCAACTACTTCAGTTTCCCTAAGCTGTTTAGTCAAAAGGTCTATCTTTTCTTTGTAACTATGCTCATTTTGTTTTAATACTCTATTAGCCTCAGTGCACAGTTGCAAATCTTTTACTAAGTTATCATTATGATCTAATAACCTAGCAAATTTCTCATCTATGCTATTTCTAAAAGTATCACAATCAGAACAAGCATGATTATTAAACATTGGTCAGTGGTACTTACCTGAGGAGGTTCAGAAGAGTTAGCCATCAACGCAGCATCAGATGTCTCTGGTTCTGGTGATTCTGTCTTTGCTGTGGAAGTCCCTTCTTCAGGCTTGTAGCTGACCTCAGTTGCAGTTGCTTCTTCACTATTTGACATCGCTATCTCAACTGCAATATCTCCTTCACTCGCGGAATCATCGTCTAAGTCTTCTACACTTGCAATGTTTGATTCCCCTGGAGAGACAAAACGAAAGCTCCAGTCCTGTCCTTCATCATCATGAGCAGTCAAGGCTTTTGGATCCTTGCTTGATGAAGTAGAACTAGTAGCTTGCTTGTCTTGACGAGTGAAGGACGAGAATGGGTTCCCGTTACCCGTCTTCTTTGGCTTTACACATTCTCTCTTGAAGTGCCCCTTCTCTCCACAGTTGAAGCAGGTCACTTTGCTCTTGTCAAAGCCAAATGTGGTATCCTTAGTAGCTACCAAGTTCTGTCCGGTCTTTTTCACAAACTTCTTCGCCCTCCGGACAGCACTAGCTAAGGCCCACATAATGTCCATCCTCTCCAGCTCCATTTCATCCACCTGCTCGTAGTCCTCATCTGCCAGATGGCAGTTTCCAATCTTCCCAGCAACAAGTCCATCATAAGAATGAACCACTGCTGCCAAGAGATCCATGTGCTCTCGAGCTACTTCCACAGTCACATTACCGAGGTTCTCGGTCTTCAGTCTAGTAGCATTCGCTTCAGATCCAATGTAATGGGTACAAGAAGACCCTGACGTGTCTGATCCTGAAGGAGAAGCTTGTGAAGGACCCGATGAGCTAGACACAAATGCAGTCTGGAGAGGTGCTCCAGATGTCTTAGCTTGAGGCGTGGCATTGTACAAAGCTGGATTCTGAGTGTACGAAGACTTCTGAGCTCTGTACTTCATCCTAAGTGCTTCTTCTCGCAGCTTTAGAATGAAGTCATTGATATCCAGCTTTGCCAGCATTTCATTCTGTCTCAGGTTAGACACGAATGAAGCCCACTTTTCCGGCAATCCGTCTGCAAAATTAGTAACTTTTTCTTCCATGGTAGTAGCAACCCCATGTGTATGCAGTTCACTCATCAGATGGTAGAATCTATCTATAACATCGTCCAAACTCTCGTTTCCCATCGATGAGAAGTTATCAAATTCCTTCTTTAACTCCTTAGCCTTGATTGCCTTCAGCGAAGCATTTCCGTCGTACCTCTTTTCCAGCTCATCCCATAGTTTCTTGGCCTGCTTATTCTCCGAGTACTGGTGGAAAATGTCTTTAGGATAGACTGTGTGATCAATGCATAGACTCTCTTCTCTGCATATACTTAACTTCTGCGCGTCTGTCATCCCTCCTAAAGTAAGCTTTACTCCATCGGCTCCCACCGGCATACTATACCCAATCTCGATAGCTTCCCACAGATTTGGATCCACTCCATTGAGGTAGATCTCAAAACGTTGTTTCCAGTGGGGAAACTCATCTAACGTTAAGAGCTTTGGTGGTTTATTATGATTACCCACCTCACTCTCAAGTAACAGCAGGTTCTGGATCCTTGAGTCCTTCCCAGCAGTAAAGGCTGACATTTGATCTTCCATGTCGAATAACTTTAAGTCTACTAAAACAAACTGTCAACTGGTGCGACTGAAGGATGCGATTGGGCTATCCGTGCGAATGAACTATGCGACTGGTTCAATCGTGCGGCTGAACTAAGCGATTGGTTCAGTCGTGCGAATGAAGCTGATGCGTATGAACACTGCGAACGAATGGTTCAATCGTACGAATGGAGATGCGACTAGGTCCAATCGTGCGTCTGGGCAATGCGAATGAAGTCCAGTCGTGCGAATGGCTCACTCGTGCGACTGAAGCTGCTGTTTTGCGAAAATTTCTAGGTTAAACGTGTTTTAGCCGTAAAATTCGAAATTTTGCAAACTCTAATCGCCTAAGTCCGTAGAAACAAACTTTGATGAGCAGGGAACGTCCAAGATCACTTTTGACACAAAAGATTGCGTTTTTGATGTAAAAACACAAACTTTTTATCAATCTTGATTGAATCACACGTAATCAAGAGCCAAAGCTCTGATACCACTTGTTAGGACCTGGTATTTGAACAAAATACCGAGTGATTAGCGTGTAAACCAAACCAATAGTGCGGAATCCTATTTGATTGGCGATCCAATCAGTGAGAACGCACGAAGAATCAATAAAGTATTGAATCTAACGTTAAGAATCGATTGGGAATCGATCTAATGCGTTCTATGAACTTGGAGAACGAATTGGGAGGCTTCTGGACGGCTAGGGTACGTCTGGAGTCGTAATAGAATGAATGCTTTTTTTTCCACGAATTGGGTTGTATTTATAGGTTAGTATTGTTCATTCGTGCGACTGAACCATACTATGGTTCAGTCGTGCGATTGAACCATGCGGTTGATTCATCCGCACGACTGAGTGTTCAGTCGTGCGACTGAGCCAATCTTATGTTTCAATCATACGACTGATCTAGTCTCCTGGTTAGTCGTGCGACTGAGTCAATCGTATGAAGTTATTCATGGTGTGCCGTCCATCGCATGGGCCATTCGATGAGAACTTCATTTTGTTAAGTTTGAATGTATTAATTAATATAACATATGTGTAACATTCAAAAAACCACAAACCTAATTAACCAATTCAACATCGACTCATTAATGAAATATTAAACATTATAAATCACAAACAACCAATATCATTCAAACATTACATCAGAATCAGATGAACAAGATCTATTACATTCATATCCTGATCTAGGGACATACATGTATCAACATGAATCCTAAGTGCTAACCTGTCAGCTTGTCTTGATTGACTTGGGTTGACAAGTGGCATGTTGATCAGGTCAAGACCTTCATAGTAGTTCAAGGTTTGATAATTAAGTACTTCTTGCTGCCCTTGAACTCTGTGAAGAATAAGGGCTCTCCTATCAGCATCATACCTCCATCCAATAATGTAGTTTGAAGTTCCTTGAGGTGGAGATGACATAGCCCTTGGAATGCCTTCCTCAAAGAGACTCCTAATTACAGTCTATAATGTCCATATTAATGTGAACTTAAGGAAGTTGCTGAGTATGCACAATTGCAAGTGAGGATGGTGAATCCTCAATGTCCATACTCCCTGAAGAACTCCTAGGTTCTGTGACTGTAATGACTTTCTCCCCCTTTTTGGTAGCATCACCCTCTTGCATAGGTGAGCTAGGAGTTAGATCAATCACATTCACAGGTTCTTGTGTTCCTGGTTGAGCTCTTCTTAAAGGTCTCCCAGCTAGTTTTTCCCTGAGATAAGATATCTTAAGTTGCTGATCATTGACCCTATTTTGCAGGGTAGTCACCTGAGATTCAAGGTGACTAACCTTAGAGACTAAATAGGAGCATGTTTTTGATAGTTTTTGCACCTTTAGTCTTAGATTCCCCTCATCTTCATCAGAAGAGTCATTGGGGGATGAGATGATTGGACCAAAATCCTCTCTCTCACCACCAGCCTCAGGTTCTTGGCTGCTGGATTTCCTCTGCACATTGACAGCCTCAGTTGAAGTGTCAATGGGCTGAGTTGCCATGGTTGAGGTCTTAATGATGTAATCACTTGCAGAAGTGAGAGCCTCTTCCATATGGACATGCTGAACAGGTTCAGAAGTATCCACCTCAGTGATGGGTGACTGATGTGGGCTAGACAAAAGAGACTCAGGAGTACTCATCTCTCTTTGAGTAGGGAAAGAGTAGAGAGACTCATGGTACCCACTGAAACCTAAGTCTTCATCAGTATAGAATGAGAGGTTGGGAATGGGTTGATTTAAGTCTAAAGGCTGGGGATGGTAACTGTCCCCTGAAGGTTGTTCACTTGAGTGTTGAGACTCAGAGTGAGGGCTTACGGCAGGTTGGCTTATGAGCTTATCAGGGTGAGCATGAGGAACGTCATCCCTGATTCTTGAAGAGATGGGAGTGGTTTGCTCCTCAGGGGAAGTGGGAGCTCTAGTGTCCACTTCCTCTTGTATGGGTGAGTATATGGAGGCCTGCACAGACTCAATAGCTTGAGCAAGGGTTTGTTTGGATTTTTTTGGTAGGTAAGGGTGACTTGTGGTCTTTTTGGTGGTTGGGAGGTAGAAGGTGTGGGTTCAACACTACCTTGTGTTGCTAGGTTGTCACCTTGAGCAATGAGCTCTAACATTTTTGGGACAAGGGCTGTTTCTACCCCTGAGAAGCCTACAGTTGGCTTCTTCATTATTTTAAAGATGCCGGTCTTCATCTGTCCCAATTTAAGAATATTATTTGTTTCCCTCAACTGTGAGCCCAGTTCACAGTTGAGAATGTGTTGAACATATCTAGGAAACATATAATACTCTAAGGAGTCCAAGTTAGCAAGCAAATTTGTATAAACAAACTGAGAATACCTGAACTTGACCCCTTGAACCATTTCATGTACTATGAAGGAGAGATCCTCAGGAATTTGGTCCCACCCTCCATGCTTGTTTGACAAGTTGTGGATAACCACATGAAGCAGGTATTTTCACTGGGAGGAGACCTTCCCTTTACTGAAGGTCTTTACAGAGAAATCTCCCTCATAGCCCATCTGCTCAAAGGAATGATTGACAACTTCCTTTTGGAAGGACAACTCACCTTCTTCATCATCCAGCTGCAAGTGAGTGTTGATGATGGCCGGAGTGATGAAGATTGTCCTCCCTTGCACTGTGGCAGACAGTGCCTTCTCCCTATCCATAATGACCTCTTAGCAGGTCTTCTAGAATTCAAGCAGATGATCCTCATAGAGAGTAGGATCAATGGTTAGGGAGGTGAAGTAGTTTGATAGAGCTAAGAAACGGCAAATCTCTGAGAAACTTTCATCTTTCTCAGAGCTTAACAGAGCAACCTGGTTGTTTTGCCTATGAAGTTGCATGGAGAAATCTGGGTTGTTTCTGCGGTTTAGGTTGGCTATTTTAGAAGCTTAAGGATGAAGAAAGATGAAGAACAAAGGCGGTTTGGGAGAATTTAGGTTTAAAGAATATTGTAATTGACGAAGATAGTGAAAGAGGGGGGAACCGTTGGGCATTTATGTGAAAAGGATTTGAGACAAAGTTAATGAAAGAAGATAAACTTTGAAATCCGGATGTAGGTCTCACCTCTAAAAAGTAGTTTACTTTTGCCCAAAAAGTAGTTTTCTTGGAAGTTGAGAAATCTTCCGAATGTTATTTGCTTCGGAAGTTATGAAAAAAAAGCTTCCGAAGGCAAATTTGCTTCGGAAGACATTTCAAAGGTTTTTGAGAATTTTGCTTCGGAAGAGAATTAACACTCAGAGATTTTTTATTCTAAGGAGAATAAAAACTTCCGAAGGTAAATTGCTTTCGGAAGAAACTTGTTCTTTGAAAACATACAGAGTACTTAAGTTGGTTTTAAGCTTCGGAAGATATTTCAAAAATTTCTTTCGAAGGTAAAATTACTGAAGCAATTATTTGTTTACAAAGACATAAATTTCTTCCGAAGGTAATTTTAAATCTTCCAAAGAGATCAAGATTTTCAAAAATCTAAGAAAAATCTTTTGAAAAGATTTTCTTCCAAAGAAAACAAGGGCTTATGAAGGTGATAAAATAGACAACTTAGGACACACAGGTTTTAGAAATAAATATGATTAAGTTTTAAGAAAAGCTATTCAAAGTTAATCATCCAAATAGTTGATACAAGATATTTAAATCTCTGCTCATGAAAAGCTTTGGTGAACAGATCAGCATATTGTTCATTTGTGTTAACTTTGACTAGTTTGATTAATCCCTTTTCAAAGTTATCTCTAATCAAATGATACCTGATATTAATATGCTTTGTCCTTGAGTGTTGCACAGGATTCTCTATGATGGAGATAGCACTGTTGTTGTCTATGTGAATGGGAGTCTCTTTAAAGTTGAATCCATAGTCCAGCATCTGATTTTGAATCCAAAGCACTTGAGCACAGCAGCTTGCACCAGCAATGTATTTCAACCTCAGTAGTTGATGCAGACACACAGGATTGTTTCTTACATTGCCAAGAGACTACTCTTCCACCAAGAAATTAACATCCCCCTGATGTAGACTTTGCAGTCATGTTGCAACCACCATAGTCACTATCTGTATAAGCATACAGATTAAGGTCAGAATTCTTTGGATACCAAAGGCCAAGTGATGGAGCACCTTTGAGGTATCTTAAAATATTTTTGACAGTGACCAGGTGTGACATCTTGGGGTTGGCTTGATATCTTGCACAAATGCATGTAGCAAACATGATATCTGGCGTGCTAGCTGTGAGGTACATAAGAGACCCAATCATTGCCCTATAGAGATGCTCATCAACACACTCTCCCTCAAGATCAGGTCCAAGGAAGTGATTTCTGGCTATGGGTGTCTTAGCAACCTTACAATCAGTCATGTTGAACCTTTTAAATATGTCTTGTACATACTTTGACTGACTTATGAAGATGCCATTGTCAACTTGCTTCACTTGAATTCCTAGAAAGAAATTGAGTTCCCCCATGGCACTCATTTCAAACCTGTCTTTCATAAGCTTCTCAAAGTCTTTACAGAGCTTTGGATTATTTGACCCAAAGATAATGTCATCTATATATACTTGAACTAGCATTATGTCATTTCCTGTTCCTTTGATGAAGAGAGTTCCATCTATAGTACCCTTTTTGTAGCCATGTTGACAGAGATACTGAGATAGAGTCTCATACCACTTCCTTGGTGCTTGGTGCAGCCCATAAAGAGCTTTATCAAGCCTGCAGACATATCCAGGATGATCAGGATCTGTAAACCAGGTGGTTGTCTGACATACACCTCTTCATCAATCACCCCATAAAGAAAAGCACACTTGACAGCAAGTTGGTAGACCTTGAAGTTCTTGGATGCAGCAAAAGCTAGGAATATTCTAACAGCTTCAAGTCTTGCTACAGGAGCAAAAACATCTGTGTAGTCAATTCCTTCTTCTTGAGTATACCCTTGAACAAGTAGTCTTGCCTTGTTCTTGATGACAATTCCTCTATCATCCTTCTTGTTCCTGAAAACCCATTTGGTTCCTATGGTAGTCTTCCCTTGAGGAAGAGGACATAGGTTCCACACCTTTTGCCTTTTGAATTGAAGCAGCTCCTCTTGCATAGCTTCAACCCAACTTCCATCCTTTAGAGCCTCATCAAT
This sequence comes from Flaveria ramosissima, assembly GCA_025215565.1. Lineage (NCBI taxonomy): Eukaryota > Viridiplantae > Streptophyta > Magnoliopsida > Asterales > Asteraceae > Flaveria > Flaveria ramosissima. The sequence continues at coordinate 29,454,615 of CM046042.1, forward strand.
TTTGTTTGGCTCTATCTGGGACAAGAAACAAGAGTGAAGATAAACATTTGCTTCATGGGTTCGTTCTCTTGTTCTCACCCCTGAATCAACATCTCTAATGATGTTTGTGGTAGGATGAGACTTGTGGATCCTTAGCTGAGGGATCACAGCAAGTTGCTTAGACAGATCTAAATTTGAAAAGTTCTGATCTGGCAAAGAAGATTCACCCTCCACATCAGCACACTTATCAAGATTGACTTGATCCAATGAGTTTGTGACATCATTGATGTTGTCTTTAATGGAGTGGTTATCCGCATCAAGAAATTCCTGATCACTTTCACCACCACCATTTTCTCCAACATTTAAAGCTCCTTCCTCTGAGTTTTGTGCCTCTAAGCTAGAATTTGAAGGTACCCGAGAAGCATCAGCAGGATTTGTCATTGATGTGCTGGTAGAAACTTCATTTGCAGGATTAGTTACCACTGGAGCTGAAGATGTGTAACTAGAAAGTCTTCTTAGCTCAAATCTTGGATCAGGATCACCTGTAGGTAGTATATCTGTAGATCCTGAAACATTCTCACAAGATTTGTTAAAACATTTGGTAACTAAATCAAGATCAAAAAGCCAATCCGGACCAGAACCTTTCACACTGGGAGTGTGCTCATTGAAAGTCACATTGGCTGACTCCTCAACTACTCTAGTTCTGAGATTGTATACTCTATAAGCTTTAGCTTGAGAAGAGTATCCAATAAAGTGTCCATCATCTGATTTCTCAGCAAACTTGGCAATTTGATCTTTGGTATTCAAGATGGTATAAGGACATCCAAATGACCTGAGAAAACCAATGAAAGGTTTTCTCTTGTGCCAGAGTTCATAAGGAGTCTTACCATGTGTCTTAACCACTAAAACTCTGTTTTGCACATAGCAAGTAGTGTTCACTGCCTCTGCCCAGAAGGTGATGGGCAGTTTAGAGTCAGACAACATAGTTTTTGCAGCTTCAATTAGTGTCCTGTTTCTCCTCTCAGCAACACCATTTTGCTGACGAGTCCTGGGAGCACTATATTGTCTTGTAATACCTTTTTCATCACAAAATGTATCAAGTATTTGATTCTTGAATTCAGTTCCTGGCTCACATCTTATGGTTTTGACCTTGTGATCACATTGATTCTCAATATTTAAGATGAAATTCTTCAGAATCTTAGGGGTCTCATCCTTAGTTCTAAGAAAGAAGACCCAAGTGAATCTTGTAAAATCATCTGTGATCACCAAACAATAAGAGGTCCTTCATAGACTCATTACACTGGTGGGGCCAAAGAGATCCATATGTAATAAGTGTAGGGGATTAATGATGGAATTTCTTTCCTTTGGCTTGTGAGATACCTTGTGTTGCTTTCCCTTCAGGCATGCAACACAGTGGTCATCACTTGTAAACTCATTCTTTGGTATTCCAGTTACCAAATCATTCTTAATTAATTTATTCATGTTTTTAAAGTTTACATGACACATTCTTTTATGCCAGAGGAAAGATTCATCATTATTTTCTTTAGACAGAAAGCATGAAACTTCTCCTGAGGGAGATGTTTCTTGCAAGTCCATATTGTACATGTTCTTTTCTGGGGGCTCTGAGCAAGATGTGCTCATAAGGAATGACCACCCCGGGCCTGAGAACAATGCACTCATGCTCAGTGAAGAGCATGTTATGACTCTGATCACAAAATTAAGATACACTCAAAAGATTGTACCCAAGCTCCTTGACAAAGTTTACCTTCTCAATGCTGAGCTTACCATTTGTGACCTTGCCCCTTCCTGTAATGTAACCTCCTGCATCTCCTCCAAAAGAAACTGGTCCTCCATCAATTCTTTCAAACTTTTGGAGTAGTGACCTATTGCCTGTCATGTGCCTGGAACAGCCACTATCAATGATCCATACATTTCTGTTTGTCTTGAGCTGTTCCTTGGCTTCATCGTGGTCTGCCATGAGTGCTTGGTTTGGAGATGCATCTTCCACCTGAAAGCTCCAGTCAAAGCCTCCTTCTTCAACAGCAACTGCAGCTTGCTGCTTTGGCTTCTCATTCTAGGGGCTTTCTCAGTGTAGTTTTGTCTGGTTTGTGCTTGGCCACCATTTGTCCTTGGTGCCTTACACTCTCTTGCAAAGTGTCCCATCTGGTTACAATTGTAACACTTTACTTTGCTTTTATCCAGCCCAAACTTTCCACTGGCTGCATTGCTTGGAAACTTTCTCCTTGTCCTCTTGTAGAATTTCTTGGCTCTGTGAGTGAGAAGAGCCATTTGCTGGACTATCTCCATATACTCCAGATCATTTGGATGGATACAGTCCAAATCTTCAAGGGTGAAGAGAAAGTTGCCTGAGATTTCATCAGCAGAGACAAAGGCATGAGAAGAACTTGTCTCTTGGAAAGGACTTCCTTGAGTGTAGCTTTCCCTTGGAGTCTCTGGGAAGGTGATGAAAGGGCGCTTTTGTGAGTTTTCAGGGAAGCATATAAGGTGATGTTGTGGTTCAATGCTTTCCCTTTCAACCATATGGAGGGCTGAACTCAGTTGATTGTTGAAGTTACCAGATGATTTTTGCATTGTTATCTCCATCTGGTAGCAACTAAGAATACCATACAACTCTGTAAGAGTAAGAGTCTAAGGTTCCCAGTCCTCTTGATAACAACATAGTAATGTATCCATTGTCTAGGAAGAGAGGACACAAACTTTCTTACAATGTCCCTGTTCTCAAGAGTTACTCCAACATCCATTAGAGTATCCACAATCTCAACATACCTGAAGTATTGTTGAGTCATGGTTTCACCTACCTTAAAGGTGAAGTTTTCAAACTGCTGCTTCAGGAGATCCTTCTTCTTCTCCTTTGCTTCAGTAGACCCCTCATACATCAGCTTCAGTGCTTTCCATAGTTGCTTGGCAGTTTTGCACTTTTGAAGCCTCTGTAGATGGAGTTTGGAAGAGTAGTTTGAAGGGCTGTCATGGCTTTCTGATCAATCTCTATTCTCTTCCTATCTACTTCAGAGTAATCAGCCACAGCCTTAGGAATCATACCACCACTAGTAGCAGAAGTGGTGCTTGGTATGTAAGGTCCTTCAACAACAGAGTCCCACATCCTGGAGTCTTGAGACTTGATGAAGCCTTCCATTCTTTGACACCAAGTATCAAAGTTTTCAGGAGTGATCAGTGGAGACTTTGTCATAGTTCCAGTTTCCATATCAGCTTTGGTAATAGCTGCCATTTGAGTTGTTAAGTATTTTGTGTGTGTGAGGGATCTTAAGATGGTGAGATCTTATATCAAGAGCCTGAAATGCTCTGATACCAAATGCAGGACCGGTGAAGGGTATGCACTTACAACACAACAACACAATGAGGAGAGTTGCTTAGAACACTTAACAGATCAAATAGGGAACTGGTTAACTTGTTAATGAAAGATGCTAAGAACACAAGTAAATATGAGACAGAACAAGATGGCAAACAACACAAGTAATTAGTTTTCAAGAATGTTGTATATTGCTTCTGAAGTTCTATTACAAATGTTACAAAGCATACGATAAAAGTTACAAGTACTTGAGATACATATACTACATCCTACAGCCGGCCATACTTTGAAGGCCAGCTGGATACAATTGACTAGACAACTATAAAATCATTTGTAGAGTCAAAAGGCAGATTTGCCTTTTGACTAGTGACTATGACATGCCACAACTCACATCCTAATATATTACAAAAAGGATAAAAGTACATAAAGTAGAAAGCATGGACTCAAGACCTCAATGTACAGTATCCAAAAGCATGGATCTTTTCACCAACTCATGTAAGTTGGTGACTTTACAGAGTTGCAGCGGAAAGGTGGTCCAGCTTTATGGTAAAGTACATCAGATAAAGGCATATCTCCAAAAGTCTTCGGAAGAAATCTGTCTTCACTCTTTGGCTTCGGAAGACTTTGTTTGTGAAGCTTCGAAAGACTTCACTTTTGGCTTCAGAAGATGTTGGTCTTGGCTTTGGAGGATTTTACACTTAGAATATTTCTAGTGCATGGTGTAAAACTTCCGAAGCATTTCTACTTCTGTTCTTCAGTGCATGCATGCAGAGAGACTTTGGATGTTTTGATTGCATCAGACTTATAGAAATCCTTACAATTGTACTTAGACTTGAATTTTTTTCCTGTTCAATTACCTCCACCTTCAGTGTTTCGGTGAACTTTTGAGGGGTAATAGCAGAAAATAAGGTGAGTTTCCTTACGTTTTTTCTTACATTGAAAAGTGGATCATGTTGTCACATTTTGTGAGATCTTCTCTATAGTTTATCCTTTAATATGATAGAATTAGTGTTTAATAATCTTGATTTTCTTATTGCTTATTTGTTATGCTTTGTCATTGCTTATTTGTTAGTATGACTAATGCAAATGTGGATTCTAAGTTGGTTTCAGTGTAATTCAAATTATTAATTGAATATTTTGCTTTGATAATCTTGAGTATGATAACAGAGAATTTCTACTAAACTAAGTAATATAAACAAACATTGAGGTGAAATGTCTTTGGTTATTTTCACTTAGATGCATGAGATATAAATCCTTTACTATTTTTCAAAAAGTTCTCTTACATCATGGATTTTTTGTTGACATTCGGGTTAGATATAGTACTTGCATTCTATTTTTTAAATTTGGATTGTTGATATTGTATGAATTGGGCAGGTTTCGCTACAGAAATCAGAATTGTTTCCTTTTGGGAATTGTTGAATAGAGCAGCTTACAATGTGGGTTTGAGGGTAGGAATTGGCGTCGTGGCTCTTTAATCGATGTGTTAGTTTAAAGATGCACTAAGCTCTTTTAGTTTTGTTTGAATGATTTCATGATTTCCCATCTTAAATGCTTATTTCTTTTTGTGGTTTTAGTTGCATAATCATATAAATTACACATAAAACATGCTTTTGATAAAGAAAACAAGAATTAGTTAAAATGTAAATTGTGCCCTTTGATTATTAAGGATTTAGCAAGCCAGCTGCTCTGGGATGCAAAAATAGAAGAAAGGGATTTGGGCCATGCTCATATTAGATAATTGATGCCTCTAGCCACAGACATACTTGACTACCACAGACCTCCTTTACTACTTGAACTATCAAGCCAATTAGTAACACAGGCTCCTTGTCCGGCTGGGAAGGATCTATACACCAATATGCTCGAGAGGACCTGCCACGAGCGGTAGCTGCGCAACACCGATTCTTTTTTTCCTATACTTCCCTCAAACAGGCCTCATTCTCCTAATCATGCTGAGGTAGTTCAACCTGTGGGAACATCTCTACTGACGAACCATTTCAATAGTACGGGTGCTGCCGTGCCACGAGGCACGACTATGGAAGTAATGAAAAAGAAAAAGATGAGAGACATAGTCGATGCCAATATAGCTGTAATTTCACACTTGAGCTTTTCCCTTCAAAGAGTTGATCTTTCATTTCAAAAGTGGTATCTCCCCAATGGAGAAATGATGCTATAAATCATCTTTTAGGATGGTCAATGGTGTGAGATAAAGAAGATGGCCATAGCCTTTTTATGTTGGTTTAGTCATTAAGCTTACATTTTCCAACAATGATCATGTATATTAACAATCATCAAACAAATACAGTTTAGATTTGTTATTAAAATATCTTATATTAGCAGAGTTCCATTAGTTGGTGGTGGCAAATCCAACTATATGGTCGGTCATAAAAAGAGTCTTGTAATCATGTATATATTGAATTATGATAATAAAATAATTTGTTGGAAAGTTATAGATGCTTCATTATTAGTATTTGCTTGTTTAATTGTTTAGATCACATAAGGCAGTTGTAGTTCTTTACAGTAGTGAGGGTGTTGGCGGTACCATTTTTTCAATCAAGAGGCCGAAGGTATTTATAAAGTTATATTTTGAATTTTGATGAACATATTAGTTATCTAATAGATATCTTGGGTTCTCTTAATACTATGACCGGTGACCTTTTTGGCCTTAAACCTTGACCTCAGGGTTTCCATTTCACGCACTTGGTGACACAACCAACAGATGTATCAACTCGCATGTTTCTTTCACTAGATTTTTAAAGTTGATTGCAGTGGTTTCTAACTGGTCTGCAAAGAAAACCAGTCTTTATGAATTTTCTGGACCTTTGGAAATCGTATGTGCTCATGATTAATTCTTCTTTTTTGGTGATGTATATACTTTTTACCCGTTGACGTAGCAAGAAAAATATATAAATCCGATTTATGTCACTTGATTGTAAAAGTTTTTGGTTCTATTACCATTTGTTGGTGGTGTTGAATGTTCACTGTTTACATCTACTAGAATGCTACAGGCAGCCAGATAATGTTATGACCTTTTTACTGGCAGAATCAAGTACAATCAACTCCCTGGATGACCAGGAAATATTGGTAGTCAAGGTAAGATTTGCACCAAAATTTTTTGAAGGGATTCTAAGGCGATATGTTATCAAGTTATGAAAACTATGATCTTAGTTGCAGATCAAATTATCTTTTTAAGAGTTTTGGTTTCATACCTCCATTTTTTTCATGTTTTCGTGATACTTTAAAAAATTACATATGACTCTCTCATCTGCAATATTGCAAGAGTCCAGACATAATTCTTTCAAAGGAGAATCATCCTTTCTTTCTTAGACATGAGAAGGTATGACATCTACTTTGTTTTATGATTTTAATTAGTTTTCTAGTTTTTTTATCATAAAGATGACATGAATAGTGTTATTAGCTTATGTGTTTAAGGTTTGCCTTTCCCAACTCTTGTTGGACCCAAATGCTTATGTTGCATTGAATGCAGATACGACGACACTTTTGTTAAGTGATAAAGGAACTTAAAATCAAGAATCAAATGTACTTAGCCAACACTTAGCACATAATCTTATCGTTAGTTTTACATATATTTACAATTCTTGTGGATATATATTTTCACTTTTGAAGTCAACCCTGCTACTTTAATCTGCGTTTAGTAATATTTAACTATAACCAACACGCATGAAGTCAAACAAAATCATTATTCGAGTAACCAACCCTTTGATCAATATATTTTATTCACTAATATTGTGTACAAGTTTTACGCTTTATTTTTAAATTTTGTTGACTGTAATTAATTTTGTTTGCATGATCATGCATGGGTAGTTGTACCAAAGAGTATTGTGAACTATAATGACAAGCCAGAGGATGCAGGTGCGGTTGGAGATGAGAAACTAAGTGAGGAGGACGCAAGTGAAGATGGTAAAGACCTTGAGAGATGAGGCTGCAGATGTGGTCCTTCCAACGAGCTCGATTGATCATGTTAGCTCCTATGGTTTGTACATTATGCATTTTGAGTTGTAGAAAGCCCATAGTGAATTTCATCACAACGAAACAAAAGTGATGAAAAAAGAATATCGGTTTACAAAATCTTGAATTTTAGAACTCTAGAAACCAAGTATCAAGATTCTGAGTTGTTGAGAATTAAAAAGGTTGGTTGAGTGTGGAAATTTTATGGTTTTGATTTTGCATCTTTTGCATTTGGTTGGGGGTCAATTACTGATATGCTAAAAATAAAATAAATTATCAACCTTGGGCAGAAGCCAATTGTTAAAACATTTGAGACATGTAATTAGTACAAAGACGAAACATTTGAGACATGTAATTAGGTACGTAACATGATATAAGTCTATTACGAATTTTCATGAGTTTACGAAGACATATATGACTGTTTTTAGAAATTGCAACTTGCCAACGTTATTATTTTATTTTCAAGAAATAGCAAAGGCATGTGAGGGGTTTTCAAGAAACAAGTGTTTATGCAAAACACATGCCTTTGCTTGCATGTAACCCGAGCCATTTTATCAACAGTATAAGTGAATATAATAATGACTAGAATCTGAGGCCATGTGTTGTTGTGAGCCTCTTTTAAGTTTTGTTAATTTATAAAATTATGATCCATGCATTGTGATGGAATAGAAAAAACTTCGTTAAATAACGAAAGAGTCATGTCTTAGACATAAACGTTTATAAAATGTTATAATAGAAAGATAAACAATTTTCCATTTCAATTAATTTTAGCATTTGAAAATTTTTTTTGTTAAATTAAAAAACTAGCATTTCAATTAGTCATAGCATTTTAAAATCTTTTATTAATGAAGTTTATTTTTGAAATAAGAATGAAGTACTGGGATGATTTTACCACATTATAGAAATTTACTAATAATACCCCAAAAATAATTAGTGTTTAAAGCATATCAAGTTAGATTGCGTTTTTTAGAAGAGACTCGATGACATCGCGGTATCGCGCGGGTATATCCACTAGTATCTTTTAATGTGTTACCCACTCTATTTGAACAAGTGTTTATTCAAATCAATGTTTTTCAACTATAAAATGTTTTACAAATGTTAAAGAAAATGTTTCTAAATGTTTAAATCTTATCTTATCTTATATTACTACCCTAATAAAAAGGTAACTTGAGGTGTCACGTGTCAGCACCATAATCATCTTCACTAAAATTTTCTCGTCTCTTTCTCATTTTAAATAATTACCTTAATTACTAATAATTTTATTTAACTTTCTTTTATATTTAATATATTAAAAAATATCTATTTATTAATATTATTTCCAAATAAACAAAACTTTTATAAAATAATAAATTTTTCTAAAACATAAAACTTTTTTAAAACTACGAAATATTTTAAAAATTGGTATTTTTAAAAGTTTAATTTTTTAAAACCGAAAATAATTAATTTGGGAGTTATAATAAGAAAATTTTTAAAAATTACATTTTTATACGGTTTGTTTTAGAACAAAACGCTTATTTTTTTGGAAAAAAAATTAAAATAAAATTTTAAAAAGTTGAAATCATTGTTTTATTAGTTATAGTTATTTCTCATACGTAATTTCAGTCATACACGGGTTTACTAAAGCTTGTATCATATAAAAGGTTATTTTGTTTGATAGTATTATTATACATTTTAAATGCTTCATTTGTATTGGGAAAATATCACGGAATAATAATCAAGTTTTAAAACTGCTTAAATTAATTTGCCAAATTGGATTACTGAACCATCAAATCGAGTTATCTTCGAACTTTTTTGTGTCAAGAAGAAAATGGTGGAGAAGATTTGGGCCAAGATTTCTAATATATGTAATTATATAAAAAAATTAAAAAAATGTTAATTATAATAAAAAAAATTTAAAATCCACGTCATCATTTCACATCAACATACAAAAAAGTAAAAATATATTTACTAACTAAATGAAAAAAAACATGCTAAAAAAATGTTAAAACCTTTAATTTAAATAAAACATGAATTCTGAGTAATTTAATTGGAACACTTTTTAAACTTCAATCACATAATTAGAATACTTTTAAAGTTTGTTTGTTATTTTGTAAATTTATCCCTTTCTAATAAATATGTTTTTCTTATTACACCTTTGTAATTCATTAAAAGCATTTTAAAAAATATATATGAAAATCATGTCGAAAATTAAAAACAAAAACGTGTAAAAGGTTTTTTTAGTGAAATAAAAAAGTATTTACGAAAGACTAAAAAACGTTTTAAAAAAATCGTTAAAGAAGATGTTTACAAAATGATAATACAACTTGTTATAAAATATCACAATCCAAAGAAATTTGTTTAATTAGAAACATTTACCTTTTTACTATTTTAAAGAACTTCTTTTTAAATACAAACTATCATTATTATTTCTACAATAATTCATTTCGGTTTGTACATGCCGAAATCTCCTACCCGGACCCCTTTGCTATAAAAGGTGGTCAACATGTTTATTCTTCTCAACCAAGTATATTTACTAAGATTTATAATATTATATTTATTATAAAGATTTAAAAACTTATTTTTTTATTTTCATTTCATGATTTATGTTAATTTTTCGTATTTTAGTTAAATATTAAAAAGTGATCAATAATAGTTAACTAATACCAAATATTTTAGTTAAATTATTAAATTTACCAGTGTAAAAATTGTTTTACAACAACAAAACAATATAAATCTTACTGATGTAAATACACAATTATAAAGTTTAGCTTACTTATAAATTTACACAACTAGGTGATAATCTTGTGTACTACACGAGTGGACCTTTGAACCCGAATCAAACTTGATGTTAATATACTAGACTATTTTTAATATTAAATTGAACTGTGACTCCACTGATTATGGATATCGATATATATTACATATACAAAGATTTGTGTACATGACATATAATATATAGGAAACACACAACAGATGGTTAACGTGCAATATGTTATACTTTTGAATAATTCAAATAATCAATGGCGGAGGATAGTGGGGGCCGGGGGGCCGCCCCCACCCTGTTTTTTTCATCGGTAGTGTTAAATTTTAATCCGTTAGTGTAAATTTTTGGCCCAGTAGTGTAATTTTTTATATAAATATCGAGTTCGCCCCTTTTAAAAGAATTAATTTCGCCCCCGCTCCCCTACGAGAATGTTCAATATCTGCCAGTGAATATAATCGAGTTGTTGACTAAACAGTGACAGATGTACATATGATTTTATTTTAATTAGAAGAAATTATAAAAGAGCTCAAATTGTGATAAAACAAACGCTTTGGCCCCACTAGCTACGGGACCACACATGCATTCTCATCTGGAAGGGCATTGACGATCAAGAAAAACTAGCTTTTTTACCCGTCGCGTGTTGTCGCGATATCGTACGTTACGTGATAATATATAAATTACAATGGACCCAATTCGTTTTCTAACTATAGTTACGCCAATATGTAGAGTGACTCGAATTTATACCGTTGAATGAAAATGTATTATATTAGACCCGACTTTTTTTCAAACAAAACATGTGTTGAAACATTTATATTTGACTCGTGTCCAAATTTAGTTTATGTAGAAACGCAGAGTAAACAAAAATATATTATATTTGATCCGACGCGTTCCCAAACAAAACTTACGTCGAAACGTTTAAATTTAACTCAACTAATATCTAAACAAAATTTACATCAACGTAGGCGTTTGTCGAAAAATAGTTAAGCCAACTCACATCTGATTAGGTCCTAACGATGATGGACTCGAATTAATATTTTATAGGAGTAAATCCGGAACTTTAAAAACTTAAGAATGTCAAAGTGACATTTTTCAAAGGTTTACAAAAAAGTTTAGGGGCAAAAAGTGCAAATAAAAAAAGTGGAGGGGGTTTTTTGGCCGGTGACATATGCATCGACCTTTGCAAATAAGTATAGGAATAATTGCATAACGAAAGTGTTTACACGTAATTCTCATACCCATAACACGACAAAACAAGTGAGCCGACTCAATAAGTGAGAAAGAATGGCTGACCCCTACGGTGGCGGAGATTAAATCACACTATATGGGGTCGGGGTCGAAAGTAAACTATTTTAGGGGGCAAACTCTATATATATTAAAAAAATTACACTACCGGGACGAAATTTTACACTATCAAGCTGAAAATTAACATTACTGACAAAAAAGGACCCCTCCTCGCCCTCAAAAAGCTTCGCCAAGTGGCAGATCTAGAAACAAAGTTTAGGGGTAATATAAAATTTTTTTTACCTTACATTTATATTAATAAAGGGGTCCGAAGTAAGATCATTCAAATCAAATCTATTTGAGATCATAGAGATTGAACTCAAAAGAGTTGTTGACTCAATATCTTCATCATTATTAGAACCAATATCCCACTTTTGAAATTTTCTGTTAAAAAAATTTACCAATAAGAACTTGTTTTTTCTCTTTTAAATATCTAACTTTATAACAAATAACATAATAAGATTACAAATTACACTTAGAAATAACACAATTCAAATACCTAATTTCAATATCAAATCTTTAATTCATCTTTTAAATCCTTACTTTATATACCTAATTGTATAAACTCTAAATATTAGAAATTGAACCACATAACCACTGGTTTTTATAACAAATAACACTTAAATAAAATTAAATATTAGTGATTGAACAACATTAATTCTAAATCCCTAATTTCATAGTGTAATAGAGAAAAAAAACATTAGAAATGTTACCTTGAAGTGGGCGGTGAATTGATGAAAGATCACATGTGGGTGGTGGCAAGGTTCGCTGTAGCAGGAGGCAGTTTGGCGGTGGTCAGCCTGACGGCCGGCGGTGGGGACGTGGGGTGATTGGCATAGTGGGTGGATGGTGGTTGACTGGTTGTGGCCTAGGGAAGGGACGGAGGGTCTATGGGGGCATGGGGCGATGGATGGTGTTTTTTTTTAAGTTTTATGTTTGATTGGGTTATGGGTATTTAACCTAATTAATTACGCTTTTTAAGTTGTTTAATGTTTTTTGGGTTTATTTTTATTTTAGGCTTATTAGTTATTATTGTATTGGACTATTGTGTATTTGGGCTTATTAGTTATTTATGTTGTTATAAAATGTAATGTTTTTATAAAATATAAAATTATTTTTCATAATATTTTAAACTTTCAATAAAATGTTGAGTTTCAAAAAATTTAGGGGTAACGTAATATTTTCTCAGGGGTAACGTAAAATCGTAATTTTTTTATTTTTTATTACGTAAAACCGTAGATACACTAACCGTAAAAGGTTGAGGGGCAGCTCCAAGTGGATCCGCCCTAGGCTTCGCTAATGGACCCTTAGGCAACTGAGGGTGCTGCGTGTGGGCCTTTCTTAATCAACATAAGTTTAAAATGTGTTAATTTACATAAGTACGTTGTAGCTTTAATGGAGACATGTGCATGTGATAAAGACCTGGTACATTATCATATGTGCAGGGAAGTTTTTATAATAAGATAACTTTCTATAATAGTAATCAAGTATTAAAATTATTTCAGTTATATAACTTAAGTTTTAAAAGTGTTTCAATTAACTTACTTGGGTTTCATGTTTTATTTAAACTATAGGTTTTAACATGTTTTTTAGTATGTTTATTTTTTCAATAGAAAATTTTCTTTCCTTTTTTTATATGATGATATAGAGTGCTGACGTAGCTTTTAGGTTTTTTTTAATTTAATTTTTAATATAATAAACATGTTTTAATATAATTACATATATTGGTTATCCCGACCCCCAAATCTTCTCCTTTATTTCTTCTTGACAAAAAGAAAAATTCTTGCAATTATTCAATTTGATGGTTTATCCAACCAATTTAAACAAAACATGCACGACTTAGCTAATTAAAATATTTTTATCTTTGATTAATATTCTGTAACGTTTTCTATTTTAAAAAAGGTTGTTCTTGCATAAAATTTTCATAATGATATGAAAGTTTTGGTCAGATCTTTTTATTATTTTATATATAACATAAAGACCATCGAGTAACCGAGTTGAATAGTTAAGTTTTGGCTTTTAGGGTTTTGTCGCTAAATCTCTACTTTGTTAGAAATTGGCCACTCCGTTTTGCTCATTCTTTCCCCTTCTACTGCTCATTTTGCTATAATCTACACATTTTTTATATGAAATGTTTTTTGTTTTTAATTTTCTAAAGTAAAATTTTAAATATGTTTTAAATACCATAATCTTTTAATTAGTTCTTTTAAACAAATTACTATTTTTTATTAGTTTCTTCTATAAACTATCCCTTTTTGATATTTTTATATTTTTTTATCAACTTTGTATTTTTATGAACCAATATAGTTAATACTATCTTGTGAGGCCAATACGATTAATGTCGATGTAAAACACGTTTTTATGTTTATATAAACTGTACAGTATCTTTATAAATTTGTCAGGCAAGTTTTGTGAGTTAATATTGATTATTTCCATTTTCATCACTCATACTATATAATACTTACTCTCTAAACCCATTCAATTTCTAATAATTTTGCTTTTTAATAATAACTTCCGTTCATTGACTTTTATTAAGAAACGAAATGTGCGACTGTCTTAAATAATTTTTTAGCGTTCGATGTATTTTTTAAAAAGAATTGTATTCGAAATCAAGTATTATTTGGTAATCGTAGTCTATGATAAGCGCAATTACCACGTCCATACATTGACGAACCGATTCAATTTATTAGCGATAAACATCGTTGCTAATACTGGTACTATCGAAACTAATTCAGTATTCACTTTAAAGATTTTTTATATGAGCAGAGGCGACAATGACCAAACTCACGCCCCAATGAACGGGAGGAAACAACCAAACTCCCAGTCTCCCACTGCTTAATGTGAGAGGAAATGCTAGTTATTATCATATCATGAACTCATTATAAATTATATATATTTTAGAAAAAAAACTCGAACGCTCGTCTTACCTACTCCTAATTCTACATCACAATTGTTCACTAATATTTCATCTATTCGATTACCAAAGGCTAAACAACCAAAAGTTTTTGAATGTGAGAAAACATATGATGACTACACTTCCATAAAAAAATCTAAAATAGATAAAACAAACACTAAAACATCAGCCAACTTCTTACCAAACAGCCAACTGTAGACCGAACCATAGACTGCAGGTTCAGGACAATTTCATGCCAGTCTGGATCGGTTTCTGCACAGCCACAGTCCAGATAACATTTCATGACACAAAGTTGTTCGAACCCAATCATGTAAACACACCATTGGCAGGGTTAAATGGTGGGATCAATCGAACCATGAGTTTCAATGATCACTAAATTGATTGGCAGATGGGCAAAGACTGTAATGTCGTCTAATAATCTCACCCCTTTTGACCCATTACCCATCCCTCCCATTCATCCACCCTTGTGCCCCCACCTAGCCGATTGATACCAGATCGAGAAAAATACTCTCCAGATCGGGAACAACCAACTATCTGAATCCATGTAAACAAGATATAATTATTTTATGTAGAGTCCAACAAACTAGCGTCTCTTGTGAACTAATAACAGGGTAGTTTGGGAACAATCCGTAGCAAATTTTATTGGAGCACATATAAATGAAAGGAAAGTTAATTGATTTCTAATTACAGCTAAATTACTTGTCTGCAAACTTGGTTACTTACATGATCATGATGGAAAAACAGAAAACATAGAGCTTGGTTTGGAGATCAGGAATACCTCACGGTCCATTTTAAACTCTTGTAGCGAGATAGCTACACCTTTATCCGAATGACAAATGAACCTGCACATCAGTTAATGAAAATAAGCACATCTTGTTAAACTGAATATTAATGCAGACATACTTGAGCTCATAGCTTCCATGTTTATATTAGTAGTCCTAGAGCTTTTAAGTCGGAAGGATCTTGAAAACTTACAGGCAGGAAGGTTTGAAATATCAGCTGTAACAGCACAAGGAATTCCCAAGGTCGAAAGTGCCCCCCTTATAATTCCACAGGGGAAGTAGAGATGCATGCTAGTTGCTTGTGCTGATTTGTTTTCGGATATGGCAGAAGGTTCTTGAGCATTTCCAGAAATTTCTACAGACGGGTCCACTGACACGCGTGAAAGCCAACGGAATTTATTATCCTGCAACACAAATGTACCCTGCAACAAAAAAGTTAAATAAATACGCCACCATATCCATCTCCCACAAATCACAATTACTTCTATTTGTAGAATCAAGGGTCTGAAACTTACTCTGTGGTTAGTCTTTAAATTGTCTATCTGCTTCTTGAAGAGCTCATACCAAAAATCTTTGCAGATAAACTTGATCGCCTCCAGGTGATCATTAAACCGTGGCCGTTCAATTGTATATCTAACCAGAATCTTAACTCAGCAACAATCCACAATGGTGTAGATGGAAAGTAATATAAGAGATAACACTTGATTGCCAATATGAAACTAACTAGCTAGATATAATCCGTTGTGAAAGCATATTTTCTAATGTGTTTACTTAAGGAAAGTACATGATGTAGCCAAATTTCGTTGCCACACGTTCTAAAAGTGTTTGCTCTATATGTAGGTGTGTAATCAAAGAAAATGAGATAACAAGAGGATCCAAGATATGCTAACCAGTTGCCATCCGTAGCAAGTTTGGGTGATTTTAGAAATTAGAAGTCAGGACAACGACAAAAAATTGAAATTTTGTAAGACAACAAAGTCCTCTTTAGACCTGCTTGCATTTAGTTGCCCAATTCAAATCCAAAAGGAATTTCAGAGAAAATATTCATGGACTGTTTACAATAAAAAGTGGATACATAAAGCAAATTTCATGCACAAGAATGAACTGATGATTATATTTTTCCCTTAATTTAAATGCACAAGAATTAAGACGATTTGATTTGTTTCAAGTTTCAACAGACATTCACAAATAGTCCCATTTCTTAAAACCCTAAGGCAGGAAGCATGCCCAGAAGAACTCAAACCTTGAACTTGAAAGACTTCTAGAGATAACAATCAGGTTCTTTTTAAGATGATTTCAGTATATGAAATGAACATACTTTAAGGATATGCTTATTGTTTGAGTTATATATACCCCTGCTCTGATTAACAACTGTCTTTTGTAACTAAATACGAAATCAGCCTTAAGATTGATGCTAAACACAACAGATTGTATTGATGTAGATAACAAAGTTAAAAAATTTATAATTCAAACGTATAAACGTACAACCTTGAATGATTCTCAAGAATTATAAACAAGAACACAAACTAATACAAAAAACTGACCTAAAATTCTTCAATTTGGATATGCATCTCTACTATGAAAGTCAACAAATCCAATGGTTCACATTCTAAATTCCCAAATTCCCATAACCATCGTAGTTATTCAATCAGAAAGAACCCTAACTTAAATCTACATGTACCGGCGTTCATCTATGGTCAAAACACCCACCCAAAGATCAAGATCAAAAAACACAAACACTCTATGAAACTGATCTTGAATCTTACAAAAGTAGAACAATTCATTCAAACTAACATGAATTCAGCTTGAAGTTAGTAGTATTGTGTGTGCATCTGTTTATGTGTAATTGATAGATAGATAGATACCTTTCGGAGAGCTGGTGGCCGACCTGATAGCCGATTGCTTCGATTCTCCGAGCAGCAAGCTCCGGCTTATTGGCGTAAAATCGATTGCAGTAAGACGATACGATCTCCGTTAACAATCCATCCATACAGCTTTCAGATACTTCTCTTACCATCGTTTATCTCTCTGTGTGTGTGTGTTTTACTGTGTGTGTTAGAGAGATGAATGATGATCAATCATCAACAATGGCTTCCCTATGTGGCTTGATGATAGCAAGTTTATGTTATTAGCCCATTAGCTAAATAGGCCTATTGGATATAATATGTTTTGTTTTTCATATGGCTGCCATCAAGCCCAATGGACTAGACATGGAAAAAAACAGTTCGGGAACCAGTTCGGCCAAAAAAACCAAAACCGGTTTCAAAGAAAAACCGTTTTGGCCCATACCGATCTGAACCGCCGGTTTGTATGTCGGTTTCGTAGCCCCACTCAAAACCAGTTTAAAAGTTAAAAAACCGGTTTATTTAAAAAACCGGTTTCAAACTGGTCCAAATCGGTTTGACAGGTTCAAGTATTCTGTGAGCCAAACTGGTTTTCTAACTCGAACCGGTTTAGAAAAAAAACCGGTTTGACCTCATGACACAAAAACCGGTTCGGTTTTGAACCTGAACCGGTTTGGGTAAAAAAACGGATTTGTACGCCTCTACACTAGACCATGGTTTGGTCAATCCAACTTTTGGTTTTCAGTTTGATAGGTTTGAACCAGATATTACACATCTCCACATAAACAAGAAAAAAACGAAATATAGCTTATAAAAGAAAATTTGTTAATTAATATCAGCCACTAATAATGATTATCATCATGTAATAATAAACCGTATGTTACACCTCTGTTTTTCAATGTGCGATTTTAGTTGGGTTTATGCATTTTAAACTTCGAATAGAAGATACACAAACATAGTGTGAAAGTTACAGTAAATCAAATCTTGTTTAGTAAATAGTCAAACTGCTTCTCTAAATAATCATGGTGCAAATATCGGAATGCTATAACTCTCTCTTACGAATAGCCAGCCGATGTCTTAACTATTTGTTCTTTTCCATTGTTACTAGGGACACTTTTCTTTAACACGATTAGTTTTTTTTTCGTATGTAATTTTAATTTTTGATCTGATAGTTTCAAGTTCTATAAATACATTGAGTTTGATTATTTTCTGATTCAAAACACTTTGATCGTCGTTGCCGCACCAAGCCCCTAATTGTGTGGTTTCATCATATTCTTGATATTAGAGCCGCCAACAATTGTCCGCTCGCACCTCTGTCCAATGGTACACGTTCGCTTTATCAAATCTGATTATAAACATCTTAAATTTCTTAATTTAGGTAATTTATTTTAATATTTCAAGAAATTTGAAGTCACTTAAAAAATCATTATCTTCATTATCTCCTTGTGATGGAGGATCAATGTTTCTTTGTCTAACGTCATTAACTTAACTATCGTGTCAACCTTTTTCTTAATGTCATATTCTGTTTCACCCGTATCTTTTTCAGCCGCAAATATTTTGTTATAACCAAATGCAATGACACGAACTTTCCAACGAGGATCTAGTATAGTTGCGAATTACAGAAGCTTACAAAATTTTGTATCCTTATTCCAATATTTATCATACTTTTCTTACACAGTACTACCCATTTACATATTTACCAAGTCATTTAAACTCTTTAGCATTCGTAAATGCTTATCAATATGCATTAATTCAGTGAAGAATTGATTTGAAATCATCTCTTTCACACATGTTTATGTTAAAGTTAAAGGTATTTGAAGATTTGAAATAAAAACTAAAATTAATACTTGACATAAAGTATAAATCTTAAATAAATACATGTATTGATGCAGAAACATTTGTGGTTTTACACTTAAATAGTTCTAAAACTTTTGCCATATGTCTTGCATAATGTCAGTCTATAATTATAGGAACACTAACATCCAATTCTTTTGAATAGCTGAATCTATAAAAATCATAAGCTTCAAAAGCCTTTTCAAACTTCTCGCTCGTATCTAACATCCCATACGTCGAGTTTCGTCTAATAGACACATCCAAAGACAACATTGCCTTACTTTCAATCTTCTGATCTTTCACATAATTTTTGAAGGCATCTATTTTTTAGGTTTTAGAGAATGTCTAATGTATCGAATGACATTTCTTATATGATCAATTGACAATTACTAATTATTTGGTCTATCCTTTATAATCAAATTTATTATGTGTGCCATACAATGGATATATAAGTATCTCTTGTCACCCATTGGTAATGTGGTTTGGAGACTTGATATGGTTGTATTGTTGGAAGAGGCGTTATGCATAGTAATTATTAGAACATATTCAATATCCCATTCTTATAAACACTAAAGTATGACCCAAGCAATGTCCTCCTCCTTATGCCCATAGATTGGCCTGAAATTTAGTATCTTTTTATGTAAGACCCAATCGTTGGCGATAAAGTGTGTTATGACATAGATGTGGTTGATGAGCTGGATTGATGTCCATGTGTTGGTGGATAGACACACCTTAGGCTTGCTCGTTGCAAAATAAAAAAAACTTAAGCTTCCCTTTCTCCTCTTAAAATATGTTTGCACAATCTCTCATAACTGTAAACCTGATAGGAATCTTAAAATTTAGACAAATGGTTTTCATAAGCCTTTTAAATCCCTCAGTTACAAAAGGAAGCTCTACGATTATAGCAATCTCAGCTATTGCCCTTCTTGTTATCTTCTTGCTATATTTCCATATTTTAACTTCACTACTCCCACCTACACCATCATCATTTTTCTTTAAAAATATAGGTTGGTTTGATTTTTTAACATATCAGGATGTTTTTCACATGGGTCTGCAGCCAATATATTGGAGCAATGCTTACACCTTGCATTTTTATTCCCCTCCTCGTCTACAAACATTTTAAAATTAACCCACACCATAGAAACCCTCTTTCTTAGTGATGTCTGTAGGTTTACTTTTCTTTTGTTTCCTTTGCTTATATTGATCAGATTGTGTCTTTCTTTTCTCACCGTGAGATTCATCACTAGATAAGTTTTGAACATTCTGTAGATCCATCTAAAATTAATATACAAGAACAAACAAATCAAATAAACAATAAGTGACAGGTTCAAATGGATCGATCTGTGATGATATTGTAATGCAATGATCAAATACAAATACAATGTAATCAAACACAAACAATTACTTTAAAAATTCATAGTTTCATTGATAGTAAAAGATGTGGATACAAAGTGTAATGGTAAATAACAGAAGTCCTCTCAAACTCACCAAGACTTACAAGGACTTACCCTGTAAAAATACAAAAAGTATCCTATTTATACTTTCAAAAGAAAAACAAGGAACATATATTTACAAAATAAGTCTCTATACTATGACAAAAAGTAAATGATAAATGCTAATCTTTCAAGAGCTCTAACAATAAGAAAATTTTAATACCTTGATATTATGCTAGAAACACATAATGATTTTGAGTATTACAAGTAATTATAGTTATTGCTTAAACACCTAGACACCACCAAAACTGTGTTTAATTAATATTAAAAGAAAGACTCCAATATCAACAAATCTGTGTTTGAGACAACAATTCGATTAAAAATGTTGGTACCTCATCAATTGATTATAACTTTGATTTCATTATGTGATAAAAACAAATTAAAAGTTTATAAGATCATGATCAATACTTGTTTATTATGGTTTATCGAAAACACACCTAATGAAGATATTATAAACGAAGTAGCAATAATTGATCTCTTCAGTGCAGCAAACGAACCCAACAAGCTAGCAATTGTGCTTTGAAAGAATTCTTTGAAAAATAAGCAATTATGGACTACAAAATGTAATTTAATTGTTTCTTGCGGCCGACTAAAGCAATCGTGAGGTTTATTTTTGGTTAATCCCAAATGTTTCTTGGTTCTTGTTACTATCTTCTTTGTCCGTACCGAGCAAATGGTTTTTTTGATCATAATACCGATTACCGACCCAAGACCAAGATGTGGCAACATATGTACCGAGTACCTACTACAACATCATTATTTGGTTTAGTCCTAGGCGCTACATCGGGTCGGTTATCGGTACCATTCGGTTATACCAGATATTTGCTCATCCTACTTAAAAGTTTCTCTAAGAATCGAAATACGAAAGTCACTGCTCAAAATTAAATTAAAGATTGATCAAGATTTTTTTTCCTGAACCCACATTACAATCAAAAATAGAACAATGAAATCAAGTTCGTTTCTTAATCAAGTATTCGATTATTAATCACAAATTGTTAGGGAATTTCATTAGAAGACGATCGAAATCAAAAGAACCTGCATATTGATATGATTCTAATGACCGAGTATGACAGGAAGGATTCACAGGATATTTTGGTAATTTAACTCTAGAAAGTGAAACAAAAAGTTTAAAAGTGAACTCTGTTGGTATTAAGATATTATAAAGGGAAGGTAAAAAAAGTTTAACTTTATTTATATCAAAAGAAAACGTTTTTTAACAAAATTTTTAAAGGAAAATTAAATAATTTTTTATTTTTAAAATAAAGCCAAAATTAATCAGTTTGACTAAGGGAAAGTCAAATGATTTTTTATTAAACCTTAGGAAGATCATTTTACACCTGAACCTTTGTTGGTTCACATAGCAAATTAAATCGAATCACAACTATCCGACCATCAAGAAGCAAGATACTCCAAGCCCTTTTATGGTTTGTTGGAAAAGCAAGTAGCAAGTAACTCATAGACTTCATAACTCGTTAAGTATAGCAAGAAAATCTTGAACTTTTATTCGTAGAGTATAGCAAGTTTAGCAAGCTAGTACATAAAAAACCTATTTAGCAAGTCGGTCAAGATCATATAAAACCTAATTGGCAAGTAGGCTAGGAACAAAAAACCCTAATTAGCAAGTTGGTTGGGAAAAAAGAAAATCTTGTTAGCAAGTTGACCTGAAGCAAGTACCAAGCAAGAAGAAACCATTTTGCTTCAAGTAGCAAGTTTAGTCCTGTGTAGCAAGCAAGCAAGAAAGTCTTGTGTGGAAAAAAAGCAAGAAAGTCCTATGTGCCAAGTTAGTCCTGTGTGGCAAAATAGCAAGAATTTGAACTTATGCGGTTCATATAAAGTAGCAAACAAATTCGACTTATGTAGTAAATTCGACCTGTGAGGCAGCCTAGACCTCTGTGGCAAAGCAATAGAAAGAAGATCTTTGTGGCAAAGCCAAAAAGACAATGCGTGTTACAAAGCCAAAGCAAAAGCAAAGTTACAAGAAGGAATCATTTAAAACAATTAGCAGGTAAAACCATGCAAAAATCAAACAACTAAATGTGGTTATGGATATCAAAAATTACAACATGAAAAAGAAAAAAGAGCCTATCAAATGACTAGAAGGAAGAAGAAAGTGACCTTGTCTATGAGAAAGATCCAATCTTAATATAAAGCATAAAAGATTAAATCAAAACTAGAGGGGAGAGTGTTAGACTATTATGATTTATATAGCTTTTATTATTTAAACTTGTATTATATATATATATATATATATATATATATATATATATATATATATATATATATATATATATATCTCCATGTATGTATATATATATATATATCTATAGATATATATATAATATATATCTATCTATATGTATATATACCTGTATATATATATATACATACCTGTATATATATATACATATATATATACATACATGTATATTATACTATATATATATACATACATGTATATATATACATATATATCTATACATACATGTATATATATATATCTATATATATATATATATCTCTCTCTCTCTCTCTCTCTCTCTCTCTCTCTCTCTCTCTCTCTCTCTCTCTCTCTCTCTCTCTCTCTCTCTCTCTCTCTCTCTCTCTCTCTCTCTCTCTCTCTCTCTCTCTCTCTCTCTCTCTCTCTCTCTCTCTCTCTCGATATCTCTCTCTCTCTCTCTCTCTATCTATATATATATATATATAACGTCAGTTTTGATAAACTACCAAGTGACACTAAGTGTAGAAGACACCCTTTCAGTGACTATAAATAGAGACATACTCCTTCACTTATGAATTTATGATCCTAATGAAAGTATGGGTTTAATATATGAATCTCTCTTTAATCCCTGTAAGTTTTAGTGATCATTGAACCCTTCAAAAGTGTACCAAAAAGATCATCCTCGAGAGAGGATGAACCTATTCAAAATGCAAAAAAAGTGTGATCTTAAATTTACAAAATAGCCCCCTTGTCCATTTATCACACCAAATTGACCAACTCAGTGTGCACTCATACAACTTTGAACCACAATACACATGCATTTGGTTCATCTTTAAGACCATGACTCAAAACTATAAAATTATGTACAAATTCTCCGGTCACACTTTTTATGCGGATAGCACGTACATACATACGTACACACATTCATCGGATGCGGCTTTGGGGAGAACAAATAAACTTGTAGAATAACATGTCTAACGTGTGATTAAGATCCAAAAGTATGGCCCCTTCACCAAATTGAAATAATGTTTTGTGGTAAACAGTAATTGATTTAAAATAAAGAGTTGATTAAAAAGGACAAATCACAAATGTTAACATTTAGGTTTAATATGTTGTATATATTTTCTAACTGATTGTGATTTCAAATTCCTATGTCTAACTTAACAATTGGAAAGATACACGTACCAAGCTTCAAGCTTGAGCCAAATAAACTCAAATACCAAACCATGATCCCTCCATATGCAAGTGCTTGATATGATTATTATTGTTATTTTTTAATTTGAAGATAGGATCGTGTAGATCATATGATCGTTTGATTTGCTCATAAAGTTATATTATTCTATTGCCGATAAAAAAAATACCATTTGAATTGATTAATAATGAAATATATAGTATATCATATATATTTAACTGAAAATGCTCCTTCTTAGGGAACATATATGTGATTCTACAAGTTTGCTTAAATAACTTTATTTCAAGACATAAACAATCGATTCATGTTCTTAATGAATAAAACTTGAAAATATTATGGTTGTTAATCTTAAATAAATTATAACCTTAGGTGTTAAGTTTTTGACCTTTATCATATTTTAAATTGTGCTTATAATATGTTAAATGTAAGACGACAATAGTTTGTTTATAAACATTGTAGTTATGGATTCACATCACTCTATAGGACCTTACGGTATCAGTCCTTCAATTCAATCCTTGATTATGAGCTACTTATTAGGCGTCTTTTCTTCTTACGTTCTCCCTTATAAGGCTATCATCTGTTATGGTAAATATTAACGTCTTGGATCTTAGAAAATGTGTCATCAAATACAACAGTAAAACTTTCTAGCCGTTTGATTTCATTCATCTGTGATCAATTATTTAACTAGTTTTGATTTAAGTATACATGTCATTCATCATAGCTTTTCTCTTAGTCAAACCGTTGTTGTTAGCTCTTTCTGCTTTTGATTGCTAGGTCTACCCTGTTGAATCTGACGATCGTGATAAGGATACGCGACATTCTTTCAAAAACTAAATATATCTACGTTTATTAATCTCAAGAACTTAGCTAAATCATGTCAAAATTGCACCAAGTATTATTATATATAATAAATATTTAAGATTAATAAAGTTTATTAAAAGTGTGGGATTAAAGAGTGAGTTTGTAGGTTTGATGGAGGGGCAAAGCAACATTCTCTCATTGTAGCTGCCGGGATCTAGATTTTGCTGTAATTATTAATTAAATATAAACTGGGTGGCATCAGATCCAAAGTATTCCGATCTTAAAATTAAGTACACCACACACCACGTGCATCCACTCCTCTTTGTCACTTTTTCACTTTATTAACATCTTTAGTTTATGTAAATAAATAATGAATTTCATTTATGTTTTTTGTTTAACAGCAACTTTTATTTAAACTAGGAACCTTCTAGCAAGATGCTAGACGAGAAAAACAAAGTAGATTGTACAAACGAAATTAAAAATTAAATACAAACCATGAAGACCAATCTAATGATTGAATTTTGGATCGAATTTTAACCCAAAGAAAACATATGAACTTTATTTGCTCCATGAGATGAGCAATAGAGATAGGTTTGTTGGCAAAGATTCAATCGTTTCTGGCTTTTGTGATGTTTTCTTTTCAAATCTAATGAATTTTATTTATGTGTATATATTTTCTCTTTTCAAGTTTTATATCTAAACTTATATATTCATGAAGTCATCCAACATCTCACTTTGTTTCTATTCATTCCAACAGTTAAAATTTGAGTAAGAAGGAAAGACCGAGTCTTTTGGATGAAAATAGCAGTGTAGTAATTTTTTAGTAATGTATTATTGTAGTTGTTACAATTTTTTTACATGTATATGTTTTTTTTAATTTCTAAGAAACTTATGACTTATGTAAGATTTGAGCTTGATACACAGTGTCATTGTTCTTTACATGTTCATGTGTATGACATGATCTTTATAAATTAAGAAGAGAAAAAGACTGTTATTTAAAAAATAAATGATACTGTATATTTTAAAACCTTGAGGACCATATAGTATCTTATTATTTCTTTATAGACCGTTTCCTTAACAAAGAATTCCACTCCTTTTATCTAGTTAAGATAAAGATATTTTATAAATGAGAAATGTTCATAATCTTGTTATCATCTTATATGTTTATATATTCATTCTTTTCTTTACAAAAGTGTTAAATTATAAGTTATAATTTATATATATTAAAGGGTATTTTGCTCAATAGTATCCTTATGTGTTAAAATGATGTCTTCTTCCCTAGAGGTGAGAGGTTCTAGCCCCTTGATAAACGGTGGAGTAAACTAAATGAGTGTAATAGTTGTTATTCTAAAAATAATAATAATCACGTAATATATGATTTAGGCTTTTACTTAAACAAAAGAACGAACAAGCCAATGAGCCTCGGGTTTTGAAATAAGTTGATTTTAGTCTAAATTATTTCAAGTTAGTCACGAGCCACGAGATTTTAGACAACTCTATTCCTTTAAAAATCAAGGTTAATTTAAAATCAGATTTAAAAAATACACTAGCTCCTAAAACCAGTTTTATTAGTAAGAAAAACTAAAAAAAGTTGCATGTCATCTTTCAAGAGTTCCACAAAGTCATTTGTACCAAAAAGTACCATTCTAGAGAGAGAATTAACCCATTCAAAATGCAAAAAAGTGTGATCTACTGATCTAAAGTTACAAAAAAGCCCCTTTCTCCATTCATCACACCAAATTGACCTACAACTTTGAACCACAATGCACATGCATCTGGTTCATCTCTAAGACCATGTCTCAAAGTTATAAAATTATCTACATTGGTCTGCTCACACTTTTTATACATACATACATACACACATTCATCGGATTCAACTTTAAGGGAAGAACAAATAAACTTGTACAATAACATGCCTAATGTGTGATTAAGATCCAAAAGCATAGACCCTTCACCAAATTGGAATAATCTTTTGTGTTAAAGAGTATTAATTTTAAACAACGAGTTGATGAAAAAGGACAAATCACAAATGTAAAATATTTAGATTGAATATGTTGTATTTTCTGATTGACATAGTGGTTCAAATCCCTATGTTTAACTTAACATTTGGAATGATACACATATGATACCCCACAAATATCACTGACACTACACTGATGAATACGAGATCGTTGCAGTAGAAGCTTCCAAATTGGTGCAGTAATATTGAGAATTAAGTACAAAGATGAAGATGATGAAGAAGAAGAATAGTACTGTTGTCAATTTAGCTTAATCAGTACAGATCTGAGTCCATACACCATGCCGGACCCTAAACCGTCGTTTACAAGTGGTAAATTATCGTTTACAGACGCTGCAAATGACCGTTTACAACATGTAAACGACAGTTTAGAGTGTACCAGAGATGTATGCGTATAAATCCATATCCGATAAGTACAATTCACTGGTTTGATCAGTAATTATGGCTTTAATCGAACCCACTGGTATCTCCCATCCATTGGTACATCATTCACAATATCAAAGTTGTACCTGATCAAATCAACTGCATAATTAGTGCACAAATAATGTTTGAGCTTTATCAACACATGCTGTTTATGCTACTTACTTCTCCGCGAATCGTTTTTGTTCGTTCTTTTCCACCACTGCGAAAAACTCTTCGATCTCCGCCGCGGTCGGAGTTTTTGCCGCCATCGCCGGTTTACAACGGGAAGCAACCGCCGGTGGTGGTGGTGGTTGCTTGTTCATCGTTGAAGATGACTCCAGTTTATCTGAATCTGTACAAATCTCACTTGATGCACTCGTTTCACTGCTGTAAATCATTTCAAAACATTTCAGAAACAGAAGATGTTACTTGAAATTCAAATTTATCGAGATCAATAAACTAATTAGTATGAATTTAAAGGAACATAAGAACATTCAAAATTCGTAAATTAACCTGAAGCTTTCATCGCCGGAAATGGAGGTTTCGGTATCGGAACGAAGCTCCACCTGCAATTAAACATTCAAACGATTAAATTACAATTCCTAATCAAATTCAAAACGATAAACAACAATTCACTTCTATAATTATCTCTCTCGAGTTTTTATAATAACAATAAAGCATCAAAAACGAAGCGTATTCAGAGAATTATGAATTTCACCTTCAGATCTGAGCTCAAACGATTCTCGAAACATGGAGACGATAAAACATGATCACAGGTATCAGATTCCGATGACGAAACAACATCCTCCGGTGAATTCACGTCGACTCCACTCCGGCACCGATTTTCCGGCAGAATTGCATTATCCTGATTTTGAAGATCGAATTTTCTTCTCTTACCGGCGCCGGAGCTTGTAGCCTGTGTATCTCTGCACCGCCGCACACCGCCGTGTGATTTTGAACCATTAGTCGCTGAAATTTGATCATTGTTTACGCGTATGTTGTTATCCATGAGAGTATTTCACACAGTGGTCTGTTTAGGGAAGAAGAGTAAACCGTTGAGGAGAGAGGGTGAAGAGTGATGGTTGTATAAATCCAACGGTGAAAATGGATTGAGTTTGTTATATCGTTTCGAATTTGCTGGTACGAGTGTTTGATTTGTTCTTAAATTAATATTCAATGGATTTGTTTAGTACTTGGTACTTAGTAGTACTCACGGTTAAAATGATATTTTCTTTTCATTAACTGGTTTAATTCAAGGGTATTATGTATATTTTTATTTTTTCTAAACTCGTTAGTTACATATTCATCCAAATTAAAAAATTTAGTTATATATATTTTTTGTTTTTAAAACATATATATACATGTGTACTCATTTTATTAGAATTAGTTATTGAATGATTATTGTATTCATATTTTACTAAGTTATTTTTATGTATTTCACTTCCTAAGAATATCAATTACATATTCATCAAGCTTAAGTCTTCTATATAAATTAAAATAATAATATTACAACTCCAAATACAAAAGTTTAAAACTTTGTTTTAAAGCAATAATCACCGATAATCAAAGTTATATCTTCAAAAAACACAGTTGTCAAAGTTTTAAACAATTATAATAACAAAACATCAATTAGTAAAAATAAATTAGTAAAAACAAGATAAAATAGTCATATGACGAGTAAACTTTAATGAAGTATATAAATATGTAATATATAAGAATTTGAAAGGTGACATATGTAATTGATTTTGTGACTTGTGAAAATATATATTTTATTGTCTTAGAAATGAAAAATATGTAAAAATCTCTTAATTCTATGGTACACGATAGGAAACAAGGCTGACATGATAGTTAGACAAGACACAATAAGAAAACAACATGATAAAACATGAATACAAGAACTAGTTGTGTCATTTTTTCCAAACAAGAACACAAACATGTTTATAAATATGTTACATGATAAAACCTATTAAAGGACATGATAAAAGTCACATATGTATAGGCCTGCAAAATGAAAATGAAACGGACGTTCCTGAACTATTCGTGAACTGTTTGGCGGGAAGTCCGTTTATGTCTGTTCATTTAGTTAAATGAACAAACACGAAAGGTTTTGTTCGTTTACTTAAATTAACGAACATGAACACATGTTTTGTTCGTTCATTTATGTTCATAAACGTTCGTTTAGTGAAATAAAATCCCTTAAATTCTTTAATAGCACATAATTCTACTGTTGTTACACTTTGCTTGATTGAGGTATGCTATTGTACGTTTGTTCAAACACGACAACAACAGGCCTCAATCAAACGAAATGTGATAATAGTAGATCTCAATCGAACAACGGTATATGTTTGAACAAACATGAAGATTAGTCGAAGCTTTTAAATCGAAGCGGCCGATCTCACTAGTCGCTTCATGTGTTTTTTACCTTTAATTGAATATTAATTGGTTAATTTGTTTTAATTGAATGATTAGGGTATTAAAATAGACTAAAATATCCTAATATTTAACGGAGATCTTAACGGAGTTAGTGGAGTGGATGAAAATGACAACATTTGGTAAACTATAGTGACTGAAATGACAAAAAACAAGTTTTTGGATTGAAATGACAAATTCAGTGAAACGTCAGTGACGAAAATAACATTTTACTCTAATAATTAAGTAATAATAACATTTGTTTAATAAATTATATAAATAGTAATATTTTTATATTGAATTATATTTGTTTATTGAATTTAATTTGACTAGTCAACTTTGACATATCTTTTAAACCCTCTTAAGTTTTTAAAATTTTAGGTTTACCACAAGAGAATTTTTACTTTAAAACCCAAATTTTTACGTTCGCATTTTTAGGTATGTGTTAATACGAGTCGGGTCAAATATAAAACGCATCCATGCATATTTTTATATAGGCTTTGAGATGGTCCACATTTCGGCGTTCGCCTACGTTTTGACGTAAGTTTTTTTAGAAATGAGTCCAGTCAAATATAAAATTTGTTTTGAAACGAGTCGGGATGATTGTAATCTATGTGTTTTTATGTACGTTTTGAATTGTTTTACGTTTCGACATAATATTTTTTGGAAAGAGGTGGTTCAGATATAATACGTTTTCGTTTAACAAGTATAAATTCGAGTTCCTTTATGGATTGATTATTAGTGTATACTTTATCACGCCGCATACGATGCCGCTGCAACACGCTGGCGGTGAAAAACTAGTTGTGGTTTATTTTTTTATTTTGTTTTTTTTACTTTTCTTCACTTTGTAAATGAAAATAAATATATTGTTTTTTTGGTTTTTTTAAAATTTAACTAAAAGTTTTCAAATCTATTAAATAATTTATTGTTTTTAACTATGTAACATTTACCTGTTTTGTATCTATATTTCGAGCCCGCTCAAAAAACACAACCATACACATATAACGACCCTTACGCGTAGCCATACCGGCGACAAAGCATGGGCTAGCCTCCTATTTTTTATGTAAATACAAGTTTCTACTTTGTCACTAATGAATAAATTATTTAATATGTGTTTAGTGGTTTTTATTTAAACCTATTATAACCGGTACTAGGCGAGTGTTGGTGTTTAACACACTATTGTTAAAGGTTTGGACGCAATGTTTTTTGCACATGCAGTGCATAAATCTCCTTAAAATAACATTTTCTTGAAATGCATATGGTAATATTATACTATACTTGAAGTAAAAGAAATATAATGCTCCATTTATTAGTATAGTGTCTTTTAAAAAATAAAGTACATAATAAGCTAGATAAATGTCAACACAGTGATTGTTTCCCTTTTCCCTCGTGACCATAAGTAATCTCCAGTTAATCATGTAATTATCACTAATGCTTTTTAAGGCTTTGTCTATTTATACTTTTTTGGTTTTTTTCTCTTTTTATTTGATTTATTTCTTTGTGCACGCCTGCACGGGCTTGTGTATGTATATGTACGTACGTGTGTAGTATGAGTGTGAAATATCTTACTTTAAAAATAAATTTCTTTTATGAACAACAAACGAACACAAACAGCACTGTTGATCCGACCTACTCATCATTCAAGGGAAACCTACCCTCGAAGACCAACTGTGGTAATACCTCTAGCCCACTTGGAGCATATTGCACCAAGTGATACTCGAACGCATAATCTCTATATTAAAAGGCCATGGGGTATGTAGTGATCTCATAATCTAATAAAGTAGAACATATTCAATTAAATCATTTATAACTAGGGATGTAAACGAACCGAACGATTCCGAACAAAGCCTCGCTCGTATTCGTTCATAAAGGAAATGAACTTGCTTATAAGTTGTTCTCAAAAATTTATCGAACAAGATTTCTTACTCGTGTTCATTCAATAAGGTAATAAATCTGTTCATGAACTGTTTATAAACACTTGCCAAACCTAAATAAATGCAAACGAACCCAAATAGATGTTTATAAAATAAATGAACACAAACAAAAGTTAATAAGCATAATCGAAAACGAACGATCACATATCAATTTAGAGTAAAATCTACATTTTTCATCCCCAAACACTTATGAAATATTCCGTTAAATATAAATGAGTACTTACATAATTAATAAAAATAAATGTATGACATATTAAATATAAACATTTAAATGAACGGACACAATGAACATAAATGAATACATTATCAAACGCTCACGAACATAATTGGCAAGCACGGCATCCGTTCGTGTTCGTGAAATTCTTGTCGAACGGTTTACTATGCGTTTGGTTCATTTGCAGCTCTACCTACAACTTAGCTTCTACGAGTAATGCAATGTATGTGTAAAGTTGGACCCGGATCTAATGCCACATTCTTGAAATTTCTTTAAAATATTATGTCTGCCAAGTCAAAATTCATTATAGTTGTTGCATTAGAAGTCAATTTCAAGATGATACATTCAAGATTAGCATAATTGCATGATTTAATCAAAAGAAATTAAGAGGTGGTGGTAAGTTATCATAAAATCCAAAGTAGCAATAGACAATAAAATGGGAAGTTTGTTGGATGGAATCTTTCATTTCATGTGGATGTGCATCATTACCACATACATTTATGGAAACAAAGCAAATGGGACTCTATAAGCGCATAGGATTCCTGAATTGATCATGACTTTAATTATATATCTTTTTCAAACACCAAACCACCCTCTTTACTTTCCCTACCTGAAATCAAGGCCACCCACTTATTTTCATCTAAACAATCTCCAAATATCTCCCATAAAGTTTTTCACTTGTACAATATCTAAATCTAAATGCATATATATAAAAGTTCTAAGTGCACTCATTTTTAGAGTTAATTACATAGATATTGTTCTTGAGAGGCGTTCTCATGATAAAGTGCCACCTTTTTATTCGAGAGGTTATGATTTAAATCATACAACATAGCAAGTATAGATGGTTAATACGTGTACATTATGAGGTGTTCTTAAAAATATTACATAGTTTTATCATATTAAAGTTCTTTTTCCAACTAAACTTGTAGACCCACCTGTTTACTTAGACTTATCTTTTTTTTTTTAAGAATGGATGGTCATAAAATATAGTTATTAAATGTTAGTAAACTCGTAGACCCACATGTTACTTAAACGGGTTCCGTGGTTAGTTTAATTCCAACGGATGTTCAATTTTCCATTACCAAAATTTAGGCTACAAAGGCAATGATTATAGGGTTTGACGAAGGTGATAATTAAGTTATCATCATTTTTGGAAATTGGAAGTCCATTTGTAATCTTCTTCATAGGTGGCCTTACCATCGGGTTTGTGATTAAATTTTACTTTTACGGTTGTTTGGTCATTAGCAGAATTTTTGCGTCAGTTAGTGGCATTCAAAAAGTCAAGAGCAAAAGCGTAATATGACCTTATTAGTGATAACCATTGTTATAATCTACTCAAATTTTTATAAAGAAACTATTTACCAAATAAGCATTTTTGACATGTGTTCATATAGCTTGTATGACCCGTCTCTAGAGAGAAAAAGACCCCAAGGGCATCCTACCATTTTCTTGCTAAACAATAAATGATTTTTATATTTGTACCTATGTACTTGTACAGTACAATCACATAATGCAGAAGGAATGTGATGTAGCAAACTCAAGGAGTAACTGTCATGTTGGGTATTCTGTTCTGCAATAAGGTAATTCACAACTAGCACTGGAAAAGAAGGTATAATAAGATAAGTGATGGACCTTAAAGTACAAATGCAGTAGGAATTAGCCAATTAGAAACAAGGGGACTATTTGTGTTGCCCCAATACTTAGGCTCTTAAAGTACCCTTTTTTTTTAACTCTCTCATGTCAATGTAAAGATAGTTCACCTTTACCTCATGTTTGTTCATTATCACCTTCCCCACACTACTTGATGATGGCTACAACAAGAGGAGGATGTGTCATGTTGCTTTTGAAAATTTGTCTTTTTGGCTAAATTATGTGTGTTGATAGAAGTTTAGAGAAATAGATGGAAATTAAATGATGCAAATATAGCACGTGAATCTTACTAGTAGAGGTCTCGAGTTCGAATCTAGCTTACATTGTTTTCCACCTTTGACTCCCTTGAAGACCACATGTCCATAATCTCATTGGTTACTATAAGTTTATGGCAACATGTTCTCACCGTTAGAAGAAAAAAAAAAAAAAAAAAAACTAACTACGTATCAGAGAAAAGTTGTATCGACTATACCTTGTTGATAGTCTCTCCTCGTGGTCTTACTTGTCTTTTTTCTTTGGTAATTCCCAACAAATATAGTAAAAATCTGCAAAAATCATTCATTCAGAAATTGATTATTACTATAGTGAAGTAGTTCTTGCAAGTTGAAGTCATATTTGACACATTAGTTACTAATATACAATAAATAAACATCAGTCACTTACCTACTGTATCCTTTGGCATCACGTAGTTGGTATGAACCTGCATCACCAATTTTTCCAATAATTGCTTATGTAAGAGTATCATTACCCATTTCTGTTTGACATAGGAAATCACCGGTTCCATCATAAATATCTAGTGTCTTCAGCAAATTAGGATTTCTGTAAGATAGAAATGAAAATACTTCAGTTTTATTTAATGCATGAATAAAGTTGAAAAACATGCATCCAGATAACAAAAATTACTTGATTCTTACCTGAATGTGTGTCTGAATCACGGTACCTCCATAAGCCGCACCGTTAACTCGGACGCGATCCCACGACCAAGTATTATACGCGGCTAGATAGGTGGGTGGGCATATGTAAATATGTAATGGTCAAAACAGCTGTGTGGAAGCGGGTAGTTGGGTTGACCTGTAAATACTTTTCGTCTATGCATCAACTATAATCAAAAGAAAAACCATAGAGGTTGTATGCAATAAAACATATTATGCAACTTTCAACCCATGTGTACCCTTTTTCCGTTAAATTAATTTACTTGACTAGTTTAACCCGTTTGAGATGCAAAAGACCCAAATTTGACTCAGTAAAGGGGCTAAAGCTGCAATCTCTATGAAATACAACTTTGACACATAACCATTCATGTTGGTTTGCATCCACTTATGATTGCAAACTGTACATCTTGGAGATTACTATTGACTAAAACAAAAGAGTTATTAGCTCATTGGAGGAGATTAATCTTTGAAAAAAAGTTTTTGTTTCAAAGGCTAGTAACTTATCTCTAAGAATCAGTGCTGAGAGAACTCATAAGAGGCTTTAATCCCACTCAACCCAAGCCATTTTACCCATATTCTTTTTTCAATTATTGTTTGTATTTAACCTCTTTGACCCATTATAAATTAAGTACATGTTGAGGCCCCTTCGGATCGTAGATTAGGATCAATAATAGGATGAACATAGATTAAGAGTATGCACAGATTTGTGCAGTGACTCGGTGGAAACAGGGTCAAACGAGACACACTAATTACACACAATACAATCTTATTTCCACACATAATTCGACATAAAAATAGGGTGTTTATAACCATACAAAGACGGTTACAAACTACTAAAACTAACACAATTAACCCTTTAATTCCCGCCTAACTTACACGTTTGACTTTTTCTGTTTTGACTTTTCTAATCTGACTTTTAATTATCTAATTTCTTGATTACAAATATCCAACAGTACAACCCATATTTGACTTATCCCCGTATAAATGGATTGAAATTGTCACCTCCGACAATTAAAGCAGTGCACTAAAGTTGTTTTGGGCTAGCTCATTACATGATTGTAACCACCATAACGCATGGTAAATCAGATACCCTTTTTAATAATACAATTACAGAAACAAGCTACAAGATGAACCAAGGAACCGCTCTAATGGGCAAGTAGTGAGGCATTAGGTAACATGAATCTAATTTCAACAATGTAATCAAATATTAATATCCATATAACCTAAAGACTCGCCAAATAGGAATACGCACCATGTGATTATGATCAAGTCTATAACTTTGAAAATACCTACATTTAATCTTTTATTCTCGCCCCATGAGGAGGATGCACACACCAGGATAATAAGATATGCAATGCATGCTGACATGCCTTTGCTGCGAACAATAATATGACCATAGGAGCTTTAGAGTCTTCCATCCAATTAACTGGTTCAACAGTGATCAACTGTTGACATGATAGTAACATGAGTATATGCATAACATTATCAGACCGATAGAAAAGAGAAAACAATAAAATGTATATGTTCTTAAATTTTATGATTTAACAAGTAAGTTCATTTTTTTCGTCCATCTGGTTGCTGCCTATCTGTCACTTCTTTTTTTCTTTTTCTTTGCATTGCTATCACATAACTTGACCCCAAAGTGACAAATTTTTCGAGATCATTTTACATATATCAGTTCATAGTGGCTTCCATTATTGGTTTTGTTTCGATCTTTTGGTTTCAGTTAGAGACAGCAGTGGTGGTTGTGATAATGATGCTGATCAATCTCGAGGTCACACAATATCGTTCTTTTGGGGTTTAACATCAGGTGCCGCGGATCATTTTCAAACTCAAACACCTTGAACTCGTTATATGTATGTTTGGGTTATAAGAACCAAATGCAGCTTCTATGAGCGATGACGTTACAAGATTTCCATGGTTTGTTTCTCTGTTTATTATGGTTTAGGTGATGATCGTTGTCCCAAAACATAAATTGCTCAACAAAGTTAGTAGAGTAAATTAATATTTCCATTCTTTGCATTTGTCAATTTTAATTAAATTGAATTCCTTGTCTCAGAGTATTTCTTTTTCTTTTAATTTTTCAATTTTTTCTTCATTTAAGTTCAAAACCAAAATGTCATTAGGTTTTTATTAACAGGCAAAGAAGATGATATGCGTGGATAGCACAAGTTTTGTTCTGATACTTAAATTCTAAAGGATATTTTTGCCTTTTTCACGAAAGCTTTAACAGAATAACTAACGTTGTTAGCCATTTAAACCCAAATGGAGATTAAAAGAAAATGTCGAGGCGAAGAAAGTTTTTAAAATTTTAGGGATTCAGATAGTCAAAAAAATAAAATGCTAGGGATGCATATAAGAATATACTCAAGCTTATAAAAAGGTTATTTATATATTGTTTTCATCATGTTAAAAACGTAACTTTTATTGTATCTTTTATATTTTGTAAAAATATTAGTGTAAAATAGGTGAGACCTGGTTCTAAATGTAGCATGGGTGTTGAAATTTGCAATGCTTAACATTAGACAATGTGCCCGTGTTGGGGCTTTTGTGATGCCTATCACGATAAGGAACCCCCCCCCCCCCCTCCAATCCACACACACGCCATGATATGCACATGATGGGTTTGGCCGTGAGTGGGTTTAGGATGTGCATCATTTTGAAGCGTGAGTTTGAATGTTTCCAAGAAAGAGAAGACACAAGAAATAAATTT
The DNA here is from genome assembly GCA_025215565.1 of Flaveria ramosissima. NCBI lineage: Eukaryota > Viridiplantae > Streptophyta > Magnoliopsida > Asterales > Asteraceae > Flaveria > Flaveria ramosissima. Next base: position 29,491,260 of record CM046042.1, read on the forward strand.
GGTTTCATGACTTTACAAAAATGTATTTTTGCTATCCATCACTTGGGATATTGTTATTAAGGTATCATTGATCTATACGGAAAACATATACGAAAAAACCAACATAAAGTAACACTAAAATAATGGGGCAATTGCATATATCCCCCTCTAAACTTATGAAATTACATATTTCCCCAAAGCATGCTTAAAAGGCATTGTACTTATGCATTGAAAACATGTGTTTTGGGGAAATATGTAATTTCAAGAGTGGAGAGGGGGATATATGTAATTCTCCCAAAAAAATACACTAGCTGCATGAAGAGGTACTTGGTTTTCTAGAGACGCTAAGAAGCATCGATTGTATGCACTGCAGGGGTTCAAACTGTCGCACTGTTTAGCTAGGTCAAAACTATGAAAACAACACCACAGTCTTAGTAGAGCTAAACGAAGAACAAAGACAAGCAAATCATATGAAAATACACAACAAAGAAGAACCGAATAATCTAAATCCAAAATGTTCAAACATATGTGGAGAAATCATATCGTGAAGTTTGAAATGTTGTTTTCCTTGTAGTTAAAATAAAAAAATAATTAAATATTTGCAAATAAATTATGTTTTGTTGTTTATCTTGTTAATTTTACTGTTTTTTAAATAATTTTTTGTTAGAATATTAATTTATAATACGTGTCTAAAAGTAAAAAGAATAATAATTAATTATTTATGATTATGCAATCATTAAAAAAATTTATGATCATTATCACACCACTACCATCATCTTACTCTCTTACATACCGTTGACATATCTCCTTAGTTGAAAGCATTTTTTTTCTATCACACTCTTCACTACTAACTGTCTTAGTATCACTCGATGATTATGTGAAATTTGTTTATTCGGGTACAATGAATTTATAGTTTTTATTTTTTTATGTTTTAAAAATGTCCACGCCTTTGCGGCAGCTCGGTGTTAAATAAAATGCATATCGAAATAGAAAAAAATAAGAATATTGCAATTGTATCCTTAGAATTTTATAAAATGTTATTGATGTGTGAAAATATATATTAATTTATTATAAAAACGATTTTCACAAATTAGTTTTAAAATTCGGAAATTCCTAACTAAACTTCACACAAACGGCAAGTGTACCGGTCGTGATATAGTAAAGTTTAGGCAAGTCCGGATATCGAATCCGTGGACACTTTTGGCGGCTTTCGTTACTAAACCTTTATCGACTTCTAACCTGATTAATTTAATTATTTTAAGTAATTAATATTATTAAACAAAATAAACAATTTAACTAAAATTAATTAATCTAAACGTGACGATTGAAATCAAGAAATTAAGAATTCAAACTTGGAAACTTGAATACGAGCAGATATGATAAATAACTATCTAGGTGGGAATCCAACTAACATGTGATGACCTAAAGGTAATGACTCGTATGGCTATCTCTAAAAATACATATCTAGGGTTAATTAGGTATGTTGCTACTCCCTAAGAAAACCAAAGACACGTGTAAGGCACTAGATAGGTTTATTAAAATGTCTAATGGAAGATCACCCCTAGGCTTTCTACCACAATGTCTTTAAGATTATATTTTCTAACCCTAAGACAAAGGACAACTTGATTAAATCCAATTAAATACCCTAAAACACTAACACCACGAATGAAAGGCGAAACACGCTCTCGCGAAATCTAAACCTAAAAAGCAACGGATAGGAGGTTTTAAGCATTATCTATCACCCCTAGTGCAGGACCGATGAAGGGTGGTCACTTACAACACAACAACACAAAGAGGAGATTAACCAAACTTAATCAAACAGTATACTGGATTAACCACAATAATGATACTAAGAACACAAGTAACAAGCAAGAGACAGAACAAAAGAACACAAGAGATTGGGTTTTAAGGATGCAGTATATTGCTTTCTCAAGTTCTATTACAAGTGTTACAAAGCATGAAGAAAGATACTAGAACATGGAATACTTATACTACAACCTACAGCCGGCTATACTTTAAAAGCCAGCTGGATAAAATTGACTAGACACAAACAAAATCAGTTGTAGAATCAAAAGGCATATCTGCCTTTTGACTTGTGACTATGACATGCCATAGCTCACATCCTAATATATTACAAAAAGGATAAAAGTACATAAAGTAGAAAGTGTTGGATCTAGAGAGGCTGTTGCAACCAAAACTATGTCACTTAGAAGATTTTGAGTACAACATACAAAGGACTTCCGAAGCCAAATGTGGAACTTCCGAAGGAAGAAGGAGCTCTTTCGAAGTCTAAGTGTAAAATACACTTCCGAAGGAAAACTCCAACTTCCGAAGATAAAGAAGTTACTTCCGAAGATCAAGACTTAAAGACAAAGTTCTGAAGTCAACTTCCGAAGTATAAAGAAGTCCTCAAAGCCTCGGAAGCATAGAAGCATCTTCCGAAGTATAAGTGGCTTCGGAAGAACTTGTTCTTCCGAAGCCAGTTAACCTTCGGAAGACACTTCTATTATCTAGTAGACATAAGTATGGTCTGTCTGACAGTCCGCTGCAATTCTCTGAGATACTGCATGGCGTTTTCTCAAAAGCCATGTAGTTGACCATACTTTAATCTACTGTTTACCTTTTTATGTTAAGTACAGTTGCCATCTTTAGTTGGTGACAAAAGGTAAGTCATGGACATGTCATGACTACCATATCTTAGATAATACTTTATCTAAGATACCTTAACTATAGCATTGTAGTATATGCTTTAGTCGTAGGTTTCCAGCTGGTATCAAGTATAACCGGCTGTAGGATCTAGTATATATAGTTTCTCATTGTAACTCTTGTAGTATGCTTGTAAGTGTCTTGTAATCTTGAGTTGAGAAGTAATATATACAAGTACCTTTAAAATACTTCTGCTTGTTCCTTTGATTACTTATTATATTATTATCAACTCTTGTTAAAGGCATTGCTTCATCTTGTTTGAGTGATATCATAAGTGAGTTTGAGAGAATTACAAGTGTTAAGTGACAAAACCCGATCCTGCAATTGGTATCAGAGCTTTTTAGGCTCTTGATTGTGAGATCTTACCATCCTAATCAACTAGTTTTTCACTCCTCCTTATACCTCACTCAAAAATGGCCCTCATCAAATCTGAAGTTGAAATGGGAACGATGACCAAAGCTCCCATCATCGACCCTGAAAACTTCAGATCTTGGAGCAGAAGAATGAAAGGCTTCATCAGATACCAAGATAGCAAGATGTGGCAGTCCATCGTTAATGGCCCGTACAAGCCAAAAGTTGCTGGTGGAAACGGTGCCATGATCGAGAAGGCCGTTGAAGACTACTCCGATGAAGACAGGAAGAAGCTTGACATAGACAGCAATGCTATGACTGTTCTTATGACTGCAATCCCAAACTCCATCATGGTGGGGTTTGAGCATTGTAAGTCAGCCAAAGAACTCTTTGATGCTCTTGCTCAAATGTACTCAAGCTCTAATGATTCAAAGAAGGACTCACTGAAGCAGCAGTTTGAGAACTTCACCTATGTTGCTGGAGAAACTTTTAGCCAGCAATATTTCAGGTATATGGATCTTATCTCCTCCCTCCAATCTGTGGGAATCACTCAAGAACTTAGAGACCTTACAAGAAAGTTTATGAGTGCTCTACCCAATGAGTGGACTTTCTACTGTGTCTCCATCAAGAGAACAGAGAATTTAAACACACTCACCATGACCGAACTCTATGGGATCCTTGATGGATACCGTTTGGAAATGGAAAGTAAGAAGGGTCACCAAGCAAGCAGACCCTTGAGCCTTCCTGCTAGCAACGCTTTAATGGTTGCTGAAGGCTCAGGTATCTCCCAGTCTCAGCAGTACCTGTCATACACCCAGCAGCCATCTTGTTCATCTGGACCCTACATTACATTCCCTGAGACTCCAAGGTCTCATCAAGCTCAGCAAAGCTCCTTTCAGGAGGGATGTGCGTTTGTCTCAGGGAGTGGACACTCCAATGATCATCAATTCTGCTTTGATGATCTTGAGTGCTTCAGTCCAGATGACATAGAGTATGTGGACATTGTCCAACAAATGGCTCTTTTAACCTACAGAGCGAAGAAGTTCTTTAAGAGAACTGGAAGGCAATTCCCTCAAAACCCAATCACTAGCAAGTTTGGGTTTGACAAAAGCAAGGCTAAATGTTACAACTGTAACCAGCTTGGCCATTTTGCAAGGGAATGCAAGGCTCCCAAGTCCAACCCGGGAACCTCACAGGCCTCCACACATCCTTCTACATCAAAGCCCAACGGAAAGTCAACTGAAACAGCAGCAATGGCTCAAGAAGTTGACTGGAGCTTTATGGTTCAAGATGTGACTCCTGCTCAAGCACTCATGGCAGGAACAGATGAAAATAAGGTATATGAACATCTCTGTACCCCTGCTTGTATTGCTAAGGTTAAATTGTACCAGGACTACAATATGGAAATTAAATCTGATATTGAGTCTTTAAATGTGCTAAAATCTGACTTTAAAAGGGCTGAATCTGACTACCAAAAGAAAATTGAGGAGTTAGAGAAAACTGTATCTTTTTTAAAACATGAACACACCAACTACAAGACTCAAATAAAGGATTTAATATCCAAATTGACTGAGGCTCAAGCCCAGCTTGTCACTGCTGAGGCTCAAGCCAGGAAGTTTGCTATTTCCGAGCAAAACTTCCAAGCCATACTTGCATCATCCTCTCACTCCAAACTTTGTTATCAAAACAAAAGTGGGTTGGGAACCAATGAAATTGCTCCACCACACTCTTATGAGTCTGTAAGACAACCAAGGTGTGGTACTGAAGAGCAAGAGGTTCCATCTGTTGACCCACCTTCTAAAGAGTCAAAGAGTGATGCAACTATGGAGACCATGACCATCACAGGGAAGGAACAGGTAATTGTGCCCTCCCCGGCCAATGATGATTAAACCCTGACCACCAAAGCCAGAAGAAGCAGGGCTAAAGCAGCCAGAAAAACTGCCAAGAAGGTGGCTGAATCCAAGCTGAAGATAGACCCAAAGCAAAAGGGTGTATTCATATCAGCAGGATTTCAAGTGGTTGGACCTTCTGATTCAGGAAAGGAGTATAGTACCAGTACTCCTATCCTACCAAAGGATCAGAAGTTAAAAGGAAAGGTTGCTGAAGAGGAGAAAAAGAACAAGAAACAGCAACCCTCTAATTCCTAGAAAATTAACATTGCATGCATAATGTGTGGTCTGCAAAACCACATGGCTAAAGATTGTTACTACAATCCTGCTAGCACACATTATGCAAATAATGTTAAAAGAGAAGGAGTCAGGGAAGGTTTCACATTTGGACCATATCAAATGGTTCAAGTGATGAAAAAGGGAAAGCTTGTTTCCGAAGCAAGGCTTCTCTCGGAAGAAAACTCTTCTTCCGAAAGGAAAAAGGCTTCGGAAGTGAAAGTTGCAAAGACTCACAAAAGAGTCCCCTTGAAACCATCCTAGAAGAAGACTGCTTCGGAAGAAAAGATGGTGAAGGTCTCTTCCGAAAAGAAAGAAGCTTCGGAAGAATGCCAAGCTACAAAAGCTTCATCAAGCTCATCTTCTATGATCAACCAAGGGATGGAATGGAAGATCAAGGAAGATGCTGTAGCCCAAACATCTTCTTCAAAGACACCTATTGAGAACCCATGTATAAATTTTGGTTCAATCATGTCACTCTCATTGGAAGAACCCAAGACCAACAAGGCTTGGGTTTCCAATCAAAACTAATTATCTCACCTTATGTGCAGGGACATCCATATGACAAGAATAACAACATTTGGATTGTAGATAGTGGATGCTCCAGGCACATGACAGGGAACATATCTCTCCTTCAACAATTTCAACATTATGATGGAGGTCCTGTCCAGTTTGGAGGTGAGGCCGGAGGATATATTTCTGGCAGAGGAAGTATATCCAACGGAAAATTAAAGGTTGACAAAGTTAATTTTGTCAAACAGCTTGAACACAACCTGTTAAGTGTTTCTCAATTCTGTGATCAAAAGCATCAAATGCTTTTCACAGAACATGAGTGCATCATCCTCAAACCTGGGATGACAATTCCTCAGGAATTGGTGCTTCTTAGATCTCCCAGGAAAGGGGATATGTACAAGCTTGATATGAACAATGCTTCCCCAATGGGAGAAGTATCATGCTTTCTTTCCAAAGCTGATAGTGATGAGTCAACACTATGGCATAAACGAATGTGTCATGTCAATTTTAAGACAATGAATAAATTGGCTAAAAATAACTTGGTACATGGTTTGCCTAAAAAGGAATTTTTCTGCAAAGATAACTGTGTTGCTTGCCTGAAAGGGAAACAACACAGGTCTTCTCATAAATCCAAGGTTGTTAACTCTATCACTACTCCATTACACTTATTGCACATGGATCTATTTGGTCCCACAAGTATAATGAGCATTGGAAGGAAATCATATTGCCTTGTGGTAGTTGATGATTTTACTAGATTTACATGGGTATTCTTTTTAAGAACTAAAGATGAAACTGCTGAAACTTTAAAATCTTTTATTCTTAAAATAGAAAATCAAGTTGATCACAAGGTCAAAATAATTAGAAGTGATCAAGAGACTGAGTTTAAGAACTTTGTTCTTGACTCATTTTGTAACTCAAAAGGGATTGCCAGACAATACATTGCTCCTAGAACTCCTCAACAAAATGGTGTTGCTGAGAGGAGAAATAGGACACTTATTGAGGCTGCTCGGACTATGTTAGCTGATTCAAAGCTGCCTCTAACATTCTGGGCAGAGGCAGTCAGCACTGCATGCTATGTGCAGAACAGAGTTCTTGTAGTAAAGCCACATGGAAAGACCCCTTATGAGTTATGGAACAAGAGGCCACCGTTCATTGGCTTTCTAAGATCCTTTGGCAGCAGGTGTACCATACTTAACACAAAAGACAATTTGGCAAAATTTGCTGAAAAGTCAGATGATGCTATCTTTGTTGGATATTCCTCCTATTCTAAAGCATACAGGGTTTATAATATTAAAAACCAACAATTTGAGGAATCCTCCAACATTGTAGTTAATGAGCACACTCTTTGTGTTAGGGGGAATGACCCTGATCATATTTTTGATTTAGAATTGTTTCCAAACTATTCTAAACCATCTTGTGAGAATGTTTCAGCTAGAACAGGTGCTCAAAGCAATTCTGATGAAGATCAACTGTTTGAGCTTCCCAGACCTGCTCCAAGTTCTCCAAGAGCTACAACAAATCACGTTCCCACTATTAAAAGATCTGACAGCATAACCATTTCAAGAAATAGTGGAACTTCAACAAGGGATTTACCTGATGATCTTCAAGTCTCCTCAGGTGATCCTGCACAACACCAAGCTGATGGAAGCAGCATTTTGAAGGAACAGGCAACTGTTAATGATGCTTCACAGCAAAGAAATGATGATGTTTCTCTTTCATTCAATCAGTCCTCATTGAATGAGATTGAAACAACAGCTGGACCAAGTACTCAAGCTCCTGAGCAAAATATGTCCAACTTGGACCTATCTTTGCAACTGGAGGTGATTCCAAGACTCAGAATTCACAATACTCATCCAGCTGAGAACATCATAGGGGAAGTCTCTGAGGGTGTGAGAACAAGGGGACAAACTCACAATGGGAATGTCTGCTTGTACTCATGCTTCTGAAAGATTTGATCTGCCCAAGATTCATATTAAATTGATGTGGCTAGTGTGATATGATCCAAGTCGGGTCATACCCAATAACAAGCCAAACAAACACCGAAAGAAAATTTATTTGTTGATAAGATCATACAAATAATAAGTTACACCAATTTAGAAAATTGGATTTTCTAAATAATTACTTTTGTAGATGAACATCATTATATATGATGATGTTTGTTCATGAGGGTTTTCTTGTGCATTGTTTAAATTAGTTAAACAATAACAAAAGACTAGTTGTATGTGTTATAAAATTAAATTGGTTTAATTTTACAAAAGGGTGGATTGTATGAATGGAATTTTAATAAAAATTTGAATTTTGGGTGAGATAATGGGGAGCCATTCGGCCGCCCCCTTGGTGTGTGTCTTGGGAATGCCTTTTATTGTTCCAAGTACATGCATTAGCTCCTCATCAATTCATTTTACACATACACTCAACCTACACACAAGAACTCTCTCTCTCTCTCTCTCTTTCAAGATTTCGGATTTTGAACAAGAGAAGAACATTTTTCAGCTTCAAGTTTAGGTTCTTGGCTGAAAAACTTCACAAGGAAGAGAGACTACAACTTGGTGTTCGATCCTAGCAAAGAGAGGTGTTTTGCACGTGCTTGGGGTATCACCTCTTGAGGATTTCTTGCTTGAAGTTTCAGCCTCAAATCTCATCATCCTCATCTTCTTATTTTCGGGTTTAGGAAGCTACAAAGGTTGTAGTTTCTTGACTATCTAGTGTTCTTTCATTTGTATGCATTATGTATAAAGATCCATGGCTTGGGGTTATTATAAAATGGGTTTTATAATCAGATCTTAATATGTTTTAAAATATTATTCCGCTGCGTTTTCATATAAATCATGTTGTATGAAGCTTTGATAAACATGTTAAAACCCCTACAATGGCATCAAGAGCCACTTATACATATGCATACATATATTACACTTTGCTTTCTTTTGGACAGCCCAAAACCGTGGGTTTAAGGGGCTATTTTGGTGCCCCCTTTTGATGTTTTAAAGATGCTATATTATGCATATTAGGATCTTTAAAACTCTAGTTTATAAGATTATTGTTTGCTTGGACTAAACCCATTTGTTCTTGGTTTATGTTGGCCAAAAACATGGGTTTTAAGGGGCTGCCAAAAATCGACTTCTTATGTATGTTTGGATATATTGTTGTTGTTTATGCATAACAAAGCCTAGACCACTTGGATTGAATGATTGATTGTCATGTTGTATTCATTTGGGCATGTAATAATTTATTTTGTTTTAAGTCTTGTTTTGTAATCTATTCATTCATATGGTTTGTAATAAATAGATTAGGAGTTTATCTTTACTAGAAAAATGTATTAGGATACATATTTTGTAAGGATGCTCAAGATCAAGACTTGAAGAAAAGATGGACAAAGAGGATGCTTGAAGATGTGGATTCAAGTGGGAGTTCCTTTTGTCAACCATGTGTCATGTTCTTAACCCTTAGGACAAGACCTTTTGACACACTTGTTTTGGCTAAACAAGTGTGCTCAACTTAGTATGCTTTGTTATGCATATATGGATTGTTTGGTTATGCTTGGTTGAATGCTTATGATGTTGTTTTGTTTTGGATATTTGGATGTCATTAACAAACATCACCTAGAACAAGCTAATACAAGAAATTGGTTCTCAAATCATTAAGCAAAATAGAATGGGTCTATAAAAAGGAGTTAATGGTTTGCAAAATAAAATGGGTTTTATTTATAAGAACCAAATAGGTACCATATGGTTGAATGCATACAATCATATAGTACATGGATTTTTCTAAAAAAACATGAATTGTGAAATTATAAATCCCTTTTGAAAAACAAGTTAAACACCATCCTTTTACACAACACTTAGGTTACTTGCAAACTCTTAGTGGGATAAAGGTCACCTAACCACTTTGAGGGAACTTGTAACTTGAGGTGATAATACCATGTTTGTGGGATAAAGGTCACCTAACCACTTATGTGGTAAACTCACACGTGTGTGTAAGTAGGACGACTTGATTTATAAAATATATTGAATGGATCACCTAAAATGTGTTTTATAAAAGGTGTTGATGGGGTAAACATGCCGTTATAAACATAAGATGTTTAAATGATCCCATACCATTAGAAGTTGCAATGGGTTGCAATTGTCATTTATGACTACCTTGTTTATTTAAATAATGGGATAAAGGTCACCTAACCAATATTTAAATATAACGTTGGATTCTAAAAATATTTTTTTTTATTAATAGTCTATGAGACATAAAGGGTATTAATAAATGAAATGTATAATTATATCAACGATTACTAAAATGGAACTTTGTAAAATCTTGTAGATGGCCGATCACACCAACACTAATAACGATGTACCAAACCAAAACAACCAATCTCTTAGGGCGATCCTTCAAAGGGATCGTCTAACACCTAACAACTTCATGGATTGGTACCGCAACTTGAGAATTGTTCTCAAGCAAGAAAAGCGGGCCTACATTCTTGATGATCCCATCCCCGATGAACCTAACGAGGAGGATGTGGAGGCCTATAATGATTGGGTTAGATATACGGAAGACTCCATCCAAGTCTCTTGCTTAATGTTAGCAAGTATGACACCCGAACTCCAAAAGGAGTATGAGCTCCATGGAGCCTATGACATGATCACTCAGCTGCGGGAAACGTTCCAGCAACAAGCTAGAGTGGAGCGCTTCGAAACGGTTCGAGCGCTTCATGCATGTCGGATGGAGGAATCCCAATCAGTTTCATCTTATGTTCTTAAGATGAAAAGCCACATCGACCGCCTTCAAAGGCTGAACTGTCCCGTCTCAAAGGAGTTGGCCACGGATTTGATCCTTAATGGCCTAACTAAAAAGTTTGAGGCATTCGTCATGAATTACAACATGAACGGATGGGACAAGAGCATAAATGAACTTCATTCGATGCTCAAATCAGCTGAGGCGGGAATGGGTAAAAGGGTTTTACCCGTTCTCACCATTAATGAAGGTGGGAGAAGGAAGAGGTCTCTACCCCCTCCCAAGGCAAATGTTGCCAAAGGAAAGGGGCACGTTGGAGGAAAGGGGAAGATGGTTGTTAGGGCGGAACCTCCGAAGCCCAAGGAGAAGAAGCAAAAGGTTGCTGTAAACGACCCATGCTTCAAATGTGGTGAGATAGGGCATTGGATGAGAAATTGTCCAGTCTATCTCAAAGAGTTGAGAGAAAAGAGGGATGCGGGGCAAACCTCAGGTATAATATACATGATACATATAGAATTAAATGTTATTTCTTCTAACACATGGGTATTAGATACCGGATGTGGAACTCACATTTGCAATTTGTTGCAGGGGTTCAAAAGAAATGAGCATTATTAGAAAGGGGAAATAAGTCTCTTCATGGGCAATGGTGCAAAGGTTCATGTGGAAGCCCAAGGAGACTACATTTTGAAACTTCCAAATGGTTTGGAAGTTATTTTGAACAATGTATTATATGCTCCTAGCTTGACTAGGAACATAATTTCTGTTTCCCGTTTAAGACAATGTGATTATGATTTCAAGTTTGTTGACAATGATATTCATGTTTCTTTAAATCATGTATTTTATTTTAAGGCTATACCTTGTAATGGTATTTATGAATTGGTTCATGAAAACGTAACATATGATAGCTCAATATACCAAGCAACCACCAAAAGACTCAAATTAGATTTGAGTGATACCTACCTTTGGCATTGCCGTCTTGGTCATATAAACAAGAAACGTATACAAATACTTCAAAAGAATGGTCTTTTAAAAACAAATGAATGTGATTCATTTGATGTATGTGAATCTTGTTTACAAGGAAAAATGACTAAGGCACCCTTTAGTGGAACTAACGAAAGGGCAAAAGATTTATTAGGTATCATACATTCGGATGTATGTGGTCCTTTTAAGCCAATGACTAGGAATGGTGAGAGATACTTCATTACCTTTACCGACGATTATAGTCGCTATGGGTATGTGTACTTATTAAGGCACAAAGATGAAGCTTTTGAAATGTTCAAAATCTTCAAGAATGAAGTAGAAAATCAACTCAACAGGTCAATTAAAATTCTCCGCACCGATAGAGGTGGCGAATACCTAAGTGATGTTTTTCAAGATCATCTTAGGAGTTGTGGGATTGTCTCACAACTCACTCCACCTGGAACACCACAACATAATGGTGTGTCTGAGAGGAGGAATCGAACCTTATTGGATATGGTCCGATCTATGATGGCTAGAAGCACATTGCCTCTATCATTTTGGGGTTTCGCTTTGCTCTCCGCGGCTCGTATTCTGAATATGGCCCCAACCAAGAAGGTGGAAAGGACACCTTTTGAGATATGGCATGGAAGAGTTCCATCCCTATCATACTTAAGGGTTTGGGGTTGTGAGGCTTATGTTAAGACTCCCACCCCAAACAAATTAGAAGTCCGATCCACCAAGTGTATCTTTGTTGGATATCCTAGAGATTCTATGGGATATTATTTCTATGATCCACTGGAACAAAAGGTGTTTGTTTCCAGAAAGGGTGAGTTCTTAGAAACTAAGTTCCTTATGGAAGGAATTAGCAGTAGAACAGTGGATCTTGAGGAGGATCAAGAAACACAGCCCGATGCACGTTTGGTTGAAACTAGCACTCAACGTGAGGACGTTGAGGATGATCAAGGGGTTGATCAATACACACAAAACGTTCGCAGAAGTGGTAGAACTAGTAATCCACCTGAAAGATATGGATTTTTCATGGATGGATGCTATGTGGTGGATTCAGATGAACCAGCCACATATCATGATGCAGTGTCCAATTTGGATTGTGACAAATGGCTTGAGGCCATGAACGTTGAGATGCAATCCATGTATGACAATCAAGTTTGGGAACTTGTTGAGCCACCTCTTAATTCCAAAGTAGTTGGAAGTAAGTGGGTTTTCAAGAAGAAAACCGATATGCATGGAAACTTGGATACTTACAAAGCTAGACTTGTAGCAAAGGGTTTCACTCAAACTCAAGGGGTTGATTATGATGAAACCTTCTCACCTGTTGCAATGCTTAAGTCTATAAGGATATTGTTTGCCATAGCAGCTCATTATGATTATGAGATTTGGCAAATGGATGTCAAAACCGCTTTCCTAAATGGATATCTTGAGGAAGATGTCTATATGGTTCAGCCTGAAGGTTTTGTTGATCCAAAACATCCTAACAAAGTATGCAAGTTAAAGAAATCAATCTATGGATTGAAACAAGCATCGAGAAGTTGGAATCACCGTTTTGATGATGAAGTAAAGAAATTTGGCTTCATCAAAAACGCTGATGAGGCTTGTGTGTATAAAAAGGCTAGTGGGAGCACAATAACCTTCCTAGTATTGTATGTTGATGACATACTACTATTTGGAAATGACATTCCAACCATGGAAGGTGTAAAAACCTGGCTTGGAAGTTGTTTTTCCATCAAGGATCTTGGTGAAGCCGCCTATATTCTGGGAATAAAGATCTATAGAGATAGATCAAGGCGGCTGATTGGTTTGAATCAAAGTGCATACATTGACAAAATCTTGAAAAGGTTCAAGATGGAAAACTCTAAGAAAGGTACTGTACCTATTCAAAGAGGGACAATATTGAGTACAACTCAATGTCCAAGCTCCAAGGAGGAGCAAAATAGGATGAAGGCAATCCCATATGCATCTGCTATAGGATCCATCATGTATGCAATGATATGCACTAGACCGGACGTGTCATGCGCTTTAAGCATGACAAGTAGATACCAGCAAAATCCTGGTGATAGTCATTGGATGGCTGTCAAGAACATTCTGAAATACCTAAGGAGGACTAAGGACATGTTCTTGATCTACGGGTCTGGTGAAGAGGAACTCGTTGTAAAAGGTTACACGGATGCGAGTTTCCAAACCGATCGAGATGATTCACGATCTCAATCAGGGTACATCTTTATTCTAAATGGCGGAGCTATTTCTTGGAAAAGCTCAAAGCAAGAAGTCGTAGCGTTGTCCACTACAGAGTCAGAATACGTCGCCGCTTCAATGGCAGCACAGGAAGCTGCATGGCTGAAGAAATTCATAGCCGATCTAGGGGTAGTCCCTTCCATTCAGGATCCCCTAGAGATCTTTTGTGACAACGAGGGTGCGATTGCTCAAATCAAGGAACCTCGTGCTCATCAAAAGACTCGGCACATTGAACGGAGATTCAACTACATAAGGGATGAAGTTGAAAAAGGAAAGATATGTATTCGCAAAGTCCACACTGATAAAAACATTGCGGATCCACTCACAAAACTCCTTGAAAAGGCAAAGCATGAAGGTCATGTTTGTGCCATGGGACTTAGATATTCTAGTGACTGGGTTTAATGTTGTACTTTATATTTGAATATTGGAACTTATGTTATTTGACTTAATTACATGGTTATAATATTCATTTGTTCTTCTATTTTAGCATGTTTAAATCCGTGAATAAATAAGTTATTCTAAACGTTCGTAGTCGATCATACTTGTGGGAACAATTATGAATGTAAGACTATAATGAACTTGGATTGGTTGATATTCATAAGGTATGAATACAAAGCAAGAGGTTGCTACCAAGGTTCATTGATATCTATGGGATATAGATATTGGACTGACCCGCTCTCAATTATTTCTACATGGAATCTTCTGATTAGTCATAAGAAATTTTGAGTAAAGGCGAATATCATTGTATCCTCAGACCTGAGATACATATTGGGTCTCGATATTCACCAAGTATTGTACTTTGACTTAGTCCTTTGCTGTTCTGAAAAGGCAGTACATAAGGCTGAGTTCAGGTATGACATGAGGTGATTGTGAGAGACGTATGTAATCAAGATGGAATTTGTTCCTCTTATTCGTTGAGAGTTAGATGTCTAAGGCCTGTTAAAGTTAAATCATCGGAGAATGACTATTCTGTGTCTCTTGGATTTAACATGACATCTGCAACAAAAGGATAGATGATTAATTCACCTAAAACATATTCAAGTAAGGTACTTGAAAAGGATGATGTTATTGAATGGCACTTAGTCATATACATTAGGGGTAGCAAACCGTTGCTAGGCGTTATTTGCTGCTTGCATCAATCTTCTATAAATCTTGTGCAAGTGGGAGATTGAAAGATTTGATCTGCCCAAGATTCATATTAAATTGATGTGGCTAGTGTGATATGATCCAAGTCGGGTCATACCCAATAACAAGCCAAACAAACACCGAAAGAAAATTTATTTGTTGATAAGATCATACAAATAATAAGTTACACCAATTTAGAAAATTGGATTTTCTAAATAATTACTTTTGTAGATGAACATCATTATATATGATGATGTTTGTTCATGAGGGTTTTCTTGTGCATTGTTTAAATTAGTTAAACAATAACAAAAGACTAGTTGTATGTGTTATAAAATTAAATTGGTTTAATTTTACAAAAGGGTGGATTGTATGAATGGAATTTTAATAAAAATTTGAATTTTGGGTGAGACAATGGGGAGCCATTCGGCCGCCCCCTTGGTGTGTGTCTTGGGAATGCCTTTTATTGTTCCAAGTACATGCATTAGCTCCTCATCAATTCATTTTACACATACACTCAACCTACACACAAGAACTCTCTCTCTCTCTCTCTCTCTTTCAAGATTTCGGATTTTGAACAAGAGAAGAACATTTTTCAGCTTCAAGTTTAGGTTCTTGGCTGAAAAACTTCACAAGGAAGAGAGACTACAACTTGGTGTTCGATCCTAGCAAAGAGAGGTGTTTTGCACGTGCTTGGGGTATCACCTCTTGAGGATTTCTTGCTTGAAGTTTCAGCCTCAAATCTCATCATCCTCATCTTCTTATTTTCGGGTTTAGGAAGCTACAAAGGTTGTAGTTTCTTGACTATCTAGTGTTCTTTCATTTGTATGCATTATGTATAAAGATCCATGGCTTGGGGTTATTATAAAATGGGTTTTATAATCAGATCTTAACATGTTTTAAAATATTATTCCGCTGCGTTTTCATATAAATCATGTTGTATGAAGCTTTGATAAACATGTTAAAACCCCTACAGCTTCTTATCCCAAATGGAACCCAAGAAGGTGGAAGATGCCTTGAAAGATAGTAGCTGGGTTGAATCAATGCAAGAGGAGCTGCTTCAATTCAAAAGACAAAAGGTTTAGAACCTATGTCCGCTACCATCTGGTCAAGTACCTATAGGCACCAAGTGGGTATTCAGAAACAAAAGAGATGACAGAGGCTTGATTATCAAGAACAAGGCAAGACTGGTGGTTCAAGGATACACTCAAGAGGAAGGAATTGATTATACTGATGTCTTTGCACCTGTTGCAAGACTTGAGGCAGTTAGGATCTTTCTTGCTTATGCTGCATCCAAGAATTTCACTGTCTACCAGCTTGATGTCAAGTGTGCCTTTCTATATGGGGATATAGATAGGGAAGTCTACGTATGCCAGCCTCCAGGATTTGAAGACCCACAGCACCCAAACTATGTGTGCAAGTTGGATAAAGCTCTATATGGGCTGCACCAAGCACCTAGGCTGTGGTATGAGACATTGTCTCAATTTCTCCTGAAGAATGGTTATACTAGAGGAACCATTGATAAGACTCTCTTCATTAGAAAGTCTGGAAAAGACATTTTGCTAGTTCAAGTCTATGTTGATGACATCATATTTGGTTCCTCAAATGACCAAATGTGCAAAGACTTTGAGAGCATTATGAAGAAGAAGTTCGAGATGAGTTCTATGGGAAAAATGGACTTTTTCCTTGGAATTCAGGTAAAGCAACTGAAGGAAGGGTTCTTCATCAATCAATCTAAGTATGTCAATGATATCTTAGAGAGATTTGATATGAAGGATTGTAAAGCAGCAAAGACACCCATACCCAGAAACCATGATTTATGCCCTGATTCTAAGGGGGAAGATACTGATCAACATCAGTATAGAGCAATCATTGGTTCTCTGATGTATCTCACAGCAAGTAAACCTGATATTATGTTTGCAACTTGCATCTGTGCAAGATATCAGGCTGCTCCAAAGGTGTCTCACCTAATTGCTGTCAAGAGAATCCTCAGATACCTCAAAGGAGCACCTAAGTTAGGTCTCTGGTATCCAAGAAATAGTGATTTTAATCTCTATGGTTACTCTGATAGTGATTATGGTGGCTTCAATATCAACAAGAAATCAACATCAGGTGGATGTCAATTTCTTGGTGGAAGGATCATCTCATGGCAATGCAAAAAGCAATCCTGTGTCTCAACATCAACTGCTGAAGCTGAATACATTGCTGCTGCAAGTTGCTGTGCTCAGCTGCTGTGGATTCAAAACCAGATGATTGACTATGGATTCAACTTCATGAGCACTCCTATCCACATTGACAACAACAGTGCTATATCCATCACTGAAAATCCAGTGAAGCACTCTAAGACAAAGCACATTGACATCAGGTATCATTTTATTAGAGATATTCATGAGAAAAATCTTATAAAATTAATCAAAGTTGATTCAAATGAACAATATGTTGATTTGTTCACCAAAGCATTTGATGAACAAAGATTTAAATATCTCATTACAGCTATTGAGATGATAAACATTGATTAGTTAATCTCAATTGAAAACCTTTTTAATGTGTAAAGTCTTATGTCGAAACAATCTAAGCCCTGTTACAACAGATCCTTTCTTATTTATCTAAGTATAAGTTCTTCCGAAGAGAAATTAGCCCTCGGAAGATATCTAGCATAACTTCCGAAGCAAATTTCTCATAGGATAATTTTCTTCTCGGAAGAGTACTAAGTCTCGGAAGAAGCGATTGAGTTCATCTCAGATCTACTTCCGAAGCACTTAATACACTCCACCTGAAAGCAACATGTGTTTTCGGAAGTAAGCAATTTACCTTCGGAAGAACATTTGCCTTCGGAAGAACATTACCTTCGGAAATACTTTATACTCGGAAGAAAGATTTTACTGTGTAACGGAAATCTTTTGGGCCCCACTCTGTAAAAAGTAAAGATTTTGTTAATGATGTCGGATTATTTAAATGGTCTAACCTTACCGCCCTTGTCACATCATCCACTGAACCCACACATCATCTTATCCAAAACCACCCTTTAAACCGCCATTTCACCCATTTAAATACTTCCGGTTAATCACTTACACTCTTTTTACCAAATTCACTGCCCTAAAAGCTTTCTTCTTCTCCAATTTACCTTACTAAGAACTTTTCTACTGCTATCTTTCTCAAATGGCCTTAAACCCTCAGCACAACCAGGTCGCACTCCTTGACTCTTCAAGGGATGATGACTTCTCTGATATCATCTCTTTCTTAGCCCAATCTTCATACTACACAGCCTTGACCGTAAACCCTACCATCTACTCCAACCAAATGTCCGAATTTTGGGCAAATGGTCGGATTGAAACCCTAAATGGGGTTCGTGCTATTAGGTCAAGTGTTTGTGGTCAAGAGTTGGTCATCACTAAACAGATCATCAGGGAGCATCTTGAGCTTCATGATGAAGGCGCACAGACGGAATTCCCCAAATCTGAGTTAGATAGCTCTTATCTCGAAATGGGATACGGTGGAGATGT
This sequence comes from Flaveria ramosissima, assembly GCA_025215565.1. NCBI lineage: Eukaryota > Viridiplantae > Streptophyta > Magnoliopsida > Asterales > Asteraceae > Flaveria > Flaveria ramosissima. The sequence goes on from CM046042.1 coordinate 29,509,528, forward strand.
AAGCAGGTCAACGGTCTACAAATTCAACTTCTCCTACAAGTGGAAGTTCCTGCTGCATGTGGTTCTTCACTGTCTATCTAACAAATTCGGGGGATGGGATCAAATCCCTTATGAACTCGGGTGCTTAGTTCACGGGTTGGTACAAGGCCTTCGCTTCAACTACTCAAGGTTTGTGCTGACTAACCTTATGGGAAATCTGCAAAGGGACACATTCTTTATGTATCCCAGATTTCTCCAGCACATAATCAACTGCGAGCTAGATCAGGGTAAGCTTGTCTGTGCAGCTGCTCAGTCTGCTCCCCAAATGAGGCCGACCATATTCAAGGTCTTGAAGAGAGTGTCTACCAACTACACTGGAAGGGATACCGCACTACTTCCAGGTATGATTGAGCCAACGGCTCCTGGTGACATCCCTGTTCACCCCACAGGTGATGAACCCACACCAGCAACTACCCTCACCATTCCAAATCTACATTCTCCTCCCATCACTGTCACCTACCAGAGACGTACCAAACGAACCCTTGTTCAATCTACTCTGATTGGACAAGCCCCTCCTCTTCAAACCAAAAAGGCTAGAGTGGAACAAGGGGCTCCCACTCAGCCAGAGGTCCACCAATCCTTCACTATTGACCTCAATATGGGTCATGAGTCTCCTCAGTCTCAGACCCATGAGCCCAAAACCCCAGCTGATAGCCCTCAGGGTGAGTCTCTATACTCCCCTGAGCAGCCACAAAGGGACAGCTCAATGCCTTTTGACATTGATCAAAGTCCCGGGTCCTTAGGTTTTCATTCCTTTTCTTTCACTGACCTATTGACCGGAGCTGGTGAAGAGACTATGTCTCTCAAAGGCGATGAAGTTGATCCACTTCACCCTATTAAGGATCAACAGAGCCTAGAGAAACCTCTTGTCTCTAGCCCACACCAGCAAAGCCCTACTGAGGTGAGTCCCACTGATGTGGAGGGGACTCATGTAGATTCAGCTGCCACTACTGAAGGAGCCTCAATGGATCCTCAGGACAGTGGTAACGACAGTCAGACTGAATCTACGGCAACCATGCCCTTTGATGCCTCTGAAAGAGACATCATTGTGCAAGGGAAACCAGGGTGCCAAGAAACCACATCTGGTGGTGAGGATGAACATACCAGGTATGTTACCTCATCTCCCCGTGATTCTTCAAAAGAAGATGAGGGAAGTATGCAACTCACCATAAGAGACCTACTTTCTAAAGTCTCAAACCTTGAATCAAAGGTTAAGACTTTAGAGTATAGGTCTGCCACTCAGCAACTTGAGATTGAAAGTCTCAAGGCCAAACTAGCTGAGACACAGATTGAGAGATCTGTTAGGCATGTACCAGTTCAGGTCTCCTTGACCTCTTCCTCTAGCTCATCTACCTCTCAAGATGATGCTACCAAAAAGGAGGAGAATGTTGAGAGACAAAGCCAAAGACAGAATACCATCAGTCAAGCTCTTACTTCTTTGAGCTCAAGACAACAAGCTGTCATCTTCCCTGAGCCTCCTCCAGTTGTTTTTCAAGTGGATCAAAGGATGCTTCAGGATCTAAATAGGATCTTCAACAAGTTTCTTTTAGAGTCCCTGATTGAACAGCCCAGTCCAGATATGTCTGTGATTTACTTTGGAGCTCAAGAGCTTCAGAGGTTTAATGCACCTCCTACCACTGTTGAGGAAGTTGGTCAACCTAAGGCCCAAGTGGAACCTGAGATTGATTTCGAAGAGGAAACTAGGACTGATGCCCAGCAACTGAAACAGTTGGGACAGAAGGTGTGTTTTCACAGACTTCCGAAGCACAATTCAAAGCCTCGGAAGAACCAACACAAACTTCCGAAGCTGAGATTGCTACTGCGGAAGGACTATTTTCTCTTTCTGATGATCTAATAGTCACAGATGCAATTCTGGAACTTGCATCTGAGGTTAATAGGGAGGACTTTCTCAGCCAACCATTAGCTATAACATCTGCATTGACCCCAGCTCCTACCTCCACCACCCAACCTGGATCTTCTATCCAAGAACCACCAAAGTCTAGCACTTCCGAAGACATAAAAGGCAAGAGGAAGATGACTTCGGAAGAGCTTCAGGAAGAAGAAAGGTTGGAGAAGCTCAGAAGGAAAGATAGACTGCCAACTAGGAAACTATTAGCTGCAAGTACCAAAGCAGCTGCAGCCAACCAGGAGGCAGTCAACAATCGAAGAAGGGTGGAGGTAATCGATAGACTTGTCAGTCTAGGGGATGCTTCGGAAGATGTACTCCTGCTACCATTAGAGGAGCTGATAGAGCTTGAAAAGGCAACCTTGCTGCAAAGACAGCAAAAAGAAGAGGCTGCAAGGTTAGCCTTGGAAGAAGAAAGGCTGAGAAAAGAAAGAGAAGCTGATCTGCAGCTCAGGAGAGAAAGGATCACTTTCCTACTCTCCAGAGGATTCTCTCAAGAGGAGTTGTCTCCACAAAATAGTGATACGATCTTATGGCTCTTCAACAAAGAGCAAGATCAAATGGAGAAGGAGAGAAAAAGAGCTGCAAGGGAGAAGCTGGTGGAGAAGAGGAAGAAAGAAGAAGAAGCTGGACTATCTGCCGCCAAGAAGATAGGTGAGAAAGCTTGGATTAAGAACTATCTTAAAGCTCATGGCTTCTCTGGCAGGCAGGTGGGTCCAATGTCTGAGAAGACTCTCCAACGACATGTCAGTGACATCAAGGCTGACATTCGTGCGGGGAGAAGAAAAGAGATGTATAGAAGGGGACAGGGGATGACCTTCAAAGCCACCTCTCAGCCCAAAATCCAAACCCAACCTCAACCTGAACCTATACCCTTTCCCTTCCCAATCAAAACTGAACCTGAACCCTTCACCCCTGAACCTACACCATCACACCTACCAACCTTTTCACCTCAACCACCTAAACTACCCATCATCCAACCTAAAACCTTAGCCAGAACCCAAACTCCTAAACCTACCCAACAACCAATCAAACCATCCCCTCAGCCTTCCAAACATCTCTCTATGGAGGAATTCAAGGCGATCAAAACTAAGCTCATCAACTGCACAACTCTGAGCGACATCTCCTATGAGGAGGATTCAGTCAACCTGACTTATGTTGATGGATCCTTAAGTTCCCTCACAAGAGATGAGTTTCTTGATCTGCCCAGAGGAACTTTGGACCAAGCTGCAAAACTCATTGGCCTCAATTCAGATACATTAAATGAGGAAGAAAAGAAGCTGAGGAGAAAGCTGGTGACTCTGCTGGACACAAAGAAAGGAGATAGGGTACCAAGACAACCTCTTGTACCAAGAAAGAAGATAGTCCAGTGGAGGTTCGAAGACTCTTCTCACAACTTTGTTGTTGAGAGAGAGAATGGTGAGATTAACAGGCTGAATGCCTCATCTCTGCTACACTTAAGCATATTTGATATTGCTGAGTTAGCAGAGAAACCATTCTCCAACCCTTCAAACTCCGATATAGCTGCCCACATCAGAAATCATCTAGGCAGCCTTCACATGGCCGAGCTTACTGCCAGAAGCAAGGTCGAAGAGGAGTCAAAACTGAGAGAGGAGGAGGAAAGGAAAGGATCAGCAACCAAAGGCAAAGCCTTTCTTCAAATGGTTGAAGGTCCTGAACTTGAGTCCATAGTTAGATGGGAGTATGACTACAACTCCCGTCAACTAACTCTCTTCAGGGGGTCACAACAAAGGGTACATGTCATTCAAAGTGATAGACTGGATCTCCTATCCACGAATGACTTGTGCAAGCTTCTCAGCACCACTTCCGGGAAGAACAGAGAGACAGACAAATATCTTTTGTCCCTGGTGCTGAAAACTTTGAGAAGTAGAAATAAGTGAAGTTTTGGTAGCATCAGCCTAGGGAGAGTTTGTTGGATCTAGAGAGGCTGTTGCAACCAAAACTATGTCACTTAGAAGATTTTGAGTACAACATACAAAGGACTTCCGAAGCCAAGTGTGGAACTTCCGAAGGAAGAAGGAGCTCTTTCGAAGTCTAAGTGTAAAATACACTTCCGAAGGAAAACTCCAACTTCCGAAGATAAAGAAGTTACTTCCGAAGATCAAGACTTAAAGACAAAGTTCTGAAGTCAACTTCCGAAGTATAAAGAAGTCCTCAAAGCCTCGGAAGCATAGAAGCATCTTCCGAAGTATAAGTGGCTTCGGAAGAACTTGTTCTTCCGAAGCCAGTTAACCTTCGGAAGACACTTCTATTATCCAGTAGACATAAGTATGGTCTGTCTGACAGTCCGCTGCAAATCTCTGAGATACTGCATGACGTTTTCTCAAAAGCCATGTAGTTGACCATACTTTAATCTACTGTTTACCTTTTTATGTTAAGTACAGTTGCCATCTTTAGTTGGTGACAAAAGGTAAGTCATGGACATGTCATGACTACCATATCTTATATAATACTTTATCTAAGATACCTTAACTATAGCATTGTAGTATATGCTTTAGTCGTAGGTTTCCAGCTGGTATCAAGTATAACCGGCTGTAGGATCTAGTATATATAGTTTCTCATTGTAACTCTTGTAGTATGCTTGTAAGTGTCTTGTAATCTTGAGTTGAGAAGTAATATATACAAGTACCTTGAAAATACTTCTGCTTGTTCCTTTGATTACTTATTATATTATTATCAACTCTTGTTAAAGGCATTGCTTCATCTTGTTTGAGTGATATTATAAGTGAGTTTGAGAGAATTACAAGTGTTAAGTGACAAAACCCGATCCTGCAGAAAGCATGGACTCAAGACCTCAATGTATAGTTACCAAAAGCATGGACCTTTCACCAACTCATGTAAGTTGGTGACTTTACAGAGTTGCAGCGGAAAGGTGGTCCAGCTTTATGGTAAAGTACATCAGATAAAGGCATATCCTTAAAAGTCTTCGGAAGAAATCCTTCACTATTTGGCTTCAGAAGACTTTGTATCTGAAGCTTCGGAAGACTTCACTTTTGGCTTCAGAAGATATTGGTCTTGGCTTCGGAAGATTTTACACTTAGAATATTTCTAGTGCATGGTGTAAAACTTCCGAAGCAATTCTACTTCAGTTCTTTAGTGCATTGCTTGCAGAAAGACTTTGGATGTTTTGGTTTGCATCAGACTTATAGGAATCCTTACAAACTCCCCCTAGGCTGATGCTACCAAAACATTTAGAAGATCTTCAGATGTTAGTAGTCTTCAGCACAATGATGACCATACCCTTCTTCATTAGATGGTCAGGATCATTCAGACTTTCATAGTATCTTCTCATCTCAAAGAGATCATGCAGAGGTAAGTTGATTATGTCTTGCCATGTATAGACATTCTCAACACCTTGATCTCTGATTACATGTCATCTTTCTAGATTGGTAGAGAAGGTCCAGGATAAGATGGGTGTCTCAGCTGCAAGAGGAGCCACTTGTATTGGAGTTGATTGGGCTGCCTCTTCATGCACTTCCTCAGGTTGATCTGACTCAGCCTGAGGTGTAGAGGTAGATGATTTAGGCTTCTTCTTCTTAGACTTTGGTTTAGAAGCCATCCTCTTCTTCCTCTTTGAAGGTTTTAACTGAGAAGACTGGCTTGTAGTACCAGATTGATCTCTGTTGTCTCTCTCAGTTGAGACTTCCTCTCTCTCAGGTTCAGAAGGAGAGGGAGGTTGACCCTGCTGTGAATCAAAAGATGAAGCTTGCTGAGGCTCAACAGGAGGTCCGGGTTGTGTTGTCTCAGGTTGTTCAACCTTAACCTCCACTTCAGGTGGGACTTGATTTGGAAGAGAGTGTAAGTCAATCAGTTCTCCACTCTTGATCTTTTGCTTGATTACCCTTGTATGGCCATCATTATGCTGAAGACTACTAACATCTGAATATCTTCTAAATGTTTTGGTAGCATCAGCCTAGGGGAGTTTGTAAGGATTCCTATAAGTCTGATGCAAACCAAAACATCCAAAGTCTCTCTGCAAGCAATGCACTAAAGAACTGAAGTAGAATTGCTTTGGAAGTTTTACACCATGCACTAGAAATATTCTAAGTGTAAAATCTTCCGAAGCCAAGACCAATATCTTCCGAAGCCAAAAGTGAAGTCTTCCGAAGCTTCAGAGACAAAGTCTTTCGAAGCCAAATAGTGAAGACAGATTTCTTCCGAAGACTTTTAAGGATATGCCTTTATCTGATGTACTTTACCATAAAGCTGGACCACCTTTCCGCTGCAACTATGTAAAGTCACCAACTTACATGAGTTGGTGAAAGGTCCATGCTTTTGGTAATTGTACATTGAGGTCTTGAGTCCCTGCTTTCTACTTTATGTACTTTTATTCTTTTTGTAATATATTAGAATGTGAGCTATGGCATGTCATAGTCACAAGTCAAAAGGCAGATATGCCTTTTGATTCTACAATTGATTTTGTTTGTGTCTAGTCAATTGTATCCAGCTGGCTTTCAAAGTATAGCCGGCTATAGGTTGTAGTATAAGTATTCCATGTTCTAGTATCTTTCTTCATGCTTTGTAACACTTGTAATAGAACTTGAGAAAGCAATATACTGCATCCTTGAAACCCAATCTTTTGTGTTCTCTTGTTCTGTCTCTTGCTTGTTACTTGTGTTCTTAGTATCATTATTGTGGTTAATCCAGTATACTGTTTGATTAAATTTGGTTAATCTCCTCTTTGTGTTGTTGTGTTGTAAGTGACCACCATTCACCGGTCATGCACCTAGGTTTTAGATAAGGTAGCACATTCAAATCACAACCAATGCTCCTAAGATTATCTCTAATCAAAGTTTAAAATTAAAAACACAAAGTAATTAATTTTAACGTGCAACCTTAATCTAGATGTCACGCAATAATCAAGATCAAACATACACGAGCATGGCAATAACTTTTAAGTATAAAATAATACACATGTTCATATTTAATTGAGACAATAATCAAGTTCTAAGATTAATAAACGAATATACGAAATCAAAACCAAATATTTAGTCAAAACATAATAATTTTCAACCCAACCTAGGTAGTACTAAAAAGTTAGCTACTCATAATTTTTAAAAAATATCAAGAACAATAATAAAGTTGCAAACTTTATAAACATGAATGAGAGAAACAATGAAACAAATAAAAATAGTTGATAACGAGACGAAACCGAATAATCTTCAATGCTTGAATGCTTCAATCCTTGCTCTCCGATCTTGTTCTCCACTTTTAGTTTGCTCTCCGATCGTACTCCAAACTCCAAAGTTTGATTCAAAATAATGAGATTTTTGTTTTCTTATTTTCTTTTTCGTCTTCTGCCGTCAAAAAGTTTGATTCAAAATAATGAGATTTTTGTTTTCTTATTTTTGTTCATATGAGCGTATCCCCCCTTTTTTCTTTCAAATGGTGATGGCCTACCTCATTTAGGTAATTCCTCCTTTGGGCCAAGTACGACAACTAATCTTTTTTTTTTATTTTGATCGTGGGGTTGCTTGCTAAATCCATTTTGACATGGGCTTCTGTGTTGTATTTCAATGTCCTTGCAATCATTTGAGCATACATTATGATAATTAAGAACTAGATTTCGACGCCGCGCCTTGCCGCGGCTATGCAAGTCTTACGTTTCTGTTACTAAGCGGATACGTTTTTTTATGTGCGTAAATAGAGTTATTTGTAAGCATTATTTCTTCCATAAATACTTGTCATTTATTTTCAAAAAGACTGTGTAATAGATGTAGTAGCGCTAGTTGTGATACATTTTTAAATGTTGAACAAAAGTTTACATTTGAAAGGTGGTTAGGTAACATGATTTTCAGAATGTCCTACTACTTGCATCTTCCCATTGCATATTATAGTGCTACAAAAGCGTATTCCTATGCCGAATGGGTGTGCAGATTCTGTTGTTTCCCCGATTCGTTGGGTTGCTAGAGTTGATACTTATGTGATGTGCTTATTGTTATCTATTTTTCACATAAAATTTGACAAAACCGACCCGCCGCGTGGTATGAGTAATTTACCTGGTAGTTGTGTTTGAGTGTTAAAGTAATGTATTTGAGTGCGGGAAAAATAAATAGATCATACTAGTATTAATAGTGTTTAATGTTATAAAAAAGTGAATTTTCTTTATTGAATTAGTCTTTGGTAGTAATTGCATTCAAGACAACATTCGAACTTTTGGCAATAGATGGAACCCTCACAAGCATGATCTTTTCCACACGATATTCATAACACCATGCTAACATGATCCATAACGGTGACACGTGGGCTAGCTTCCACGACGATGTTCTAACGCACCACACAATAGTGTCTGATAGATATTTGTTTTAGTAGATTTGTTTAGAACGACTAAATCACACATCTTATAATCATAATTATAAAATTAACTCGGCCATGGACTTGGATGCATAGATGTGGCAACAATTAAGGAAGCTATCCGCCTCCAAACATGCAAAACAATACATTAGAACATTAAAAACCAGGTTTGACATAATGCAGATGACATGTACAGCAACAATTGTCCAACTTAAAAATGTCAATTTGTAATTAACAAAAAACAACATAAACCATCAATTAACACAAAAACCAATTTCTTGTAACTTCAATTAACTAAACAACAATCAGCATAAACATTCAAAAATCAACACCACCAAACTTAAGAGGTAAAACAAAGAGCTAAACATACTTTGAATAAAGAACAAAAGTAAACAGAAGAATGAAAACAAATTCGCAACTCACAATCACACCGAACAACACGCAGGACGAACATACATTTAAAATTCTCATGTACAAACCGCGATTATCAAAAACCCAAATCAACAACAATCGACAACATGCAGAACCGAAGCCGAACCCAAAATCGGACCAAACATAAATTCGATTCCCCAAAAAAACTAAATTTTACATAAGACGCTGAAAAAAACCAAAAACAAAACACCCTATAGGCGACTGAACCGAACTTCAGGCGGTAAACGACGGATAATAAACTATCGAGAGGAGCATTCTCACCTCCAGTTATTGTTTCTACTCTGTCGGAACACCGTCGTTCTTCGCAAAAGAAATGGCAGCGGTAAGGAACATCTACTTATTTTAAAACAAATGAAGAGAACAAAGGCAAAGGCTTTTTGTAAGATGAAGACACGTGGTAAGACATCTCGACACGTAAGAGGGACCCCTTTGCAAATAACCAACCTCTGGTGGCCAATATACAAACCCACAAAAGTAGAATGTAGTCACCGACCAAACTAATTAATATATATTATAATTGATCCATTTATTATAGTGCTCTTGACCTACATAAAAAATTATGTCACCACTTAAAGTCACGTGGCCTTCATAGTACATATACCATTTAAAGTCACCATTTAAATTCACACATATGTACATAAAAATTTACAAGTTTAATTCGTAACTTGTAATTTAAACATCTAAAGTCATTTAAGATGACGTCTAGGCTACATGTAAACTCAGAATTCATTCCCTTTCTTTATTTGTAATTTATATCTCAAATCATAGTTTTTTTATTCAAATAAGTTTAACCACTCGTCAATCTAAACATCATTTAAACTACGTCAATTTTACTCGCGGTCTCAAGTTTAGTTAAAATACATATCTTTTAAGCTCATAGTCTTTTAAAATATTCCAAATCAAAATATGAACCAATTAAGAGTATATTTATCTAAAAACTAGTCCAAAACCTATTCAAAGCGAAAGGAATAATTTGATAATTTATATACAATTTAGACCACATCAGTTATATACCTCAAGTTATAAAAGAAAATCAAAATTTGAAGCCAGTCTATTTTAAAAAAAATATATTTTATTGCAGACATATTTATGCGTAAGATAGTAGAAACTTTTTCCTTTCTAATGTGATCATCATCCGTTTCTAGAAAACAAAACAACAACAATCTAAAAAATTAAAATAAAAATTAATATGTGTAGTGTATGTGAAAATTTTATCCCATTTGATAAGATGCACATATGTGCCGGATAGTTGATTGTTTTCTTCTCAGGCAGTATATGTGAAAATCTAAACATGATAAACTGAGCATATATAAATATATGGTTAATAAGTTTGTTTCATCATCTAACAAATCAAAAAGTGTTTGGGTTTCGAAGGCTTTTGAGTTAATGTTGGGGGTCCAAATATACTGATCTTATTTACAACAATGTGAAAAATATAATTCAACTAGTGTTTTTCTCACGCGTTGCGCCGGCTCGGGTATAATTTATATTGAAACGTATGTGGAAATAAATAAATCTTAACGGTATATTCGAAAAATAAAAAACAACTACGATGCATTAAAAAGAACTAAAAATACATTATACTTGTATACAGATTTTCACTGTGCGTTGTGGGACTTGGTTTCAAATAGAATTTAATTAAAGCGTACGCAGAAATAATCTCGTTGTAATAGTCTATTTGCTATTTCTAGAAAAAAATATGTTGCGTAAGAATAAATAATACATTTAATTTGTCACGGATTAGTTTCGAGCGAAACCTACATTTAAACATAGAAAAATTAAGCATGTGATATATATTTAATATTTAAAAACAATATTATTACTTTTAAAGTTATAAAAAAAGCAAAATACAATACACTTTAGTTATAATTATAAAATAAAATTTTAACTTTGACTTTTAAACTAAAAAAACCTAAAATCAAGTCATTGTCATTATTATGCATTTGAACTTGTACCATAGGCATTAGGAGTGTGCTATATGGTTTTTAAAGTATATAGAATATCCTATTTTTTTAAATTATGTTGGGCTTTGTTTCATATATAGGCTTTCGTTGTTGTATGATTGGGCCAATGCATACTGGTGGATTAGGCTTGATAGTGTCTTTGGTTGGATCGCTGCATATTGGAGTCGGGTCAAGTCTTTCCAGTGTGTGACCCGTATCGTCTTTGTCTCACGCGCAAACCCTCCTCCGGGTGGATAGTTCACAGGGTGATTCGTTTTCCATTGGTTTCTATAAAAGGAAGAGAGAGAATCTGAGAGCTCTCTTCTCTCGATTCTTCTTGTTCATAGGCTCGATCTCTTGTTCTGTCTGGTCATATCGATCTGTGTTATTGTAGATTCATCATGTTGATGATTGTTTCTAGTTCTTGATCTTGTTTCATTGTTAGTTTTAGGTCGTCATTTTGATGGTCTAAAATTGTTCTTTTTGTTGATACTATTTTTTTCTAATCTACTAGGGTTTGTTGTTCTTGGTTTGGAATTATCAATACCATTCATATTTGTGACAATTAATTTCACTATATCCTAACAATACATGCGAATTAGTAACCAAATGATCATTTTCTAAAGTTGATTTCAAGGTGACGTGTTAGATCTTATTTACGTGGGCTTGGATTATGATATGTGACATTTGTACAATTGTACATCTTATGATGGATTGCTAGATTGTTTCATTTTTCTTTTATAAAAAATGTTGGAGCCATGGTTACAAAGCAAAGGTCTTGGTGATGCTGACTAGGTTCTTGACATATCACGCATTTGATATTGAAAATGCATTCCCCTTAAAATTTAGATTCTATACTACTTTCTTCCTTTTTATATGTTATGATGTTGTGTTTTGCATGCAGGTTTGCCTATGCTTTTGATTAGTAAATACATGGGTGATTGGTAAGTTTAAACAAATTGTTTTTAGTTTTTGTGTCAAAGTGATAGCCTTACACAACATTGTTACCCGTCTTTTGAAAATTGGATTTATTGTGGTTGTGGAGTTTCTCATGCAACACGCGTGAGGACCATTTCTATTTAAGCAAAAAAACTCAAACTGTTATCACGGACTGCATAGAAAGAACTACTTTTCACTCCTCTCATTTCTCCATCCATTGAACTAGCTATTAGAGAATTCACAGTGGATTCCTTATCACTGTCCATATAATTATACTAAAAATCATTAATTTTTCTTTCTTATTTTTAATTATATAATACTTTTATATACATTTATCATTACATTTTTTCTCTTCTTCACTTATATCCACTTTCAAAAATATGAAAAAAATTTATAGAAACTAAACAGTGATTCACCAAATATACAGATAAACAATAAATTTTCTTTTTACTCCATTAACAAACATTTACAATCATTCCTTATAAATAATTATAAGAAATATAATTATATTCATTATTCCAATTTTTGTCACACCCCCAACCACGGCGGTTTCCCGCGGGGCGTGAACATCATGGAAACCATAGTCATTGATCGACCACTACATGGTTTAGTAAACATACGTTGCAAATAAGTTTAAAAATACATAATTGTTTTCAAAGTTGAATTGCGGAAGTAGTAGAACTAATGTAATTGTTTTCAAAACATAACAAATACAACAATAAATGTCCCAAACAACATGAATGGCCCTAAATGCGACGTGGACCAAGCTAGCTTAACTTGATACAAATGTTAAATACCTGAGAAAAACATGCATGAAAATATGTCAACATAAAGTTGGTGAGTTCACAGGTTTTAAAGTAATAGTAAACAGTGTAATGGACTACAAGTCTTTCCATGATTTGATTGTCGATCATACAATACTACAATATTATATAAGCACCGCAACCGAAGCTAGACTGTAACTGTAACACATTGCCCCTACCCATGCCTACCGTAAGCATGAGTGTGAACATGCTAATAATGCACCCGTTTAGACCTCCAGTCAAGATTAGGGTAATTAATCCGGGTGGGGGTAGTCAAACCCAATAGTACTATCCATGATTACCTCGCTTTGGGAAATAAACTAACGGTTTGATATCTGGGGACTTTATACGGTAAGTAAACAACTTATATAACATGTGAAATCATTAACAAGTAAATGTGTCCAGGAAAATAGTAATTTGCATGTAATCTCCCCCAAAAGGAAAATAAGTAAAAATGGGGCCGTGAAACTCACCTGTAATGCACGCGTGAATTCTAGCAATAATCTGTACGTATGATTGGTCTAGGAATCTCCTAAACAAAATCACAATATATTCATGAGGTCATGATTACTAACCCTAGATGGTCATGCATAACTCATCCACAAAGTTAGTTTTGAAAATGTCACTTGACTAGTTAGACACGTTGAGCCGTTAATATTTTATTTAGATTCTTGTCTTCATAGCTATCTTCATAAAACACATAATGTATTGGATGGGTTCTATATTAAGTATAATAGCATTATACTTTTCATGTGTATGAGTTTCTTTTCATCAAATACCTCCAAAAGTGTACTTTATATAAATATGAACATTGGACAGAAACAAGAGGATTTTAGGTCTGGTTGACATCCTCTTTTTATGGTACAAAGGATTTTTATAAAATCTGATACTTTTATCATATTTAGGTCTATGTCTTAGGATTCCAAAAAGGTATAGCTTGTATCCTACAACTAAGTTTAAGTGCCACTAAATGGTTCATGAAGCAACAGATGTCAGTGCAGCACTTTTCTGTATATGTCTATGGAATTTACCTTTTTGAGAGGTCAAAACTTACATTCACAACTAGAGACTATATTACTTTTAAACCTAACACCTTAAGCTAAGTTACCACAGAAAGAAAATATTCATTTTATTACTTTAAGCATAACTTATGCCTCATTCTTTTTGCCCTATTTATTCTGTCAAAAATTCAGGTTCAGCATTTTAATTTGCTTGTACGTTTTGGAAGGGTTATACTCATCTATAAATTTCAAGGTTGGATGGGTTAGAAACTAGACATCCTAAAGTTAATGTTAGGCTCAAGAAAACGGTTCATTTGACCATGTTTAGGTCGAGTTATGGTCTTGAAAACACAGACCTTGAATCTGCCAGAAAATGTTTTACATGTTTTGTTACTTTTTTTAAACTTTGGTAGAGCACTCTTGGGATGAGTTAGTGAACATGAACACTTCATGGTGATGTATGGGAGATTAGAAACAAGGTGCTAACCTTAACCAAGCAAGGAGAAGAGATGGTAGTCTTGAAATGCAAGGAAAAGGAAGGTTTGATCCTTTGAACTAAGAAAACCCAACAAGAAAAGGTGAAGAAGATGTTGTAGGATGCTTGGAAGCTTTAAAAATCACTTGATCTTCAACCAAAGGCACTTGAACACACAAGAATTGTAGAATTAAAGTTTGAAAAATGGTGAAGTGAGGGTGATGGTGGTTTGGCCGAATTTTTGAAGAGAGAAAGGAATGGATGTTGGTGAATTGTGTAGGTGAAGGTCTCTTTTAAACTCTTAATATTGTAAAGTTTAAGTGAATCTTTCAAAAATATGGTCAAGACAAGATGGATGAGTGATACCAAGAGTAGTAAGGTGGACATGTATTTTTAATATCTCCAATGAGGTTTCACCAAAAAGAAAAAAGTTCAATTCATGCAAAGTCAACACAAGAAGACAAAGCTTTCATGGGGAAAAGGAGGAAATTAGGGGGGGAGGGGGAGTGGTGGTGAACGGCTAGGAGATGGAGAAATGGGTTGATTTTCAACTTTTGAGTAGTATTGGGTGTTTGGTTGGTATTTGTTTCACTATGGTAAAATTTTTTTTTTTTTGATTTTTATATATTTTTTTTCTTTTTACTTTTTTTAAATACATAAAAATTATTATAAGAAATCATATAATATCGTACATTCTAATATTGATGATATGTAAATAATAAATCATTTATCTAGTAGTTGCGTTACACGCGTTTTATCCGGGTAACATATCAATTTACGCGTTAAGGTTTTTCTTAAATTTTAAACTTTTCCAATGTATTTAATTTAGAATCTAAGATACTTTAAAACACTTTAAGGTATTTATTGACACATACATAATTTAATTAACACCAACGTTCGTGTGTGCCGGTTGTATCGCGTGTGAAAATGGTAATTACGCCGAATTACCGATGCATGAAATGTTATGCGTGAAAGTTTGCAATGCATAAAACGACTTCAATAATGTAATTTAAATTGAAAATCAAGTGTTATAGGTGTAATTATAACCAAGTCAAGGTCGGGTATTGACCTGAAATTGCCGGTTGTCATAATTTTCAACCTTGCTATAAATCTACTTGAATACTACTTTATATACATCAAAGCTACAAAGGACCTCGTACATTTAATCATCAAATTTCAAACAATATGCTCTAGTAATTCCAACGCTTTTAACAAGTCTTTATCACTCCTCTTATTCATTACATTCCATTTTTAATTTCTTAACAAAAAACAAACCCTAAACCAATCCACATTTAGTTAAGGATTAAAAGTATATTTCATCCTCTAAAACTCTTTAATTACATATATACCCAAGCAAAAATTTTAAATACATATATCCTCTTACAAAACCTCATAATTGACAATTTGCTCATTTTCATTAAAAGTGGTTTATATAATGACTAATTTGCCCTTATTTTTACTAAAACTTCAAAATTGGCAAATTTCCCCTTACCAACCTTATAAATGACAAATAGATTAAAAGCATATTTCCCCCTCTAAAACTCTTTAACGGCATATATATCCATGTGCAAGTTCTTATTAATTTTTTTGGAAGAGTAATATTGTCATAACAATAAATTGGGTATGTATGCAATTACAGTTTTTGTTTGGGTATATATGCATTTAAGGGATGTTTACAAGGGTATATACAGTGTTTTTGAGACCGGATCGGACCGGCCGGTCCGACCGGTTCGACCGGGGATCGGTCCGGTGTCCGGTCCGGTCTGGTATGGATCGGTTTTTAGTGGTCGAACCGGCTGGTTCGTCCCGAACCGCTAGTCGGACCGGGAAACCGGACCGGTTCGGACCGGTTTTGGTATATTTTTTTTATTTTAATGGGTAAAAACGGGGTGTTAAACCATAAATTAGTATGTTGGATATACAAATACAGTTAAATTTTATATATAACTATAAAATACATATATAAATCATATATAAATTACTTATATTTAATTACATATATAAATATATATAAATATAGTTAAATCCGGTCCAACCGGTCCGACCACCAAACCAGTAAGGCGTCCGGTTCGACGTCCGATCCGGTTCTGAAAACATTGGGTATATATGCAATTGATCCTTTAGTATTAAAAATCTCATAACAATTCAAACTTCCAAACATATTCGAAAATACACTAAAACAAATAGATTAATCCAAACCCCTTTAGACCAAATGTAACGGGGCATCGTAACTCTTTAAAACGCCTTTAAACCACCACCATAAACATTATAGGAGTGTTATAGGTGGCGAGCGTTTCCACCATAAGATCACAACTTCTCATAAATCTCATAATTAAATAATGATTAAATACGAATAATAAAGATTTTAACCATTACACATTATTTTAACTAAAGTTAATGATAAGCAGGGACGGAATCAAACCAAATGGTATGGGGTCAAGTAAGCCCACATAAATTCTCGTTTTATATATTAGTTATATTACTCAAAGTTTGATGACCCCATAGTTTATTCTACATTGACCCCATTACATAATATACAAGACAGTAAAAAGAAAAGTCAAAGACATAAGATATTGTGTTTATAAGATTAAATTAATTTCTCCTTCCTCCGAATTCCAAAATCACCGCTTCAAAACCTCTTGTTTGTTTTTCTTTTTCTTTTTTTTCTTCTTTTTCTTCACATAGTTTGCTCTTAGTACATATGCTTCTTTTAATTGTGAGTGTTTCTTATAGTGTAGATTAAAGAATTCTTTCACCACATGTTTTTATATTTGATCATGGGTTAGCTATAAATGCAGTGACAGATATAGAATAAAAGTTTAGGGGTAATGTAAAAACCTTTTTGTCTTACACTTATATTAATAAAGGAGTCCGAATGAAGATTATTCAAATCAAATCTATTTGGAAATCAAAGGAATTGAACCCGAAGAAATTGAACTCGAAGGATTTGTTCACCCAATAATAAAAAAGAACCAATATCCTACTCTTGAAATTTTCTTTTAAAAAAATTATCAATAAGAACTTGTTTTTTCATCTTTCAAATCCCTAATTTAATAACAAAGAACACAATAGAATAACAAATTGCACATAGAAATAACACATTCAAATACCTAATTTCAATATAAAATATCTAATTCATCTTTCAAATCTCTATTTTATATACCTAATTGCATAAACCCTAATTAGTAGAAATTGAACCAAATAACTATTAATTTTTTATAACAAATAAAATATTAGAAATTGAACAACATAAACCCTAAATCCTTAATTCATAGTGTAATAGAGAAACAAAAGTAGAAATGTTACCTTGAAGTGGACGGTGAATTGATGAAAGATCACATGTGGGCGGTGGCAAGGGCCACCTCAGCAGACGGTAGTTTGGCGGTGGGAATGTGCGGTGATCGGAGGTGTGGGTGGATGGTGGTTGAGTGACTTTGGCCTGTGGGAGGGGATGAAAGGTCGATGGGGGCATGGGGCGATGAATGGTTTTTTATTTTTATATTAAGTTTTATGTTTGATTGAGTTATGAGTATTTGGGTTAATTAGTTAGGTTTTTTGAGTTGTTTAATGTTTTTGGTTTATTATTTTGGGCTTGTTAATTATTATTGAGGGGTAACAGAGACTACCCCTTGGCTCAATGTAAATACGCCCCTGCATAATTGTATTCTTGGTACATGCACACCAAGTTTCCAAGTGTAACATATTAATATATCTAAGGTTTTAATGTACGTTTATACGATTGGCACCCGACTTGAAAAATCTATAAATCAAACAAGGCCGACCCGAAAAATACATATATCAAGTTGATGGTAACTTCATTGCAAAAATTTCTGGTTCCGCCACTAATGATAAGTTAACGCTGATATAACGTAAAATACCCCAAACGAGTCCTTAACTATCAGGTAAGGTAAGGTCTTATAGTCACATCACAAATTCAAGACTCAAAACTTAAAAAGTTGTTAATATTACATATAAATATTTTTCAAAGGTAGCAACCGCCTTGAGACCTCTAATCTGAATCACATGCAACGCGGTGCCACACACCCCTAATTTTGACCTCATTTATTATTCCACTTGATCTGTGTCCTAGCCGTCGATCTACCAACCAACGGCCAGATGGGCTTCTGAATATTATTAAAAGCGTGATTATCGTTAGATCAAGATCTATGACCGCTGGGTCCCACACCAAGTAGCTGTCGGCTAATGAGACATAAGTCCTTGAATAGGTACGGTTGATTGCCATATGATCACCGATTGATTCATCCAACGGCTCTTATTAATCCTCGTGAAAAACAATGTAGCAGGAATTCGCTAGGGCAATTTCCCAGATCCAACAACCCCTTTTCTCACCTTTATACTTACACTTTCACCCCCTCTTCTTTTCTTACTTTCACGTTTATTGCCCTTTCTTTTCTATAAAACTGATACCACGGCCTATGCTATGGATGCTAGAGTTGAGTCAAAGGTTTTGTACAAACGCAAGTACATAATGGTAAAAAAACTAGGATATATAAAAGGATCCTAATTTTAAGGCATCTACCGTTATAAATCGACACTCTTCTATACGTCTCATATAGCATTATACGTGACGTGTAAGGTTGAAGAAACTGAAAACGATGAAAATTCAGGGAGGGCTGTTATAGGGCTATACGCCCCATATATGACACTTATAGAGTTATACGACGCGTATAAAAAATTTCGATACTGATTATGATGAAAAATTCAGAGGGCCGTAAGATGAGTTATATGCCCCGTATAAGGTTATACGACCCCTCTATACGACGCGTATAAGAGTATACGATCAATCTGGGGTGTTGATTTATAATTTTGGGTTATCTCAATAACCACACCCATAAATAAACACCCTTATAAAAGAGTGTGATTGTGTGGTTATTGCATCGCTATAATCCAAAAGTTACAGGTTATGATAAACAAACAAATATAATATCTCATAGTTAATGATTCTAACATTTTGGTTATATTTATATTACGAGGTTTTATATATTTCTCATTTTCAAGATCATATATTACATATTTACTCAAGCGAAAAAATCAATTACATATTTTCTCTTCCTAAAATATATATATTACATATTTATCATTTTTATTAAAATTAACCTATTAAACGACTATTTTACCTTGTTTGTACTAAGAGATTTTTATATATTTATGTTTTATTATTATAATTATTTAAAACTTTTGGTAATTATGTTTTGTATTAGTGGAGATATAACTTTGATTATCGGTTATTGTTATTTTGAAATAAAATTTTACACGAGATGTAATTTTATTGTTTTTATTTATATAAAAAACTAAAACTTGAAGAAACAAGTAATTTATAGTCTTAAAAAGTGAAACGTGTAAAAATACTTTAGTGAAAATACAAGTAAAATAATTATTCAATAAATAATTTCAATAAAATAGGTAAATATGTAATCCATATGTTTTAAAAAGGGAAAATATGTAATTGATTATTTGACTTAAGTAAATATGTAATTAATAAGTTTAGAAAGAATAAATATATAAATGCTTCTAGTATTACTAGGTTAAAACTTATGTATTACATGTATAGATAAATAAATATTAAATAGTTAATAATTAAGAATTATGATTGTAAAACGACTCTTTAAGATAGTCATGAATTGTTTAATCATTACTTTTAATAAATAAACTTAAATGTCCGTGTATATTATAAATTTATTTTCTAATACTATAAAAGAAAATTATATATGCTATTATACATCCTTGTTACATTAGTAAGCCTTCATTCTAAATTATTTATTGCATGTCAAATTACTCATTTTAATATTTTAAAAACAGATGCTTAAATAAATTATTTCACTTACAGTGTTATTATTAAAATGTTAGTGTATATTTTTAGTAAAAAAAGAAAAGTTAAATTGATTATTTTGTGATTTTAGTATTTATAAAGAGAAAGAGAAAGAAAGAGAGAGAACAAGAGAGGGAGAGAGGGAGAGAGAAATCATTATTTTGATGTACTAGAATGATGAAATAGACCAATCTTTTGTTAATTAGAGCTTCTATGAAATAATAAATAATTAAAGTTTAATAACTACAAGTAATAAATAAGAAGTTTTAAAAATTATAAAATTATATTTAAGATAAGAGAGATGGAAAACAATAACTTAAACTTCAAAGAAGTCTTCATGTGACAATTTAAGTTAAAAAGATATTTATTATAATAAGATGTCATTAATTCTCTTTAGTAAGAATTTATTGAAGGGCAAACTTATTGTGTCGATCATTGTTTTGAAAACCGGATCGGACCAGTCGGTCCGACTGGTTGTACCAGGAACCGTACTTCAATCCGGTCTGGTTCGGTGCTTAAAACCGTTTTAGCATTGAATCGATGGTCGGACCGGCGGTCGAACCGGGAACCGGACCGGTTGAACCGGGGGTCGGACTGGTCGAACCAAATTTTCATATATATTTTTATTTTTGTAGTATTTTTCACATATATATTTATAAAATAATTATAATTTTATCCGGTTCTTATATCTGGTCCGACCGGTTGAACCGGCCCGACCAGTGAACCAGTAAGACGTCGGTTCACTGTCCGATCCGGTTCTGAAAACATTGGTAGATGCTTCTCCTAATATTAAATAATATTAAAAAGAATATTGATTTAATTACGGCTAACAACTTTTATCTAGCTTAGACAACAACAAATAATAGTGTTGTAAAAATAATGAACTCCTCCATGATCATTCTAGATGATAATACTTTTAAGTTGTTATTAAACTTTATACAACCAAAAGGACTTAAAATCACAAATAACAAAACCCAAAGGACCCAACAGCAAACTCCACATAATATATCAGTCATCGTAAGCCGTCATTCATCTCTCTTTCCCCTCAATCTTCATCTTCACCCCACACACATCTCCGGCGACTTCTCCGGCGAGCTCCTCCGTCGTCCCCCTCATCTCGCCGGAATATTCCCCCGTCACCGGCGGTCAACGCCAAACCCAAAAGTCAACCACCACCACAACACCAAAAACAACCTCAAGATGCAACAACCAACAAACGGCAACACCAGCGATTTGACCCAACAACAACAGCTACAACAGCA
Organism: Flaveria ramosissima; assembly: GCA_025215565.1. Classification (NCBI taxonomy): domain Eukaryota; kingdom Viridiplantae; phylum Streptophyta; class Magnoliopsida; order Asterales; family Asteraceae; genus Flaveria; species Flaveria ramosissima. Next base: position 29,530,473 of record CM046042.1, read on the forward strand.
GCAGTGGTTAGCGATGCAGCAGTATCAGCAACAACAATGGCTAGCGATGCAGCAGTACCCCGCGGCGGCGTCAATGGCGATGCATCATCCGGCGATGATGTATCAACCGCCGCCGCCGCACTACATGCCGTATTATCAGCAGTATCAGCAGCAATCGCAACAGCAGCAGCAAAAGGGGAATAATCAGATTCAGACGACGAGTGAAGATAATAAGACGATTTGGGTCGGTGATCTGCAGCACTGGATGGATGAATCTTATCTTCAATCGTGTTTCGCTCAGACTGGAGAGGTTAGGGTTTTGACTTTTGGTATAATTGTCTTTGGTTTCTATTATTGTGTAAGGGTGATTGTTGTTCTGTGAATATGTACTTTTGTCGTTTGGTGGTATGTGGGAAATTTTCTTTTTGTTGTAATTGGGAACGAGAGTACGATTCTGCAGCAGTGATTTTGTTCATTCAATGCTGTTTTGATGTAGTTTCATTGTATATGGCAAATGTTAGAGATGATTAATCGATTTAAAGCAGTTTTTGTAGGTAATAAGTTTGTATTATTCAGAGATTAGAAGTTAAACTGCAGTCTTAATTCGATCTGTAACATATGTTATAAGCATGATTTACTTCAATCTTTTGTTCAGAAGTTGTAGGGTGTTATGAATTTGCTGCATCCAAAAGGGTATTAATTATGATGTTCTTTACTTGTTGAAAACAATTTATCTTGATCTTGATGACTACTTCTTTATGGTTTCTTAAACGATTGTTTTCGGTTGTTGTGTGGTTTTTTGAATGACTGTTGTTCAGTTTTGACGGTTTCAGAGGTGTTTTCTTGAGTTCTTTTTGTGTTGTATGGTACTGTATATTTTCTTCGAGCTTTGTTTTTGATAATATGAAGTTAGCAGGTAGCGTCTATCAAGCTGATACGCAACAAGCAAACGGGTCAATCAGAACGTTATGGCTTTGTTGAGTTCAATTCTCATGAAGCTGCTGAGAAGGTTCTTCAGAGTTACAATGGGTCCATGATGCCAAACACAGATCAAGTTTTTCGGTTGAACTGGGCAAGTTTTAGTTCGGGTGAAAAACGTGCAGACACTGGTTCAGACTTATCTATATTTATAGGAGATTTGGCACCAGATGTAACGGATGCATTGCTGTATGAAACGTTTGCTGGTAGATATCCATCTGTGAAAGGCGCAAAAGTTGTTGTGGATACGAATACTGGGTGTTCAAAAGGTTATGGATTTGTTAGATTTAGTGACGAGAATGAGAGAACACGAGCTATGACTGAAATGAATGGACAGTATTGTTCAAGCAGGCCTATGCGTGTTGGTGTTGCAACCCCGAAGAAGCCGCCTACTCAACAGCAATATGGTCAGCAACAATATTCGTCTCAAGGTATGTGTTTCTGATCCTGATTTCTTTAGTTGCAACAATACAGTTTCATAGATTATTAATGCAATAATATGGCCACCTCCTATAGTCCTATATCTATTTATTTAAAACATTAGATTATTATTGCAATATACAACTTCAAAATCATGCAAGTCCGATCATTTGTTCATAGAAGTTTTTTAAGTTCGCCAACTCAACTTGAGATGCTTGACCTGCATTAAAATCTACTTTTTCATCTGTTTCCCTACCTGTTCGAGCCACTTAATACCACCTGTTTTGCCACTCTAGTTGTGACTGATTTAGTGCTCTGCAATCACAAATGTATGTGGAAGATTTGTGATTGGTAATGACTAAATGGGTGGGTGGTTTGGGTTGGGCGAAGGGTTTAAACGTCTTCAGGTCAAAGTTGGTTCAGTTCTAAATTGGTTAGCCAAAAGACGGGTCAAGCTTCCCCCTTTTCTTTTTGGCTTATTGCAAAAGAAAAACAAATGAGAAACATGAACAGAGGAACAATTCATATTTTCAAGGTTTAAAAAGTTATTGATATTTACTTCTTTTCCATTCTATGGATATGGATGACCATCATTTCTTGTTAGATGTGGTGAATATTAGTCTCATGAACATCAGGTAAAATGTGGGATTAGGCTACTGGTTTATTTCATATTAACTTGAATGTTTTGATGATAAATCAACACAAGAATCTAGAGTAGGACTGTTGGTTTATGCATTTTTTGGATAGCTCAAATTGTACATTATATTTTTTTATTTTGTGGTTTCTTATATCTGCTCTATTATTATTTCATATGGTGCCTGTATACTGTAATTTGTTTGGAATTTTAAAGGATTCCTGGTACTCCTTGACATATACCTATTAGTAGATGTGACAGCATCAACCCATTTATTTGTTAATGAGTTAATGTTGGTTATGTTTTATCACTAATGGGTCAAGTGGATAAATCAAAAAAGGCCAAATCTAAAAAATAAACAGATCAATTGAGTTGAAAGTTGCGCCCCAAATATAATTGTGAATTTTACTTCTTACAACCTCCCAAATCACTTTACTTAAAAAATTGCCTATTTTTGTAAAACTTATAATGTAGCTTCTGAAAAATAGGCGAAAAAATGGTCCGCATAGACCAAACCGGCTTTTTGACCAGTTTTGATGGTCCTAAACAATAAATTATTTGACCCGTTACCCAATTCACCTGCCCGCTCATTTTGCCACCTCTAATTTTGAGCTTCTTACATATATACCTTCTCATCTTTGTCATTGTTTAAATGTCCATGAAGTTTGATAACAGGGACAGAACTAATAGTTCCTTCTGCTATATCTATCTCTTTTGGATTTTGTCACATGCACTGTTTTTCACATCAATTTCAACACATTTATGGAGGACATGGCCTCTCTGCATACTTACATATGTAAATTATTGTCTATGTTTTAGCTGTTCTATTGACCGGAGGAAATGATTCATACGGTGCTGTTCTTCAATCTGATGGAGATTCTTCAAACACAACAGTGAGTTACTTATTTCGTTTGACGTTTGTTAATTAACTAGAACTACTAACAGCTCTACTAATACATCTCAACCTTGCTTAGATTTTTGTGGGAGGACTCGACTCTGAAGTCACTGATGAAGACTTGAGGCAAACCTTTTCTCAGTGTGGCGAGATCTTGTCTGTTAAAATCCCTGTAGGAAAAGGATGTGGTTTCGTGCAATTTGCAAGCCGGTAATCATTTTTTTAACCCTCATGGGCCCAAAGTATACGTTTTGTCATTAATTTTGTTATGTTTTGGAGCTTATTTTTTGTTTGAATTTCTATTATGTAGAAGCAGCGCCGAGGATGCAATTCAGAACATGCATGGTACAGTGATTGGCAAGCAGACGGTGCGCATATCATGGGGTAAAACTCCAGCTAATAGACAGGTAATATCTTCTTTTTTACTCATTTTTTACTTTTCAGTTGATACTTATGAACTTGAAGGTTTTATCAATACAACTATTTCTACTTCATCTGATCATTTGTATATGCTTGTGTGTATATTATGACAGAGGACGGGCGGGAACGGGAACTACTACGCGAAACAAGGGTACGGAGGTGGTGGTTACGGCGGCGGTTATGGCGGTGGCGGTTACGGAGGTGGTGGACAACAGAACCAGGATGGAGGTATGTATGGAGCTGCAGATGCATCAGCTTATGGGTCAAATGGGTATGACAACCATCAGCAGTCTGTTAGCTGATCTTCATGGAACACTAGCTGCTATTTGATTTGAATCTGAACACCATATGATGAGATTCTAAAGACATATTATGTTTCTTTATGGGATATAAATATCTATGAATGCAACTGGAATTTTGTGAGGGTTATACCCAAAAAAACCATCTTTCTCTCATGTTGGTTGATCTCTAAAGTAGCATGTTTTGGTTCGAAGTCAGGTAAATCAACGTTTGGGATCACTCGAATCGTTTAATAACACGACACGAGTGAAACCCGCTCTTTATAGATTTGTAGTTTGGTTTATAGTTTGAAGTGGTTGAAAGTAGTAATAGTCAAAAGGAATAGGCTGAAGTGTTCAGTGAAGGAGCAACAGTTGAGGACCATTGGTTGCATAGTGGGTGTTCTTTTTGACTGTTTAGATTTAAAGTTTGTGATTGCTTTAAAGCAAAACTAGTTGTTAAAGAAGTAGGCTAAACATTTGAAAAATATGTTCAAATAATTTAGATGTTAAAGACGAACCAAACTAGCTAAGTGTCGTCGCGGGTTTACGAGCAATTTCTTCACTCTCAGCTTGAATTACTTGAGTGGCGTGAACATTAAAGCGAGTTTGAGCAAAAGATGATATGTTGACATAAATTTTCATCTTTCATTTCTTTGGTACATTGATAGTTCAGGTGTTGTGTTTTCTAAGACTTCGTTTATAGAAAATGCAAATCATTATAATTTAAAATAAACCAGACAACTCGTCATGCCATGAGTTGACTCAAGTTGAATACGAGCCAACTAGTTTCATGAGTTGACCTTATGACTACATTCGGTGTAAGAATAAGTATGTCTTGATTGAGAATTAAGAAAGAAATTAAAGTATTGCATGAGAACGAGTAATCAGTGAATGATCTTTACCTTGAGTAAATAGCGGTGTTTATAGTGTTGTGGTTGTAACACAAAAGACCCAACAATTCAATTTGAGGTAGTGTAACGTAAAAATCTAGGTGTGAACACTTTTGGGTAGAGAATTCCACGTTTTCTTTAGTGCAAAGTGTTTTAATATGTATTTAAGGTTTGTTGTCCCTATAGTTGACTTTAGCTTCTATTACTGACGACTTTCGTTTCTTGTAGTGTCGTTATCTGTCTGAGGATTTTGCTCTTGTTTTATGTAGTGTTGAGTCCTGATTCAATTATTGTCGATGGGCTTCTTTCTTTTCTACAAAGTATATTTTCTACTTTCATTCATCTTCTAAGTGTTACGTCAAAAGTGAGCACACTCAATTTAGCTTGGCAAGTGTTCGTATTTATCTTGCTTCTTTCCTTCAACAACTGCATGCTCAATTGTTTCCTTTGTCTTCGTGACTTAATCGTACCCTATCCAGCTTAGCATGTGTTTGTATCTTCTTTAATCGTGGCAGGGCTATGTTCTCTCAGTCGAGCCACAACATAGTAGTTATCTTTGTCTCGCGACAGGGTTATGGCTTCTTACAGGTGAGCCGCAACATGTTAGTTATCTTCGTCTCGCAACTTGTTCAATGGGGGTGATATAATGTTGATATTAACATAGTGATTTTTTTAAAGGAACACTAATGTCAGCAACTTTATCCTTTAATGTCAAATGTTAAACTTACACACATACACTTATCAACTTATTTATTTTTCTTTTCTTTATCTAGTTAATAGGTAGAAAATTACGTACGCAATTATGAAAACGTACATTTCTATACAAAATACTAGAAAGATTATCCTTGATATTTACAAAATCGATACACGAATATTAAAAAATAATTAAAGTTGTTGGATTGGACCACTGTTGACAAATTTGGGCATAGGCTCCCTTCCAAAAAGTCTACATGTGAATGATAAATCAGACCCACCCCAATATATGCTTCATAATTTCATCACCTTTTACAATACATAAATAAATTATAAAATTTATTTTATATCTTACAATTTATAATTTTAATCTTATTAAACCTTATCATCATCGAAAATTGCAAGGAACACTTCTACGAATCAGCTAACGTCGTGTGTCAAAGCACGAGTCTTTTTGTAAATCACATAACAAAACGACGCCGTTTTTGATTAGAAAATAAATCATATAATATTTTGTCAATAAATACACACTTAGGCACTTAGCTTCCTCTCATTTGTCATTTGAGCAATGGAGAGGGGACACACATTGTTCCTTACAAGACTCATACTTCTTCTACTCATTCTTGTAACGGTAACAACGTGTGACGGTCTCACCCATGGTTCGCGGGCGAACCAGGCGGAGACCCTGATGTCATTCCGCCGTTCAAGAACCCGGGCCCAAGTCAACATGGTCAGTGAGAACCTGATCATTGACTCGGGCTTTGATGAGATGAAAACCGACAACAATGGGAGGAGAATGGAGGATGATTACATACCAGGGCTTCCGGGCCAGCCATTGTCGAAAGGGGCTAGGTTCAAACAATATGCGGGTTATATCAATGTTGATAGGTTGAATGGTAGAAGCCTTTTCTACTACTTTGTTGAAGCTCTTCATGAACCATCTTCTAAACCACTTGTGCTTTGGCTTAATGGAGGTACATTTTGCAACTTTGTCTTTTTGTTTGGTTTGCGTCTATCTTACCTTTCAGACCATAATTATAATTTTGTTATAAGTGAGATTTTACTGTATGTTTATTAGTTTTTATAACTAAAACATGTAAATGCTTAAAATATGTTTACGAAAAGTAGTGACAATAAAGTATTTAATGCATACAACCTCGTTAGTCATTTTATTATAATTATTAATTTATTAATTAGTTTTACTAATCATATCTAATGCATTAGTTACTAATACAATTGAGGAGAAAGATCATAAAGTGTTTGTTGTTTAACTAAACCCGAACATGTTCAAACAAGTACCGAAAGATCAAAACAAAAAACGGTCTACTTTGTCACCTCTATTAGAAAGTCGTTTGTTTTATGACATGGAAACATGACGTTGGAATGCAATCGAAAATGTCATTGTTAAAGTCTTAAAGATATCTATTTTTGGACCGAAATCGTGCCTCATCGATGTCAATTCAAAATAAAAATGACAAATTGTATAAAAAGATAGTGAACCTCATGTTATTTCTTATTTAAGTCACTTCATATTTTGCTTTCAGTCACTTAAACGGTTTCTATTTTTGTGTATAAACATGGTTGTAGATGTAGCATGTCATGTACTCATGTCATGTCATCTTGTCTCTCATTTGACGAACAATTAAATGATAAAATTTGGGTTTGGTTATTTGGACACCTTAAAATTATAAATTAACACCCTAAAATTTTTATACGGGTCGTATAGCCCCATACGCGTCGTATAGGGGGGTCGTATAGCCCTATACGGGGCGTATAACCCCTCTAATAGCCCCCTGAATTTTTCCTCGTAGTCAGTGTTGAAATTTGCTATACGCGTCGTATGACCCTATATGTGTCGTATAAGGGATCGTATAGGGCTATATGGGGCGTATAGCTCTCTGACAGCCCCCTGAATTTTCCTCGTTTTCAGTGTATTCGACCCTATACGCCGCGTATGGACCCATATGCGGCGTATAGGAGGATGTCGATTTATTTGGGTTGGTGTCTCTATATTAGGACCTTAAAATTTTTATGATTATCTGCTTGTTTTCTTAACGTTTCGTATCATTTCTCACACTATAACATAAGCTACATAGCTTAACAATAATGCGTACACACTATTCATTTAAATTTAACGAGTTATTGTAACCGGACAGGACCCGGTTGTTCATCTCTTGGAGTCGGTGCCATGCTCGAGATTGGACCGTTTGGTGTCAACCCTGATGGCAAAACGCTCTATTCACGAAGATATTCATGGAACAAAGGTTTGTTCTTTGTAACTACATAACCTACTCTCTTTTCTATCCCTTATTATATATACATCTGACTAACAATACGTACATATAGTCATACGTTTTTTACGATTCTCTACTTAAAACTGATTCTGTGTATATACAGTTGCGAATATATTATTCTTGGAATCACCGGCAGGCGTTGGATTCTCTTACTCCAACACAAGTAGTGATTATGACTTGTCAGGGGATAAAAGGACTGGTGGGTTCTCTATTCATTATTCATTATTACATGCACATACATCATCTTTCCCTTTTTATATAAAGCAACTTAACCATTGTTTTGTGTCTACTTGCTTCGTTAGTAAGCATCACCATTTCATTTTACTTTTTTTCGTTTAACAAATGAGTTAAAATTGACACCTTTGAAGTAAATTATAACTGGTTTTCGGGTTTATCATACGTTGTTTTTGTACACAACTGCAGCTGAGGACTCGTATGCTTTTTTGGTGAATTGGTTCAGACGATTCCCGCATTACAAGAATAACGACTTTTACATCATAGGAGAAAGCTATGCAGGTAACATATATACCGTTTTAAAATAAGCTACTTCAAACTGTTATTTAAACGCGTTCATTTTATTAAAGGAAATATTTTTAGAAAACTTTTACAATTTGGAAAATGAATTTGGAAAAGTAAACTATGATGCAGGATTTTATATACCAGAGCTAGCTGATGCAATTACAAAGAAAAACAAGGAGGGCCCCTCTGCTTTAATCATTAACCTCAAGGGTATTATGGTAAATAACATATAATTATTATATTCTATAGCATCGTTGGGCAATTTCATATCTATCATACTTTTCTTTGAATCATGCTTTGAAAGCATCATCATACATAATGCATTGAAACTTTATTTGAAATATTATAACATTTAATAAGTTTAAAGAAAGCCGCATGAAATATTAATATAATTGTATCCCCCTTAACATGATTTGTACAATATAGAGTTATACCGAGGAAATTAATTATGTAAGTGGACATTTTACCCTTTTTTATTTTTATTTTTTTGCTTAACATGCGTTTGAAAACTTTTTAAATAACCTGACTCAAGTGGAGAATTGGATTTTAAGACTGTTCACAACGCTACCACTCATCCTTCCCACAAACAGTCCTAATCAGCATGCCACATCAGCTTTTTACTCACCTCCACCCATTCTTCCCACAAACACTTTTTACCCCCAACACTATCATTCCCACAAACACATTTATTTTTCCACCTCATATTTTCTTTATTAATTTACTTTAAATAAAGATATTTAAATTATTATAAATATATTTAATTAAAATAAAATAAAAACAACAACGCAAAACAAAAAAATAAAAACGACGATACAAAATTAATAGATAGAAACGACGATACAAAAAAATTAAAAACGACGATGCAAAAAATAGCCTTTATGAATAGAACAAAAAGAGTACCCATTATATAAACTCTAATAAATTAGTTTAATACCATAAATTTTAAAAAAAATAAAATATTTTTATTTGATTAGCTCATTTTTAATTAAAATATTATACTTAAATTATTATTTTAATTAATTTTTATAAAGTATTTTAATTAAAAACATTTAATTTAAAATCATTTAAAAATATTATTATGGTGGTGGGGCCCACCATCCCTCCCTTTCCGTCGCCCTTGCCCACGGATCGGACGTCTTCCTCCTTTCTCCCCCATCGCCGCCCTTCCGGCGGGCGCCGTTCACGTCGGCGACGGGCGGCCCACGGGCAAAACGATGGGGGCAGTCTAATGGTAAGTGGTATATCTCACGGTTAAAAAGTTATAAGTACTACTCTTTGGTCTACAGGAATAAAGAGTTTATTTTTATAAAATCCACATGTTAACTGTTAAAAAGAATTGACCCAATAAAAACATGTTACGTGGATGGTGGACCTAAAATTGATAGTGGGATGGTGTGGGCCCAAAACCACACTCATGTAAATTTTTTTAATTTTTGGTGACGAGTCTTCTTGTATTGGTTCTTTTTACAGCAAAAATATTATCTATTTCCATTATCTCACATATTTACGTATATAGATTCGATGATTTTAAAAAAGGGTAATTTTGTAAAACACTAATAAACTTTTATAAGTGTTTCAATTAGATAACTCGAGTTTTAAAAGTGTTCTAATTAAATCACTCAGTTTTTGTATTTTATATAAATTTAAAGTCTTAACAATTTTTAGCATGTTATACTTTTGGTTTCAATTAAAAAATATTTTTTTCTATTTTTTGATGCTGATATGAAACGTTGATGTAAATTTTAGGTACTTTTTTATTTTTTTCATAACTAACATGTATTTTTTTATTTTTTTTATATAATATTATATATTGAAAATTCTGATCCCCACGTCTTTTCCACCGTTACTTTCTTGACATAAGAAAATTTAATGATGACTCAATTTGATTGTTTGGTGGTCCAACTTGAAAAAAATATGTATAAATGATTAAATTAAAACACTTTTGAAACTTAGTTATTATTTTATGAAATTTTCTTTTTTAAAAATATAATTAATGTACAGTAGGAAGTTAGTGTTGTTGTTCAGAAATAGACATCATATTTATTAGCTTATACTTTCTACAGAGACTGTGTTATATTTTTATAGATTTATTATATAAGTATTTAGATTTTTTTTATTATATCTTATCCTAATTTGCTTCGAACTTAATTACATCATGTTTGGATTTGATTCAAGATATCATTTTCAAAAGGGATAGTCTCTATCAAATATATCTCTATCAAATATATCATCCTCACATCGGCCGAATAAGCATTTAGATAAATATGTGTATATATTTTGAGTCAAAATGGCCTTTTTTTATTATTTTCCCTACTAAATATATTTCAATTGTTTCTATAGATTGGCAATGGAATAATGAACGAAGAAACTGACGACAAAGGATTCAACGATTATCTATGGAGCCACGCCTTAATATCAGATGAAATTTACAAGAAATTAACTCTAAATTGCAGTAACGCTAATAACAGTGAATACTGCAACACTTTAGAGGAAGAGCTCGGGGAAGAAATTGGGGACATCGATTTCTACAACATCTACGGCCCGACTTGCACGCCATTGCCCGATGGATTAACGGCAAGGAAAAAGCGTCATGGTCGATCAGACCCATGCGAAGGAGATTACGTCGAAACTTATCTTAATCTTCCAGAAGTTCAAAACGCTTTTCATGCTAACACCACCAAGCTATCTTATCCATGGGAGACTTGCAGGTTGATATTTAACTTATTTACAATTATTTATTGATTTGCTCGAGTAAAAACTCTAGTAAAACATCGTTGCGAGTTCAGCTCGAACCATTTTGACCCGTATATTGTCTTTTGGCCTATCATAGTATCATACTAACCTAGACCATCTAGTTTGGGCCTTTGGTCAACACATTATGTGGGCCGTTGGACCAACCCATTGTCTAGGATAAAAATCATTTAGACTTGGTTTATAGCTAGAGATGAGAAAAAACCCTATTTGGAATCAAAACCGGTTAGCTTGCTAGACCGGTTTCATTTCAAACCGGTTCTTATTCGGCCCAATCCGCGGGTTTGAGACCGGTTCTTAACCCTATGCAGTAACACCTGAACCAAATCGGTTTCAACACAGTTTCAAACACAAATCAACCTAGTGATTCCCCTCATCCAAATCGTTTTCAACCCGAAGCAGGCCCAACAAAAAAACTAGGTTTGACTTTTGTTGACCGAATCCGAACTGGTTTCAACCAACCCGCTGGATGGATTATTTAGTCAGATGTCTTCCTCTGTCTTCCCGTCCTCTGGTTTGATCAATTCTGAAAATTTGAATTACATCACAAATAAATGAATAATCAATAGTTATATGAATATATAAGTGATTTAAAGTAAAATACAAAATACTTTATCTTTCGATATAAATTTGTAATTTTAATAAAACATGAAACCTTAAAGAAAAAAAGTAAGAATAAAAATAGTAAATGTACCATCAAATAACATTTCAAAAGCTAGAAGAAATAAAAATAGTTAGAATAAACTGACAACTGGTCTGACCGGTTCTATGTTCCCACATAAACAAGTTGGTTTATAATATGTTTTGTTGCAGCAAACTCATTGTCAAGTGGAAGGATAGCCCGTCGACTATGTTCCCCATATACAAAAGGCTAATTACCTCGGGTCTTCGTATACTTCTTTACAGGTACGTTCAAGCCAATCTTTGAACACGCTGACCGACAAACTTTATATAATCAAACCTCTTGGTCGATGAGACGATGAGAGTATAATATAACATAAGAAATGTTACATTTTCCTAAGAACTCACGTTTAAACCTCTGAAAGTGTTAGCATAAAATGTTTTCACTATAGTAAGAGAACTCATGCATTTCTTAAAAAAATCATTAAAAAAAACTTGTATTTCTTCTTGACAATTGGGAAAGATTCATGTCATGTTTACTTGAAAAGACTTGCTTTTTTACATATCAAATACCAACAACCATAATGTGGATGACCCTCTTAACCATCCGTTGGTTACGCCATTGATCTGACGTGAAACATTTTTGACAGTGGGGATGTGGACGCCGTTGTTCCAGTCTCCGGCACACGTTATTCTATCGATGCCATGAATCTTAAAGTGGTCAAACCATGGCGATTCTGGACAGATGCAACTAAACAAGTAATGCTTCTTGTCTACAAACAGCATACACAATACATATTTACGTTTAAGCGACATTACAAGATTATTAAAACAAGCTAAGATTATGAGTTTTGGTTAAATGTTACAGGTTGCAGGGTATAAGGTGGTGTACGATGGATTAACGTTTGCAACAGTCCGAGGTGCGGGTCATGAAGTACCTCGTTTTCAACCGCAACAAGCCTTTGCTTTATTAAAGATGTTCTTGGCAAATCATGATTAAAAGACAACCAACATGAACAACTGGTTCTTGATATCATGGCATGATTTTCTCTTAATTTGTAGTGAAATTATAGTATTAATAATGAGAAAAACTACTCCTATTTCATTCCACATGTTACCGTTCAAGAAGTACTCCTTGAACTTCTCATTATAGCGACACATTAGTAATTTTTTTTTCTACATTGTTTTAGAAAATATCATAAAATAATAATCAAGCTCTAAAAGTGTTTCAATTTAGTCACTAATTTATTTTTTCTTAAATTGGATACCTAAATCATCAAATCGAGTTATCATCGAACTTACTTATGTTAAAAAAGTATGAAGGAGAAGATGTGCATATTGGAATTTTGATATATGAAATTATATTAAACAATAAAAAACATATTAATTATATCAAAAAATAAAAATAAAAAGTACCTAAAATTCTCATCATTGTTTCACATCAGCATAAAAAAAAGAAAAAAATATTTCCTAATTGAAACAAGAAAAACATGCTAAGACTTATAATTTAAACTAAATATGAAAGCTGAGTGATCTAATTAAAATATTTTTGAACTTAAATTACCTAATTAGAATATTTTTTAAAATTGGTTACTATATTACAAAATAGTGAAAACATTCTCGTTTAATTTTCTTAATTTTCTCAAATCATATTTTGAATTAACTAACTTAATTTCTCTTTCTATCTAAATTTAACATTATTTTAATACCTAAATTATATAGTAACTCATTTGGTAATGTCGGCGGCAAAAGCCACCGACTTCCGTTCTAGATAATTATCTTTAGGTCTAACTCTCTACGCAATCTTGGTCTGGATGAGTTGGATAAATCCTTTGGCTTTTAATTGTGACATGCAGGTTCGAATCCTGCTGTGCACGTTTCATTTTGGATTTTTTTATTGGTTTTTTCTTTTAGGGTCTGTTTGGTATAAGGTAATGAAATAGATGTAGTAATGAAATGAATGAAGGAATGGAATGAATGAGAAATTGAAATGAATCATTGCATTCTATTATCCTATTGGGTTACCTATTAGGAATAAATGAATCATTACTATAAAAAACTAGAAGGGTGCCCGCGCAATGCGGCGGGACAACATTTTACATCTGACACGAGTTTCTAATTTCTGTAAATCTTATAGCAATTTTACAAAAGTTTATTATATTTTTTCTTAGCTAAAATTTAAAACACCAAATAAATGGATTTTGCATGATAACTTGTATATTTGTACATTAAGTTATTGTATCTTACAAAATACATATTGGTTCGACAAAAAATTTACATCAAAACGTTTAAAAAATACACATTTACGATTGTAATATCAAAAAGTTTTAAACATGATAGATTGGTATAACATAAATCTTAAAACAAATTAAACTTTTTTGGTTTATGGGTAGATAATGTAAAATTTTATGTAATTTATAGTAATTATAAGGTTATTATGTAACTAATTGTAAGGGGTAATTTGTAAATTGTAACACCCGGTTATTTATTTTGAAGCCGACGAAAGAAGAAAAGAAATAAAGTCCAAAGTCGAGGGACCAAATTCGCAAACGAGAGAAAGTTGGGTGAGTGGAGGTATTTAAATGGAGAGGGCAACCCTTACCCTCTCCCCACACCCACATTTCAGCCAAGAAAGAGAGGAGAAGAAGAAGAGAGAAAAAGAGAGAAAAAGGGTGGTTCGAGTGGATTTTAGTGTGCCAAATCGTCGTGTAGCGAGTCCAATCGAAGCTCTTCTCGTTGTGGTCGTTTGTGTGAGTTCTAGGACCCCTATTTTACTTGTTTTCAAACGATTTTAGGGCTGGAAAGCATAGAAAACCCGTCTTTTTATGTGTGTGTGTTTGACCCATTTGGGTGTGTTTGCGTGTGATGTGTTTGGAGTTTGTTTCCAGGCTTGTGTGTGCTTGAATGGTGTTGTGGTATGCATTCCTAAGGTGTAGGATGGTTGATTTAGGCTTAGAATGGGTTTGGATGAGCTTGGAGGTCGAAAATGGCAGATTGGGTTCGGGATGAACTCCATTCTTCATCAGCTAGGGCTAGGCGACTGACTGGAGGCCATACGGCCGACTGGGTGCGATTGAGGTTAATTCGCACGATTGAGGGTTCATTCGCACGATTGAGGGTTCATTCGCACGATTGAGGGTTCATTCGCACGATTGAGGGTTCATTTGCACGATTGAGGGTTCATTCGCACGACTGGGGATTCATTCGTACGATTGGGGGTCAGCCGCATGGGGAGTCATACGACTGAGGTCCCAGTCGTATAGGTACTCATTCGTATTAGTCCCAGTCGCATAGGTACTCATTCGCATTAGTTCCATCCGCATAAGGTCATTCGCATGGGTGTCCATCCGCATGAGGTTCATTCGCACGGCTGGGTGTCCATTCGCATAGATGTTCATCCGTATGGGTCCAATCGCATGATGTTCAGTCTTCTGGAGGCCATGAGACTGAAGGGTGTCCATACGCCCAAGTAAGGCTGTTGTACCCGGGGAAAAGTGTAGTTTAATTACTGACTATCGAGGGAAAGTGCAGATGTAGGTTTTGACATGGAAATTCACGTAAGTTCATGTAAGATGACTGTTGAGGCCTTAGAGGGTATGTTGGGCATGATGATGATGATGTTACATATTTATGTATGATGTATGTTATGTATACATGATGTTTCCTTGTATGATGTTGATGGTTGTGTTTGTTGATGTTCCTGATTATGATGAATGTTTATCTTTCCTGTGGCTTTACGTGTTACGTTAATGAATGAATTGAAAGTATTATGTAACGTAAAGTGAAAAATGATAAAAAAGGGAACATGAATTGAATGCATGCATAAATGAACGAAAGTAATGAAAGTCTTGTAAGCATTGGATATCGGGACACGCCAATTATAAGGTGTTAGCCCAACGGTGTGCGGGTTCGCTACCCCGGGAGGATGCACATTGGGGTCCGTCTTTGTGACCGACCATTTGTATAGAACCTCTACCGCTTACCCCGGTACTGCGACACGATGTTTGGCTGTCTATTTATAGACTTCGGCCCAGTAGCCATATAGTTTGGGGTGTAGCACATGGTATTGGTACGGAAGATATCAAATGCGCAAGAAAAGATGTAATGATGAATGAACGAATGAAGAAGATAATAATGATATTATCTATGTGTACGTATGATGTGTGATCATGCAAAAGTAACGAACGCTTTTAATGAAAGTAAAGTATGTTTTATTATAAAACTAGAACTCACTTAACAATTCTGACTTTTTATGTGTTTCCAGTTGGCAGGTAATGTTGCTGAGGATGGCGATGCGAGGCTACTCAGCTCTTTTGGGATGGCATCCATTTATATAAGGCTTTTGTGATGTAATGCAACAATGTATTTTGTAACTGGTCAACGATGTATTATTTGGCAAAAGCTTTTATAATGAAATGAGATGTCTATTTTGATAATTCCGCTGCGATGTTTTATGAAAGTGAAATGTAACTATATGTTTTATGTGCAATGAATGACTAGCTGTAAGCGTCTCGGGAACGGGGCCTTACAAGTTGGTATCAGAGCCAAAGTTTAAGTGAAACGGGTAAATTTTCAAAATAAACCTTAACTTAAACTGAAAATGGGACGGAATGGAATGGGATGCCAATCTGAGTAGCTGCGTGCCATCAGGTATTTTCTTAATGATAACCGGTATTATGTGCGCATATTATGTGGTTTATGTGTTGTATGTAGATTTAGATACTGATGTAGTCAGGATAGGTAATGCTCGGGATATGAATAGTAAAGTAAGTGGCTAATCACAACTGGCCACTGTAATTAAGAACTTACTATACTTGACATAAACTGAGTTGTTCCCTTGAATGACCATGTTGGTGTTTAAATATTTTAGTGTAATAGAGAATGGCCGGTGGTAGATATTCTAAAGCTTCTAGGGTTGGAGGCCGTGGTGGGCCTGGTGCTGAACCGTGACCTAAAAGAGGAAGGCCTAGAGTTGAAAAGGTGGTTCCTGAAGAACCTGAGACCCCTCATCCGGAGGCTGGGGATGAGAGTGCTAACTTGAGGGCCTCGGTAAAGGAGGCGGTTGTTGAAAAGGTGCATTTGGTCATGCAGACAATCTTACCGTCTGTGGTGACCGAAGTCATCAAGGCTGTAAAGGAAGGAGAAAGAAAGGAGAGAAACAGGGCCTCGGGGGGACGAGAGTAACCGGAGCCTGAAACGATTTTCTCTGATAATGAAGAAAAGGAAGAGGAAGATGAGCCTGTGCAAGAGGTGGCACGAGGCTGTAACTATGGGGCGTTTATGAGATCCAAGCCCCCTACTTTCGATGGTAATGGCACTGCTGTTGCTGCTCACCGGTGGGTGAGGGAAATGGAGGATGTTCTTGATATCAGCGAGTGCCGGGAGGACCAAAAGGTGAAGTTTGCTACTCACTTGTTTGTGGACTCCGCTCTGTGTTGGTGGGACAACATTGTCCAAGCCAAGGGTAACCGGGCGATAGGAAGGATGAGGTGGGAGGAGTTGAAGAAGATGGTGATTGAGGAGTTCTGTCCTCAGAGGGAGATGGATAAGATCGAGAGAGAGTTCCTGTAGCTGGAGGCGGGGACCATGACACACCAGCAGTACACCACCAAATTCAACGAAATGGCACGGCTGGTGGCGGATCTGGTGACGCCTCTGTCTTGAAAGATCAAGAGGTACGTTCAGGGTTTGCCGGTGGATGTTCGAAGGCATATGATCACCGCCCGGCCAAGCACGTTTAGGTCGGCGGTTGATTTGGCAATGAGACTATATGATGAGCGGGAGGTGGTGGTGACTGAAGCGAACAAGAAGAGTGGTGGTGATCGAAACTGGAACGGGAAAAGGTTTGGTCGGGGTGATGCCTCGACGGGTAACAAAAAGGCACGGGTGGATGACCGCCGTCCACATCGGGAGCGGGATCGAAGAGGTGTGGCAAGTGTGGAAAGGAGCATGCGGGAGAATGTAGGCTGGGTTTGAATGTGTGCTTCAAGTGTGGGAAGGTAGGGCATATGGCAAGGGATTGCCGTGCAGGCAAATGTTTCAACTTTGGGGAAAGCGGACATATGAGTAAAGACTGTAAAAAGCCGAGGGCTGAGGGTTCTGGGGTGAAGAAGACCGGGAGCAAAGGACCGAGGGCGAGCGCCAGGGCATTCACCATGACACATGAGGAGGCTAGGACGGACCCTGACGTTGTGTCCGATACGTTTCTAGTGAACCAAACTTTAGCTTCTGTGTTATTCGATTCTGGTGCTAGTAAAAGTTTTATTTCTGCTGCTTTCTGTGCTAAGCTTCCTATTAGTAGTAGACGTGTTGATGCGCCCTTTGATGTAGAAACTGCCATAGGTAAGTCTACCCGAATTTCTGAGATGATAGAGGGTTGTGACGTGGAGTTAGAAGGTCACAAATTTCCGGTTAGACCATTCGTGATGACCTTAGGTGGTTTTGATGTGGTTCTCGGGATGGATTGGTTAGCGGATTATGAGGCAAACATTGTGTGTCGCAAGAAGATGATTTGTTTGACAGCGCCCGACGGTAGTTCAGTGACGGTTTATGGTGATCGGGTTACTACGATTCCAAAGGTGATTTCGATGGCGATGGCGGGAAGTGTATGAGGCGTGGATGTAGTGCCTACTTGGCCTATGTAAAGGATGTGGATACGCCAACACCACAACTAGCCGATGTACCGGTTGTGTGTGACTTTCCAGACGTGTTCCCAGAAGACTTACCAGGAGTGCCACCTGACCAAGAGATCGAGTTTCAGATTGATCTGATACCGGGTGCCCAACCTGTTGCCAAGGCACCGTATCGGCTGGCTCCGACGGAGATGAAAGAGTTGATGGAGCAGTTGCAAGAACTGCTTGATAAGGGGTTCATTAGACCGAGTATCTCTCCTTGGGGTGCTCCGGTACTGTTCGTGAAGAAGAAGGACGGTAGTATGAGGATGTGTATTGACTACCGTGAGCTGAATAAGTTGACGATAAAGAACCGATACCCCTTACCGAGAATCGATGATTTGTTTGATCAGCTTCAAGGTGCCAGTTGGTTTTCAAGGATAGATCTTCGATCGGGCTACCATCAGTTGAAGGTGAAAGAGTAGGATATCCCTAAAACAGCTTTCCGCACGCGATATGGTTACTACGAGTTCCTTGTCATGTCTTTTGGTTTGACCAATGCGCCAGCTGCTTTTATGGATCTAATGTACCAAGTGTGTCGGCCGATGTTGGATAAATCAGTGATCGTGTTTATTGATGATATCCTGATTTATTCGAAGAACGAGATAGAGCATGCCGGTCACATTCGGGAAGTTCTAGAGACGTTGAGAAGGGAGAAGTTGTACGCCAAGTTCTCCAAGTGCGCGTTCTGGTTGCGCGAGGTTCAGTTCCTGGGTCATGTGGTGAATCCTGACGAGATTATGGTGGACCCGGCAAAGGTGGAGGCGGTTATGCAATGGAAGTCACCAAAGACGCCATCCGAGATTCGTAGCTTCTTGGGTTTGGCGGGCTACTACAGAAGATTCATTCAAGACTTTTCTAAGATCGCTTCTCCACTAACTAAGTTGACCCGAAAAGATGTGAAGTTTGTATGGGGTCAAGCTCAAGAGAAAGCGTTCGAAGAACTGAAGGCGAGATTGACTCAAGCTTCTGTTCTGTCATTACCCGATGGAAGTAAGGATCTAGTGGTTTATTCGGATGCTTCCTACTCGGGGTTGGTGTGTGTATTAATGCAGAGAAGGAAGGTTATAGCCTATGCGTCCCAACAGTTGAAGGTTCATGAGGTCAATTACCCCACTCATGACTTGGAGCTAGCAGCCGTGGTCTTTGCACTAAAGATTTGGAGGCACTATCTTTACGGGACGAAGTGCACCATATTCACTGACCACAAGAGCTTGAAGTACTTCTTTGAGCAGAAGGACCTGAACATGAGGCAGAGACGATGGTTGGAGCTCATAAAGGACTATGATTGCGAGATCCATTACCATCCAGGCAAAGCCAACGTGGTGGCGGATCCCTTAGCCGAAAGGAGAGACCCGAGCCGATTCGGGTGAAAGCATACCAGTTGATCATGACCTCGGATGTGATGAAGCAAGTCAAAGAGTTTCAAGATGAGGCACTGAAGGAAGATCATCTTAACTCTGAAAGAATGAGAGGTCTGGTCGCAGAATTGGGTGAAAACACACTCGGTGTTAGAACCCGATTCGGTCGTATGTGGATTCCTCATTTTGGAGATCTACGCGTGAAGATCATGGATGAAGCTCACAAGACTCGATACTCCATTCATCCCGATGCTACAAAGATGTACCAAGACATGAAGAAAGATTATTGGTGGCCGGGTATGAAGCGTGACGTAGTGGAGTATGTGAGTAAGTGCCTTACTTGTTTGCAAGTGAAGGCCGAACATCAGAAGCCGTATGGGAAGATCCAACCTTTGGATATACCGGAATGGAAGTGGGAGCACATCACCATGGATTTCATTACAAAGTTACCGCGTACCCCGAAAGGGTATGATGTCATATGGGTGATAGTTGACCGTTTAACAAAGAGTGCTCACTTTCTACCGATCCGCGAGACATATTCATCTGAGAGGTTGGCTGATCTGTTCATCAAGGAAATTGTAACTCGTCATGGTGTGCCGGTGTCTATTGTGTCTGATCGTGACACCCGGTTTACATGTAAATTTTGGAAGAAATTCCACGACGCTATGGGGACGAGGTTACATATTAGCACGGCTTATCATCCCCAGACTGATGGTCAGTCAGAAAGGACCATTCAGACATTGGAGGACATGCTTCGGGCATGTGTTATCGATTTTGGAGGAAGTTGGGATAACCACTTACCGTTAGCTGAGTTCTCGTACAACCACAATTATCATGCCAACATTGGTATGCCCCCATATGGGATGGTATACGGTAGGAGATACAGAACACCCGTTTATTGGGGTGATATTGGTCAGAAGGAGTAAGGGAGCGTCGAGGTGATCGAGGCTACGACTGAGAAGCTTGAAAAGATCAAAGCCTTCATGAAGGCAGCCAAAGATAGACAGAAGTCGTATGCTGATAAACGACGCAGAACAATTGAGTTCCAGGTGGGTGACCGGGTTATGTTTAAGGTCTCACCTTGGAAGGGCATTATTCGTTTCCGAAAGCGGGGCAAATTGAGCCCGAGGTACATAGGTCCTTTCCGTATCATTGCTCGAGTAGGAGAGGTGGCCTATAGACTGGAGTTACCGGATGAGTTAAGTGGAATTCACCCGACATTCCATGTATCTCATCTAAGGAAGTGCTTGGCAGATGAAGATATGATTGTTCCACTGGAAGATATCGAAGTAGACGAACGGCTCAATTATGTGGAGCACCCAGTGGCAATCATCGATCGAAAAGAGAAGAGGCTGAGGAATAAAACGGTTCCTCTTGTGCGTGTTCAGTGGAAGCACAGGAAAGGATCCGAGTCTACGTGGGAGACTTAAGAAGAGATGAGGCAGCATTACCCACGTTTGTTCGAGGAATAACAGGTTTCGGGGACGAAACCTATTTAAGGGGGGTGGACTTGTAACAACCGGTTATTTATTTTGAAGTCGACGAAAGAATAAAAGAAATAAATTCCAAAGTCGAGGGACCAAACTCGCCAACGAGAGAAAGTTGGGTGAGTGGAGGTATTTAAAGGGAGAGGGCAGCCCTTACCCTCTCCCCACACCCACATTTCAGCCAAGAAAGAGAGGAGAAGAAGAAGAGAGAAAATAAGAGAAAAAGGGTGGTTCGAGTGGATTTTAGTGTGCCAAATCGTCGTGTAGCGAGTCCAATCGAAGCTCTTCTCGTTGTGGTCGTTTGTGTGAGTTCTGGGACCTCTCTTTTACTTGTTTTCAAACAATTTTGGGGCTGGAAAGCATAGAGAATCCGTTTTTTGTATGTGTGTGTGATGCGTTTGGAGTTTGTTTCCGGGCTTATGTGTTCTTGAATGGTGTTGTGGTATGCATTCCTAAGGTGTAGGATGGTTGATTTAGGCTTAGAATGGGTTTGGGTGAGCTTGGAGGTCGAAAATGGCAGATTGGGTTCGGGATGAACTCCATTCTGCATCAGCTAGGGCTAGGCGACCGACTGGAGACCATACGGCCGACTGGGGTGCGATTGAGGTTACTTCGCACGATTGAGGGTTCATTCGCACGATTGAGGGTTCATTCGCACGATTGAGGGTTCATTTGCACGACTAGGGATTCATTCGTACGATTGGGGGCCAGTCGCATGGGGAGTCATACGACTGAGGTCCCAGTCGTATAGGTACTCATTCGCATTAGTCCCAGTCGCATAGGTACTCATTCGCATTAGTTCCATCCGCATAAGGTCATTCGCATGGGTGTTCATTCGTTTGGGTGTCCATCCGTATGAGGTTCATTCGCACGGCTGGGTGTCCATTCGCATAGATGTTCATCCGCATGGGTCCAATCGCAGGATATTCAGTCGCCTGGAGGCCATGCGACTGAAGGGTGTCCATACGCCCAAGTAGGGCTGTTGTACCCGGGGAAAAGTGTAGTTTAATTACTGACTATCGGGGAAAAGTGCAGATGTAGGTTTTGACATGGAAATTCCCGTAAGTTCATGTAAGATGACTGTTGAGGCCTTAGAGGGTATGTTGGGCATGATGATGATGATGTTGCATATTTATGTATGATGTATGTTATGTATGCATGATGTTGCCTTGTATGATGTTGATGATTGTGTTTGTTGATGTTCCTGATTATGATGAATGTTTATCTTTCCTGTGGCTTTACGTGTTACGTTAATGAATGAATTGAAAGTATTATGTAACGTAAAGTGAAAGATGATAAAAAGGGGAACATGAATTGAATGCATGCATAAATGAACGAAAGTAATGAAAGTCTTGCAAGCATTGGATATCGGGACACGCCAATTATAAGGTGTTAGCCCAACGGTGTGCGGGTTCGCTACCCCGGGAGGATGCACATTGGGGTCCGTCTTTGTGACCGACCATTTGTATAGAACCTCTACCGCTTACCCCGGTACTGCGGCACCATGTTTAGCTGTCTATTTATAGACTTCGGCCCAGTAGCCATATAGTTTGGGGTGTAGCACATGGTATTGGTACGGAAGATATCAAATGCGCAAGAAAAGATGTAATGATGAATGAACGAATGAAGAAGATAATAATGATATTATTTATGTGTACGTATGACGTGTGATTTCAATGATTTGACATTTTTCTTATATTTTTTTTTCACTTAATAATTACTTTTTTTAGTTACTAAATCGTAATGAGAGAGATTTATCCTATTTTATATTTATGTATTAGACTCAAAACAACGACGCCCTAATTCCATACGTTTCTTACGCGTACTTGATAACGTAAGGTCATCATCGCGATGTGCATAACGAATTCGCATGGATTGATTAAAATTTTTTATATTTCAATGATTTGACGTTACTTTTTTATCGTATTCATACGACACGTAAGTTTATGTATAGTTATTGTTTTTTAATGCAAAACATTGAAAACGTTGATTTTTCACCGTTAGTTGCACCTTAGCGAGTGAGTTTACGTAAACTCTATTCTTATTTTATAAATTAATTTAAAAACATTGATTTTCTTCACAATTTAACACGTCGTAACGTGTGGGTTCGTAATACTATTCTATAAAAACATAATGTGTAACTTTATTACGGTTTGGTAACACAAATCAAATACTTTTTACATTTAATTTAAATATATTATCAACGCTCCCTTCACCGTGCGTGTTTGCAACAACGCTTCATCGTTAATTTTTAGCACGGGTTTATGTCTCCGCTGCAACGCGCGGGTCAAATAACTCGTTATTATAAAAAGTAAAATAAGAGTTAAAAAACTGCAATAACTTAAATATAAAATACAAGACAATATTCTACAGATGACTCATCAAGAGTAATAATAGTCTATACAGGAGGAACCTAGACTATGGAAGATGACATTAAAAGACATGTGGTGACTTTTGAAGAAAAAACAAGCCAACTTCATAAAGTTCACAAGGACAAACCTGAGCCTGAACTCAAGAAATTAGTTGAGGTGATATTTGATCAACCGGATGTTGAAACTGAAACACCAGTTAACTCTGAGGTGAATATGGAAACATATGGCCTAGAAGTCTCCAAGGATGCTGAGAGAGTTCAGACAACTGCCGATTATCATAAGTCAGCTGGTGAGACATCAAGTATACCTACAAAACCTTCAACAGTCAGAGCTACTACAATCTATATCTCAAAAAAAGGTAAGAGATCTATGACTACCGAAGAAGAAGAAGTTGTTGAAAATGTGTCTCAGGAAAGAAGGCCAGATTCCTGATGACATAAAAGGTGGAACTATTCCCACAGAAGGTTGATAATGAACTCATAGAACTACATGCTGGCAGAGCTCAAGAATCTTCTGTTAAGAAGAATATCATTGACTTAATTTAAAGTGCAAAAGAATCTAGAGCTATAAGAAGAAGAATCAACCCTCTTGAAAAACCTAGTAGATCAAAACCAACATCTCCATCTAAACCAAAGGCCAATGTTTTCAAGAAAATGCTATCGAATTAATCCAGGCAAACTGCCAAAAGCACTCCTCAAAGGGCAACCTCTCAGCAAGTTCTTGTGTCCACAATTGTCGAATCTATACAAATGGCCTCTTCTTAGGAAAAGAAGAAGAAAGATCAAGAAAAATATCTACTAGCAGCTCAACTTGAGTTGAAATGATTCATGTAACACCCCGGCCCATCGTAATCACCAATATTGTCCGCTTTGCTCACTAAGAGCTCACGGATTTGTTTTTGGTTACCCAGGTGAAAACTTCCCAGGGGGTCACCCATCCTGGTACTACTCCCACCTGAGCACGCTTAACTGTGGAGTTTTTTTAGGCTCCACAGCCAACTAAGCCCAAAACGCGTCGATGATTTAAGAGGCAGGTCATTACTTATGAGCCAAGAATCTCTCCTGTCCACGGACAATGTGGGAGGTACGCCTCTAGGTGTTGCAATCACCCCCATAAGGGACTCATCGCACTTGATGAGGTTTTGCCCCAACGTATATGTGGGAGGTTGCCATTAGGTGTTACAATCACCCCCCCTTAGGGACTCATCGTCCTCGATGAGTTTCTGCCCCACATCCCGGATGGCACAGGAGTGGCTCTGATACCACTCTGTAACACCCCGGCCCATCGTAATCACCAATATTGTCCGCTTTGCTCACTAAGAGCTCACGGATTTGTTTTTGGTTACCCAGGTGAAAACTTCCCAGGGGGTCACCCATCCTGGTACTACTCCCACCTGAGCACGCTTAACTGTGGAGTTTTTTTAGGCTCCACAGCCAACTAAGCCCAAAACGCGTCGATGATTTAAGAGGCAGGTCATTACTTATGAGCCAAGAATCTCTCCTGTCCACGGACAATGTGGGAGGTACGCCTCTAGGTGTTGCAATCACCCCCATAAGGGACTCATCGCACTTGATGAGGTTTTGCCCCAACGTATATGTGGGAGGTTGCCATTAGGTGTTAGAACACTGCCCCCACAAACATGAGGTCCCGGGTTCGAACCCGGGCACCCTCATGTTTTATTTTTAAGGCTTTTTAGCCTAAAAATCAGTTTCTGAATGTTTTTAAAAAAATATAAAAATTATTGCTATAAACTTTAAATATTTTTAAAGCTTACCAAATATTTTCTACATTTTTTTTCTAAGTGTAAATAAATGTAAAATTATTAATAAAACATTTTAACAAGGTTTGTTTTTAATAAATTCTTAAAAGAAATGGATTTAAAATAATAGTTCACAAATTGCTAATGGTTTAAAAGTTCTTTTATTTAATATCCTCTTAAAACATGATTATGGCAAATATTTACTCGAATATTATGTCTAAATTTTACTAATTATTAAAAATGATTTAATTTCACATTCATGATATTTTGACATATAAAGAATATATATATATATATATATATATATATATATATATATATATATATATATATATATATATATATATATATACATATAACAAAAATGCCCAAATCCACTTAAAACCATAGTCCTTGTTGATTCAATGAACTAATTACAATAAAACTTAAACCTTGTATATATATTTATATTTTTAGGTGCATTGTGAGGCATTACTTTGGATCGTTGCTTATTATATTTTCCTAATAATCGTCAACTTTATATTTATCAACCATGTGAGTATTCCATACCCCCTTTTCATTTTATTTCACACTTTGGGGTGAAACATGTTAACCTATACTTTGCATTGTAAACTTATTTGAGACTTGTAAACTTTATGGCGATTCATCATGTTAAGTTGTGGTTAGTTGAATTTATGTGGTTACCATGTTATGGCGTTATATGTACAATCATTAACTATTGCTAGCCCAGCGAAGTCATAGATCTATGGGTAAGACAAGCCTGCTTGGTTGATCCAAGTACACTTAGCTGATCGTATATACTTTTAACGTTTGAGACTTGTAAAACATTGTCAAGGTTTGATTGTTGCATTGTTCATAGCATCCCTAATCACTATATATTCACTAACTTATGACTTGAATTGCCATCTTTTATATGTACTTATGTATTAAAACTATGGAATGCTCACCAACATTATTGTTGACCCTTTATTTTTAACATGTTTCAGGAAATGCCCAAGTTTGATTTTCTACACTTTGAAGCTTGCATCTAGGAATGGACCTAGACTAATAAATAAGATAGAATGATATATTGCATTCTACGTTATGTTTTTGTTTCCTTTGAAACTTATGATTGTAACGTGACAATTTAAAACTTATGTTTAAACTTTATTTGGTTTATTAATAGCGTTATGTGGCTATGAACGATCTTAACTCTCACTCCTCGACGTTTCCGCCGTCAAGGTTGGGGTGTGACAGATTGGTATCAGAGCAAGAAGAGGCTTTCGAGACATTGAAACGCAAGTTGTGTAACGCTCCTATTCTCACACTTCCCGATGGAAACGACGACTTTACCGTATATTGCGATGCCTCTAATCAAGGTCTTGGTTGTGTTCTCATGCAACGAGGCAAAGTTATAGCATACGCATCGAGGCAATTAAAGGTTCATGAAGTGAACTACACAACTCATGATCTCGAACTTGGTGCTGTGGTTTTCGCATTGAAGATTTGGCGACACTATTTATATGGGACGCAATGCATAGTCTACACTGATCATAAGAGTCTCCAACACGTGTTTAACCAAAAGGATCTCAATATGAGACAAAGACGATGGATCGAGCTAATTAGCGACTACGACTGCGACATTCGCTACCATCCTGGAAAGGCGAATGTTGTAGCCGACGCGCTAAGTCGAAAGGTTCACAATAAGACTGTCTCGCTTCAAGAGATTCGAGATCGAAGGCAATGGTTTGATACGCTAGGAGAATTTGATACCGAGATCCATGTGGATGTCAACGAGGCTACTATCATGCTCCAAAACATAAGGATCGATAGTGACCTCGAGTTATGCATTCGCGAGGCTCAACAAGCGGCACTAACCGACGAAGGGAAGGATGAAGATTTGATGTCTAACGTTCGGTCGCAATTGGAGACAAAACCGAATGGCATGTGGTATTTCTTGAATCGACTTTGGATTCCGAATCGTGACAATCTTCGACACTTCATTATGAACGAAGCTCATCAAACCCGATACTCCATTCATCCTGGCTCCGATAAGATGTACATGGACCTGCGTGGTCAATATTGGTGGCCTGGAATGAAGAAGGATATCGCGTCTTATGTTTCTAAGTGTCTCACGTGTGCAAGGGTCAAAGCTGAGCATCAACGACCAAGTGGTTTACTTGAGCAACCGGAAATCCCTATGTGGAAATGGGAGCATATATCCATGGATTTCATAACCAAGTTACCTCGTACACCTCGTGGTCACGATAGTATTTGGGTCATCGTTGACCGTTTGACCAAGACAGCACACTTCATACCTATACGAGATACATACAAGGTTTCAAAGCTGGCTCGAATCTACATTGACGAAATTGTGAGTCGTCATGGCGTGCCTTTACACATTATTTCCGATCGAGATGCTCGTTTCACATCGCACTTTTGGTCTTCGATGCAAGAACTCTTGGGTACTCAATTGGATTTAAGTACGGCTTACCATCCTCAAACCGATGGTCAAACCGAACGAACAATCCAAACTCTCGAGGATCTACTGCGTCTTTGTGTCCTTGATTTTGGTGGTGATTGGGATACGCATTTACCGCTTGCGGAATTTTCGTATAACAATAGTTATCACTCAAGTATCAAGATGACACCATTCGAGGCTTTGTATGGTCGTAAATGTCGTTCTCCGATCTGTTGGACTGACATTGGAGAAAATCTTATCACTGGTCCGGAACTTATTCAAGAAACGACTGACAAAGTTTCCAAGATCCGAAATAACCTTGAGGTGGCTAGAAGTCGTCAAAAGAGTTATGCCGATAAAAGACGCAAACCGTTGGAGTTTCAAGTCGATGACATGGTTCTTCTTAAAGTCTCTCCATGGAAGGGTGTTGTACGTTTTGGGAAGAAGGGTAAGTTAGCCCCACGCTTTGTAGGACCTTTCAAGATTTTGAAAAGAATTGGGAAAGTGGCTTACAAACTGGAGTTACCTTCTGAACTTAGCGGAGTTCATCCTGTCTTTCATGTCTCAAACTTGAGGAAGTGCCTGGCTGATGAAAATTTGCATGTTCCACTAGAGGAAATTCAAATTGATGAGTCATTGCATTTCGTTGAGAAGCCTGTTGAGATTATGGATCGAACCCTGAAGAAGACCCGAACAACTACTACACCTATCGTCAAAGTCCGTTGGGAAAACAAACGTGGAGCTGAGTTCACTTGGGAGCGTGAGGATCATATGAAGGAGAGATACCCGCATTTGTTCTCTTAAGTTTTATTCTTAATTTCGGGACGAAATTCTTTTAAGTTGGGGAGACTGTAACATCTTGAATTTCTAGGATAAATTAAAGTTAACATTGTTAAATTTGTTTAAGGATCATATTTGTCATTCATGAAACTTATGGGTTGCTTATGCACATTACTTTAATTTGGGCTTTTAATTCTTTAATTTGTAAGTTATATTGATAATAAATATATAATAATAAAAGTTATATTAATAATAATAACAATAATAATAATACTAACTAAGAAAAACAATAATAATATCATGTGAAACTTAATAAACTTAAAAAGGGTTTAAAGAAGTCCAGGGGGTGTTATTGTCAAATTTGAAACTTAAAAAAAAGATGTTTTAAACATGAAATGTTAAATAAATAAATCACAGGGGCTGGAAGTGTAAAAAAACCAAAATCTCAAATCTCCACCTCTTTCTCTCTCCCCGTAAATCCGGTCGCCGGCCGGCCATGTCCGGCGCGGCGCCGGCGAGTTCCAACCGCCGGTAATTAACGGCTTTTAACACCCGAAACTGTTTCAAATCGTTTCCTTCGCCTAATTCGAACTTAATGCATCAATTAAACCATCTTTAATCATCGGTTATGGTTGGAATCAAATGAGAAACCGAAACAAGTAACCCATCGAACCGTTGGACCATTAAACCATACTAATAATTCGATTAAAAGAACCTAAACGACTACCTAACTACATCTAGTCGATTACATCTCTCAATTTTACCTGAAACAAATCCAAATATTGAATTTCATAGCCACCTCTTCCGCGAACCTGCAACTACTCGAACATCACTTTCGGGACCTCAAAACGTAGAATACTTAGAGGGCTTTTAATCCTCATCTCTGTACGAAGCTACCCACGAGTTTAATTTGACTTTCATCAACGTTTGCACATCAATTGGACATCGTGAGGCCGCGACTTGTTCCTCTCATTGTTCATCTTCAATTTTCTATCAAAACGGGTAATGTGATACATCATCTTGTTCGTATATACAAGGGGAATCAAAGCCCCATGTTTGTTTCCATTAACATGAACGATTTGATACTCAATTTATGGTCAATCGGATTAGGGTTCTAAGGAATGGGGGAAACTTGTTTAGATATTGTTTAAAATCTTTTAAAACCAAAGTAAACCGCGGCTGAGAGCCTTGGTCTACTGGTTAGAACACTGCCCCCACAAACATGAGGTCCCGGGTTCGAACCCGGGCACCCTCATGTTTTATTTTTAAGGCTTTTTAGCCTAAAAATCAGTTTCTGAATGTTTTTAAAAGATTTTAAACAATATCTAAACAAGTTTCCCCCATTCCTTAGAACCCTAATCCGATTGACCATAAATTGAGTATCAAATCGTTCATGTTAATGGAAACAAACATGGGGCTTTGATTCCCCTTGTATATACGAACAAAATGATGTATCACATTACCCGTTTTGATAGAAAATTGAAGATGAACAATGAGAGGAACAAGTCGCGGCCTCACGGTGTCCAATTGATGTGCAAACGTTGATGAAAGTCAAATTAAACTCGTGGGTAGCTTCGTACAGAGATGAGGATTAAAAGCCCTCTAAGTATTCTACGTTTTGAGGTCCCGAAAGTGATGTTCGAGTAGTTGCAGGTTCGCGGAAGAGGTGGCTATGAAATTCAATATTTGGATTTGTTTCAGGTAAAATTGAGAGATGTAATCGACTAGATGTAGTTAGGTAGTCGTTTAGGTTCTTTTAATCGAATTATTAGTATGGTTTAATGGTCCAACGGTTCGATGGGTTACTTGTTTCGGTTTCTCATTTGATTCCAACCATAACCGATGATTAAAGATGGTTTAATTGATGCATTAAGTTCGAATTAGGCGAAGGAAACGATTTGAAACAGTTTCGGGTGTTAAAAGCCGTTAATTACCGGCGGTTGGAACTCGCCGGCGCCGCGCCGGACATGGCCGGCCGGCGACCGGATTTACGGGGAGAGAGAAAGAGGTGGAGATTTGAGATTTTGGTTTTTTACACTTCCAGCCCCTGTGATTTATTTATTTAACATTTCATGTTTAAAACATCTTTTTTTTTAAGTTTCAAATTTGACAATAACACCCCCTGGACTTCTTTAAACCCTTTTTAAGTTTATTAAGTTTCACATGATATTATTATTGTTTTTCTTAGTTAGTATTATTATTATTGTTATTATTATTAATATAACTTTTATTATTATATATTTATTATCAATATAACTTACAAATTAAAGAATTAAAAGCCCAAATTAAAGTAATGTGCATAAGCAACCCATAAGTTTCAGGAATGACAAATATGATCCTTAAACAAATTTAACAATGTTAACTTTAATTTATCCTAGAAATTCAAGATGTTACAATTCAACTTTAATAAGATCATGGAATGAATTTTTGTTGAGATGAAATCAAAGTTTAAAGTTGCGACTCATTCTAAGATGAAGAAATCAATAGAGTTAGCTAGAAAAAAGAGAGCTGAATCAGAGAGGACATAATAAGAGAAGGTCACACAAGAGACTAGAGATAAGTAATAAATGAAGATGTTTTTAAAGTACTATGGTTACTCTGGCAGACAAGAAGGACCAATGAGTATGTCTACTCTTGATCCGAACATTAAAGAAATCAAAAAGATGGTTGCAACTAGAGAGGTCACAAAGTATGAAGAAGCTAGAAAGCAACAGGAATAAAAATAAATAAGAACCAAGAAAACTATTCAAAGGCCTTCCCATCTGTCGAGTGAGCATCCAGCATCTCCTAATTCTGACTCAACTGCCTCTGATGATGATAAGCCTAGTTCATCAGCCTTTGCCAAGAAGAAAATTATGCCTAAAAGAATAGTAAAAGGAAAGGGTGATTGACCCAAAGGTGGAGGAGAAAATCCTTAAAGTAGCAAAGATTTTAAGTGCTGGGTATATAGCCCAAATGAAGAAATTTACAGTCAAGAGGGCAAATGGAGATATCATGTACTATGATCACAAGAATGAGATACTTGATCTACCCCTTGACATATTAGAGCAAGTTGATAAGTACCTAGCACATTTGGATGTAGAAATGAAGAGTCCAAGATGCTACTTCAAAAGGTACTGTCTTGAGTCAAAGCTGACGTTGGTGAAGAGATCCCTCAAACTCTATTATCAGCATATGATCCAATAGTGGAGTGGAAATACGATCAAAACAAAGACACATACTTTGTCACTAGATCAACAACTAAAAGGATAGCTTACTCAAAAAAATTAACTTGTTTACTTCAACAGGTTTGATATAGCTGAACTAGCCAGATTAAGGCTAAGAAACATTATCAATGATTTTAAGGCAAAGTAAGTAAA
The DNA here is from genome assembly GCA_025215565.1 of Flaveria ramosissima. Taxonomy (NCBI): domain Eukaryota; kingdom Viridiplantae; phylum Streptophyta; class Magnoliopsida; order Asterales; family Asteraceae; genus Flaveria; species Flaveria ramosissima. The sequence goes on from CM046042.1 coordinate 29,562,077, forward strand.
AAAGGTGTTGATGAGAATTTACAAGGCACATCTAGAAAAGTCAAAGCAGTCTTCAGAACATAAAAGAAAAACAAAATGGTCTGAATCTGCTGAAGCCACCCTATCTACTGATTCTACTCCCATTACTCGACCACAATCATCTCCTCCTACTTCTCAACTATTGAAACTGCTGAGCATGTGTCTCCATCAATCCAATAAGCTCCTCAAACAGCTGAATCTCTAATATAAAGTCAGTTAGATCAACTGGAAGATTAAGTGATCATCACTATAGCTGTCGAAAAGAATAAGAAGAGATTGGGATAACCCTAAACAATATGATATAGAAGACCTTTAAGAATCTAAAGAAGATGAAAACTCAGAAGGTGATGTTACAAACATCATCAATTGGGGTTATAATTCGAAGGCTGAGAGGTACTTTATTGAAAGAAAGAACAAATCCAAGTTTTTTTTTTGACTGAGTCAGAAGTTTTGAACCTTAACTTTGAAGACCTACAGAAGATGTTCTCATTAATCAAAGAATGTGAAGGTATGCCAGCCAAGTACAAATGAATGGCATCTATTCTGAAGATAAATGTTGGGAACAGAGTTGAAGCAGAACCAAGTGGAGATAAAGAAAAAGATGTTCTGCATGTAACTCCACTGAGCATTCATGATCCTATCACCCATTGGAGTTATAATTCCTCAACCAATACCTTATGTTTGACCTTTGCTGGTTCCGGAAAGACTGAAGTCAAAGAGTGTGATCTTTTCAGACTATCTCGGCACAACATGAAAGACTTGGTAAGTCTATCTCTTGAAAATTTCTCGAGAGATAGAAGAGGATACATGTATGAGTTGTTGTTGATAAGGATGCTTGAAAGATAAGAATGAGTTTTGGTAGCATCATCCTATGGGGAATTTGTTGATTTATAAAAAGGATGAATCTACCGAAAACTCAAAGATTTAGCACTGGTTGTAACTACCGAAATCTGCCAAGTGTTGATCTACTGCCGATCAGCACTCAACTTGATGAGATGCCGATTCACTACTATTGATTTGTGCTACACTAGGATAAGCCGCTGATCAACTGTTACATTAGATAAGTCTGGTTATACTAGAAGCAACTCAGGCATCTATAGTGTTCTACCTTTTGAAGACAACATTGTATTGAAGAAGTCAATCTTTGATGTGCCGATTGCCTGTCTACGATGTACATCTGTTAATACTAAACATAAAATAAATAATAAGGATTTTTTCTAATTGTTTAGCTTTCTTAGTATAAATAGCTCCCACTTGTATAGTTTTGATATTAGCTTGTTACCCAATTGTTATCTGCTAATTCTTACTCATTGTACTCAGAAAAGATTAATAAAGTGAATATTTTAAAAGAACATTTTTTGTATTTACTTTACTCAATGTATTTATGTTTGATAGTAAGACATGTTACTTAAATTTCATATTTTTTATCTGCGGATCACTATAAAAGTCTTGCTAGTTCTTAACCCAATTCAATACTAACTTTTTAAAAAGTTGCTATTTTCGTTGACTTAGTTAATTTTATTGGTTAAGTTAGGGGCATTTAAGTCATTATAGGGCATTTAAGTCATTATACAAATAAAAAAGTCAAGTTAAATGATCTGTATAATGACTTAATTGCCCTTTAATAAACACAATTAATAAAGTTAACGAAAATGAATGAAAACGATAACTTTTTAGAAAGTTAGGGACCTAGAAGATATTTTTTTTAAATGTAAATCAAAACAAATCTAACTCATGGACGAAAATGAAAAATAACTCTAAATAAAATATGTGTATTTGTTTATAAAAAAAGTTATATATAATTCCGTTGAGGAAATTCATTTAAACTACATTCTAACATTAATTAAACTTGTTATCTTTTGAATTCATATTCAAATCCTAATGAATTTTAAGAACCGAATTGATTTAATAAAATTTGGATTCTAGTTTTAGTGGATTCTAACGGAAACAATCCTAAATCATTGACTATCACTCTCATTTTTCATACACACTTATACCACATTTAATAAAAACAATGTAAAACTTATAACATTTTATACAAGATAAAGTTATGCCTGAAAATTTTACATTATCTTTCTAATCAAAGTTATATACCTATTGTTACTTGAAATCATCAACTTCATATATGATTTGAATGTCAGAGACTTAAATTTTGGCTTAGTAGATTATTTTTATATAAAATATGACTATATAAATAGTTAACTTTTATGCAAAAAATTATATTTACACGCAACTAGAATTAAAGATTAACCTAGGTGTAGTTCCTTATACACGCAACTAGAATTAAAGATTAACCTAGGAACAACATTTGTAGTTCCTTATACTCATTGATGTTTTATAGTTGAGCCGGTCTTAGCTCGAGCTCGAACTCTACACTATATAAGTTGGCTCAGCTCATCTTAAAATATTTCCATCGAGCTAACTTAAGCTCATACTTGACTCATTTTACAAAAGTTTAGAAGAACCAAGATTAACCCGATAATCAAGACATGTTAGGTTGACAAGATAACTGAACAAAAGAGTCACTTTAACATATGTATCGATCGAATAAAAAAGTGTTGACTGAGATATAGGTAGCAAATACATCAACACCCAACTTAAGTTTGTTTCTTAACTAGCAATTTCTCCCCTTAACAATAATTATAAGCTTAATAAACAATCAAACAAAAAGAGGAAAGTGGGGGAACACTTCGCAAGAAGCGATGGACATGTGCACTAGATAGCACTCAAATGTTCGGCGTTCGTGATGATGACAAGAAAGCAAGATTGCATTCTTCACTAGACCAATATATAAAATCAATTACATAAACTGATAACTAAATAGTCTTTGCTAGATAAACAAGATTAAGAGGCTGAGAGGAAGAAATGAAGAGATAAATACTCGTAGAGAGACTGAGAGTTTAACACTTTCAAGTTTCAAGAGGAAGACTTAGGGCAGATGAAGTCATCATACCTAGACTCCCTTACGAATTTTCTTATACGTGAGTTTTTTTAGCCTCTTATGTGTGAACATTTTACTTGTATAAGTCAAAGAGAAAGCTGATACTAGATTGAACACGACCCAAAACTTATTCGAGCTAATCAACTCGAGCCAAATAAGCTCGGGCTAGATCAACTCATGGAGACCTTCATAACTTGAAGAGTTTAGTTGAACGACCAAGTTAAAAAACAAAAATGATTAATTTATATGGGCCAGAAAGGGCAATTGAAGAAAACAAGAAGGACCAAAAGTACACTTTTACCATAATCATACAAAAGCCCTTTCGTCACCGGAACCACCACCACCACCACCACCACCACCAACGCCGTCGCCACCCCTCTTTCAACGGCGATCTCTGCAACTCCATAATCATCTTCCCCAATTAGGGTTTCACACATCAATCAACTCAAAACCCTAATGGATCAATCCTTCTTGATCATGCTCTCCAACCTCCTCCACCTCCAAAACCAGCTCGACCCCACCACCTCCCTCCTCTCCGACTCCACCGCCGCCGCCTCCTCCGCCACCCCCTCCGCCCTCCTCACCTCCACCTCCGCCGCCCCCCTCCTCTTCTTCACCATCGCCTCCGTCCTCTCCTTCATCTCCACCGCCCGCAAACCCTCTTCCTCCGCCTCACCACCACCCTCCCCCTCCACCACCGCCCAATACTCCGTCGCCGCCTTCCGAGCCCTCTCCACCGAACGCATCTGGTCAATGGAAGCCCCTTTACGTGACGCCCAATGGCGCTCGTTGTACGGCCTCTCCTACCCCGTTTTCACCACCGTTGTTGATAAGCTCAAACCCTACATCGCCCAATCGAACTTGTCTTTACCCTCGGATTACGCCGTCGCTATGGTTCTATCGCGTTTGTCACTAGGTCTATCGGCCAAAACCGTCGCTAAAAGGTACTCTCTTGAACCCTATCTTGTGTCAAAGATCACTAACATGGTTACTCGTTTGTTGGCCACTAAATTGTACCCTGAGTTCATCAAGATCCCCGCTGGCCGTCGTCGGCTTCATGAAATCACAGCCTCATTCGCGGAAATCACCTCGATCCCCAACATCTGTGGCGCGATCGATAACACGCACATTCGGCTTCATACGCTTCCTTCGGACGTCCCAAACCCTAACATTTACATGAATTCCCATGGTTTTCGGTCGATTCAATTGCAAGTAGTTGCAGATCACAAGAAGATATTCTGGGATGTTTGCGTGAAAGCGCCTGGGGCGGTTGATGACGCGACGCATTTTCGCGATAGTTTGCTGTACAACAGGTTGATTTCGGGGGATATTGTGTGGGATAAGGCTGTGAATGTGAAAGGGCATCCTGTTAGGCCTTACATTGTGGGGGATTGGTGTTATCCGTTGTTGTCGTTTTTGTTGACTCCGTTTTCGTGGAATAGGACTGGGAATCCTGTGCAGAACGCGTTTGATGAGGCGTTGATGAAGGGACGGGAGGTGGTGGAGGAAGCCATTGGGTTGTTGAAGGGGAGGTGGAGGATTCTTCAGGATATGAATGTGGGATTGAATCATGCGCCGCAGACTATTGTGGCTTGTTGTGTGTTGCATAATTTGTGTCAGATTGCTAGAGAGCCGGAGCCAGAGTTGTGGAAGGAGCCGGAGGAGAGTGGTGGGGCGCCGAGGGTGTTGGAGAATGAGAAATCTTATTATTATTTTGGAGAAAGCATGAGGCAGGTGCTGGCCGATGATCTTTACCAAAGGCTTTCTTCGAGATGAAATCGGGTTCTTCTCTGAGGTTATTCTTGTCTTACTACTCTTGTTATGACTTTTTCTAGGATCCTTATTTTGTTTAACCTTTGATAATAAGTAGTGTGTAATATTGTATGTAACTGTTAGTTTTGTAGTTGATTGAGACAAGCTAACTCATGTTTGGAAATTTAATGTCAGATAGGTTTTATTTGGTAAAGGTTTGGTTTTTATGTCATTATCTGCTTATTTAGAGGCATGCTTGCATACTATATTTTCGGATCATTTTTGTTATTATAACTTTCTGTATGCCTAGTAGATGTTGTCCTGTGATATGCTTTAAGTTGGGTCATGGCCCATGGGTGTTTGCTATGTGCAAATTACTTAATTACCTATCCTGTGCAACTATACCCACATCGCCTTAGGAGGGTTATATGGGGTGTTGGTCTCTCAAATAAGGGGGCCATATAATAGGGGTAGTGCCGTAGTGGTTTAGTGGGCTTATCTAGTTTTGAGTAATGCGTAGCGGTAAGGTGGTTCTTTTGATTCAGTTGCTTGTTGCTTGTTTATTCTCCTCAAATAAGTAAGGCTATATAAAGGTCTTCATAACGTTAGAGTGCCGGCATGAATTAACCCAAGAATAGCTTCTTTAATCACTCTTCTGTTCCTTCTGTTACTTTCTTATGTTTGATACACAACATTGGTAACAGAGTCAGGTTCCTCCCGGTTCGTTTATGGACATCCTAAACCAGTCCAAGCCTAGTGCCGTTAGCCAGTGTACTAAGCCCATGGCTGCTAACGGTTTGCTGTTCTTGGCAGCATTGTCATTCCATGTTTTCCTTCACCACCACCTGCACAGTCAGCCCCAAAAATCGGTCACCATCCCCATCCTGTGGCAGTTAATTGTTCGCCACTAACAGTGTCTCTTTCTGGCAGACCAGTGGAATTGGTTGTTCCTGATGTGGGTTCAAAACTACTAGAGGAGCTCTAGTCAATGGGTCTTCCAAAAGAAAACGCACTTCGTGCTCTTCATTTTACATGTAAGTCAATGCTTGAGGCTGTGAAGTCGGTTTTTGAACATAAATGTGAGGCTGACTTACATGGCATATGTCAGATGTCTTTAATGTCTGCCAAGAGTAAATCTGAGTCTCCCAAGCCTTTTCTTACTCGTAAAGGAAGAAAAGCAAAAGCACATGGACTAGAGGAATGGGCGCACAAAAATATTGGAGAGTGGTGTCCATCGTGGCACTTCACCAGCTTTGGCCGAATGAGGTACCAATTGCAGATGCCGCCGGGGATCATGAGTGGCGCCCTCCATGGCGTGTGGCCGAGTCTCATCTTAATTTCCTCTTTGCGCATAAGGAGCAATGTTGTAAAAATCGGCCTAGTCGGCTGGTGACCTTGGCGATTTCATGTAAATATGTAATCGGTGGATAAAATCGGTAATCGGTCGTAGTCGGTCAAAGTCGGACCTAATCAATCGCCGGCCAGATGGCCTGATTCAGGCCACATTTTGGCTGGATTCCGGCCAAATGTTGGAAATTCCGGTCAAACCTTGAAAATTTTGGTCAATGTATGTAAATTTTGGTAAAATGTGTGTATGTATATATAAATCTTAACATTTTTATACAATTACATATAAAAATGTGTGTGTATATATATAAAACTGTTATTTACATATAAAAATTCCAATCCGATTAATCCCGAATAATCCCGATTAATCGCTAGTTGTTTATTCTTCTCAAATATGTAAGGCTGTATAAAGGCCTGCATAGTATTAGAATGCAGGCAGGAAATAATTCCAGAATAGTTATTTTAATTCGCTCTTCTGTACTTCTGTTCTACTTTCTTATGTTTGATACACAGCAGTGTATATTAGGTTATATTCAGTGTTATATGCAGAGAAATAAGTTATTGAAATTGATTTTTACTGATGTATAAGTATGTTGAGTATCTATCATAGGGTTTCATGCTTGAACTTGTTCACTGTATTCAAGATTTATATTCTTTTGATTGACCAGTTGAGAGGTCAAATAGTATTATTACCTGAAATGCACCATAACCAATTTGAATAATCACAACAATTTGATAAACAGTTGGAAGTGATTTTCTGTGTTATACATCAAATTTCAGCTTTTTTGTGTTCAAAATGATATTGGCTAATAGAGATGCAACTGCAGTGTTGAGAAAGGGTTCAAAGTTGTTTTAGTACAATATGAGAAGAAGAGCCATTCCGAAGTTCTTCATTTGATGCAAATAACTTGAACCATAACATCAAGAAGGTGTCGGTTAATGAAGAAGGTGTCGGTTAATGAAGAAGGTGATGTTTTTCACTAATCTTTAGAATAGCTTAAGGTGAAGTTTGGTTAGATGTCACACACAAATACCCCATTGTCACTTTGATGGTGGTTGTGCTCTAGATGTGATATGACACCAGTTCACCCATGAAGTTAGAATTCCTAAAAAAAACAAAAGAAAAGATGTTACCAGAACTAAGCCATTAAAGTTTTACTTGAGTCAATTTGTATGTGTTAGGTTTGTAAAAATATAGATGGAATTGAAACGTTAAAATATGAAATGACAATTAACCTTTCAACAACCCCTCTCCATTTCCATCACCACTTCCAGTATACGAAACCTGCAAACCCTATGCCTCATCTCACTTCCTCACCATACAAACCTTATGTCGAAGAAGGAACAAAACGTAGATCAAAGATGCTTGGAACTTCCTTGAAGATGTAACTTGCGCTATCGTTGTCGCAGAGAACTTCATTTAACTGAATCATTGTTGCCGATCCTATGAAGGTTTAGATTTTAAACATATGGGTTCTAGAATTTCACTGAATTGATTATTGTTCCAATTTAAGCTTATCTTTTGCTTCATCTTAAGCAAGTTGGGTTTGAGTTCTGTTCGCATCTTCATCGATGAAATCTGTTCTATGCGACTTCTGATTTATCAACTTGTTTGATGTCTTCAACAAATGATTCCTGAACATGGATCTGGAACAAATGGTTGATGTTGAATTTCAAATGAATTGGAACAAATTGGAACAAACAAACTAGAACAATCGATCGTTGTCTATCTCTACTGCTTGATTTTGTGTTCTTTATGTGATGAGTGTTCAACGATTTGGTTCTTCATCACTGCTCCCATCATCTTGGTTGATCACGAAGAAAATAATAACGTTTTGGGATATTTTAGTCGAATACTATGAATCCTTTGTCATGTGAACTTTTCATTGAGCCAAATGAAAGTTGAATTTTAATGAAATTTCAATTTCAATTCTTTATTTCTCGAACCAGAAACGTTTTAGGATGAAATTAATTCCAATTCTAGTCCTCAAAATTCCACGAATCAAATGGGCCTTAGTTTCTAAAAGAATTTATGGTAAGCCTCAAAGCTTCAGTGCAATAAATTTATAAGGCTTGATCTTTGAGAACCTGAGACCAATATAGCTATGATTGATACATTGGGCCATTGGGTATGATATGTTATATGTGATCCAAACAATTTTATTGTGAGTTGTGACGTTATAAATTTTTGTAACCCGACCCTGTATTAACCGATGGTAAATCAGGTAAACTATACGCAAATAAAAATTGGTTTACCTCGTATCAGTGTATCATCCTCACTGGAAACTTGATTTACTAGTTTGTTTGCGATTTGATATTCTAGGTTTCTTTATAAGTACAAGTTGAAGAAGTAAGGTAGAGAGAGATTAGTTGTAAATAGACGGAATTGTTATGTATTTACAGTGATGGATCTAAGATTAACTCTATATGATTCTACTTCTTTGATGGACAATTCTTTGTTTTTATTGGACCGTCTTGTCACGTGTAGTAACATGGTTGGACCACTCGTTGAAACATCTTCTTCAAGATTTGTGGTTTTTGAGTGTTAGTGTCTTATCATCATGAAGCTTTACTAATAATCCATGTATCTTTCTCACACACACATACACACACTACACCAAGAGACACTTTCAGATTTTTGCTGCAAAATACATAATGAGTGGTTGTGCCTTTTTAGCATGAGAGTTATGAGAACCTTCTTCCTCTGGGTATGTCTTCTTTTCCAGTCAAAGGATGGTCAAATCTAAGTAGGTACCACTTTCATTGCACGATGTACCAATCAATCAAGCATGATTCCCATTATGGTTCTTGAGTAAAAGGGTTAGCCTTTGGCTACCCTTCATAATTTCTTAAAGCATGTTAAAAGTTGTCCATGCTTCAGTCATTCTCGTGTGCACAATAATTTTCTATCTTTTCCTGTTTTTTAGATTTTTCGTTTTTCTTATTTTTAAAGGTAGACTGCTCTTGTGATTTTTGATTTTATCATTTCATTACAACCAAATATATGAGCAAATTTAATGCGTAAATGAATTGGATAGGGTCGGCTCAATTTTTTTCAGAGTCGAAAATTAATTCTAAAACTTGTATTTTCTTAATAAAAACAAATATTTTACTTAAAATTCTTATAGTGATTTATCAATCGTTACTGAATCTACTATGAGTATAAACTACAAACAAACTCGTCACATTAGAATCACCATGTTCATCTATACCACAATATATTTATTGACATACCAGTGAGAGTAATTAACACAAGTAAAATCAAGATAACTAATACAAATCAACTAAACATTTGAAAAATCTTAGGATGATAATAAAAAATATCTAGTATCTAATTTTTGATGTTTATAGATGTATGTGTGCATAAACTCTAAGTTTTACAAAAAAATGTGTGCATGATGTTTATCATATTCAATAAATTTAGTTGAACTGCCATGAATCTTAGCCTATAACACTCCAAATACACAAATTGAAGAAGTGAAGTTAAATATCATTCACTCACGAATAGAACTAAATCCCTAAATTTTTTATATGGGGCCTAACGTACGTGAGGTTTATTTTATCTTTTGCCTAAAATAGAAGAAACAATATTGTTGTTAGGCTTGGCTTCACTAAGAGCTTGATTACATAAATGACACTTTTGTGTTCTGCTTTGCTTGTCAACATTGTTATTATCAGTTAACTTTACAATTTCATAATCGTACTTAAAACTAGAAATAATCTTTTGTTTCTCGTATTTGTAGTTTAACATTGTGTTCATCAAATAGACGGGAAAACGATCTTCAATTATGTTTCTCGTTTGTTTCTACCTTCTTAGTTTTATTAGCTAACTTCATGTTCAAATCAACTCTTTCAGATTTTTTTTATACTCAAACAATATTTTTTAGAGTAAACTTCACTTTTGCTCCTTGTGGTTTGACTCAAATAACAGTTTTCATCCAAAGGTTTTAAAATCTTGATTTTGTTCCATGTGGTTTGCAATTTGTTCCAATTAGCTTCAACTCACTAACGGTGTTAAATATTTCTGTTAAATGAAAGGACATTTTAGTCATTTTACTAATTGATATTAATAATGTAATTTAATCAAACTTCTTTCTACAATTGAAAATTTATAAAACTCATCTCCACTCTCTATATTCTCTCTCTTTACTCTCTCTCTCTCTGAACCAAAAATCCTTAGATCAACCATCACCAACCACCACACCACCACCACACATCCACCATCACCACTCTGCCTCCCTCCTTCGTTCCATCACTCCATCACCGCCCCCTTGAACATAGTCGAGCCACCACACCACCACTGTCGCGCGCCATGAACAACAATCTCCTCTGCCGCTTTGAAACCCTCACCAGATCGCCACCAAGATCGTAACCTGATAAAACCAGACAATATCAGGTTAGGGTTTATCATCTCATTCGATTTGCTTTAGATCTGAGCATATCGCTAGTGATGGTGGTAGCCTGAGACGATGGTTTATTGGGTTAGGGTTTGATTCGGGTGGGTGTTGGGTTTTGTAACATGTAAACCAAGGGTAGTTTAACCATTTAAACTATAAAAACGCAGCGGAATAAAGGTTTTAACATATGGTTTGTAATCTGAAAATTTTACCATTTTAAAGCACAAACAAAACCCAAAATCCAGGATCAACAATATATGTGAAATAGTATGCTATCAAACAAAACATAACAACCATAGGGTGTTCATAGAAACAACCTTTCTTGAACAAAATGTTGTAGATGAAAAGATGAAGGTGATGATGTTCTTGAATGTGTAGCCTCCAAAGTAGAAGACCTCAAGCTTGTATACCCACAAGCCCTTCCAAACACCAAGCTTGTTAGGAGAGCAACACCAAAGAACTCTCTTCCTTTGTCCTTCACAAGTCCGAAAATTTCAGCTTGTTTCTTCCTGAAATCCGAAATTTTCAGCACCTTTTGGAGAGAGTTTTGCTATGTGTGTGTAAGAGAAAATGTGTCTTAGAGAGATGAGAGTTGGAAGAGTGCAAGAGTGGATTAAGTCTTGAAAAAACCAAGACTAAAAGACTCCTCAAAGCCCCACATGGGGCGGCCGAAAATATGGTTCAAAATGGGTTCCCCCCATTTTGAAACTTTTATAAATTTGCACTCTTTCAACCCTTAATTTATAAAATTAAAACCTATTTTAATTTTATATCATTAACATACTTTTATTTGTTATTATTTAACCAACTTAAATAATGAAACAAATAATATCTCATGAACAAACTATCCATATAATGTTGTTCTATTACAAAGCAATGTTTTAGAAAACTCATTTTCTAAATTGGTGTCAATATTTATTTGTATGATCTCATCAACAAATAAATTCTTATTGGTGTTTGTATAGCTTGTTATTGGGTATGACCCTTTTGGATCATAACGTACTAACCACATCAATCTTGTATGTGTCTTGGGCATACAAGATCCAACAATCTCCCACTTGCACAAGATTCATAGAAGATATCATGCAAGCAGTAAATACCGCCTAACAACAGTTTACTACCCTTAATACGTATGACTAAGTGCCATTCAATAACATCATCCCCTTCAAGTACCATACTTGAAATGTTTTAGGTGAATCAATCATCTATCCTTTTGTCGCAGATGTCATGTTAAATCCTAGAGACACAGAGTGATCATTCTCCATTGATTTAACTTTATCAGGCCTTAGACATCTTACTCTCAACGAATAAGAGGGAAAAATCCCATCTTGACTACATACGTCTCTCACAATTACCTTATATCATACCTGAACTCAGACTTATGTACTGCCATGTTTCAGAACAGCGAAGAGCTAAGTCAAAGTATAATATTCGGTAAATATCAAGACCCAATATGTGTCTCAGGTTAGAGGATACCAAATGATGTTTGCCTTTACTCAAAATTACTTATGATTAATCAGGAAGATTCCGTGTAGTAATATTTGAGATGTAGGCCAGTCCAATATTTGCATCCCACAAATATCTATGAACTTTGGTAGCAACCTTTTGCTCTATATTCATCCATATGGATATCTACCAATCCAAGTTTATAATAGCATTACCTTCATACTTGTTCCCACAAGCATGAACAACTACGGATATTCTGAGTAAATAATTTACTCATGGATTTTAAACATGCAAAATAGGAATATTAGTTGAATCATTATAACCAAATAATTCATTCAAATAAGAAAGGGTTACAATATCTCAATACAAAAATTAAAGATCAAATCGAGTCACTAGAATATTGCAGTCCCATGGCACAAGCATGACTTTCATGCTTTGCCTTTTCAAGGAGCTTCGTGAGTGGATCCGCAATGTTTTGATCAGTGTGAACTTTGCGAATACATATCTTTTCTTTTTCAACTTCATCCCTTATGTAGTTGAATCTTCGTTCAATGTGCCTAGTCTTTTGATGTGCACGGGGTTCCTTGATTTGAGCAATCGCACCTCGTTATCACAAAGAATTTCTAGGGGGTCCTGAATGGAAGGGACCACCCCTAGGTCGGCAATAAACTTCTTTAACCATGCAGCTTCTTGAGCTGCTAATGAAGCGACGATGTATTCTGACTCTGTAGTTGATAATGCCACCACATCTTGCTTAGAGCTCTTCTAAGTGATTGCTCCTCCATTCAAGATGAAAATGTACCCCGATTGTGACCGTGAATCATCCCGATCAGGTTGGAAACTCGCATCCGTGTAACCCTTTACTATGAGCTCCTCCTCACCAGATCCATAGACTAGGAACATATCTTTGGTCCTCCTTAGGTACTTAAGTATGTTCTTAACAGCCATCCAATGGCTGCTTTCAGGATTTTGTTGGTATCGGCTTGTCATGCTCAAAGCGCATGACACGTCCGGTCTAGAGCATATCATTGCATACATGATGGATCCTATAGCAGACGCATATGGAATTCCCTTCATTTTGTCTTGCTCATCCTTTGAGCTTGGACATTAAGTCTTACTCAATATCGTTCCCCTTTGAATAGGTACGGTACCTTTCTTAGAGTTTTCCATCTTGAACCTTTTCAAGATCTTATCAATGTATGCACTTTGATTCAAACCTATCAACCGCCTTGATCTATCCCTATAGATCTTTATTCCTAAAATATAGGCGGCTTCACCAAGATCCTTAATGGAGAAACAGCTTCCAAGCCTGGCTTTTACACCTTCCATGGTTGGAATGGCATTTCCAAATAGTAAAATGTCATCGACATACAATAATAGGAAAGTGATGATGCTCCCACTAGCCTTCTTATATACACATGCTTCATCAGCGTTTTTGATGAATCCAAATTTGATTATATCTTTATCAAAACGGTGATTCCAACTCCTTGATGCTTGCTTCAATCCATAGATTGATTTCTTTAACTTGCATACTTTGTTAGGATGTTTTGAGTTGACAAAACCTTCAGGCTGAACCATATAGACATCTTCCTCAAGATATCCATTTAGAAAAGCGGTTTTGACATCCATTTGCCAAATCTCATAATCATAATAAGCAGTTATGGCAAATAATATCCTAATAGACTTTAGCATCGCAACTGGTGAGAAAGTCTCATCATAATCAACCCCTTGAGTTTGAGTGAAACCAAGTCTAGCTTTATAAGTATCCAAGTTTCCATGCATATCGGTTTTCTTCTTGAAAACCCACTTACTTCCAACTATCTTGGAGTTAAAAGGTAGTTCAACCAAGTCCCACACTTGGTTGTCATACATGGATTGCATCTCTACGTTCATGGCTTCAAGCCATTTGTCACAATCCAAATTAGACATTGCATCATGATAGGTGGTTGGTTCATCAGAATCTACCACATAGCATCCATCTACGAAAAATCCATATCTTTCAGGTGGATTACTAATTCTACCAGATCTGCGAACGTTCTGTATACTTTGATCAACCACTTGATCATTCTCAACATCCTCGTGTTGAGTGCTAGTATTAACCAAACGTGTATCGGTTTGTGGTTCTTGATCCTCTTCAAGATCCACAGTTCTACTGCTAGTTCCTTCCGTAAGAAACTTAGCTTCTAAGAACTCAGCCTTCTTGGCAAAAAACTCCTTTTGTTCCAATGGATCATATAAATAATATCCCATAGAATCTCTAGGATATCCAATGAAGATATACTTAGTGGAACGACTTTCTAGTTTGTTTGAGGTGGGAGTCTTAACATAAGCCTCACAACCCCATACCTTTAAATATGATAGTGATGGAACCCTTCCATGCCATATTTCAAAAGGTGTCGTTTCCACTTTCTTGGTTGGGGCCATATTCAAGATACGGGCCGCAGAGAGCAAAGCGAAACCCCAAAATGATAGAGCAGTGAGCTTCTAGCCATCATAGATCGAACCATATCCAATAGAGTCTGATTTCTCCTCTCGGACACGCCATTTTGTTGTGGTGTTCCAGGTGGAGATAGTTGTGAGACAATACCACAACTTCTAAGATGATCTCTAAAAGCATCACTTAGGTATTCACCTCCTCTATCGGTGCGGAGAATTTTTATTTTCTTGTTGAGTTGATTTTCTACTTCATTTTGGAAGATTTTTAACATTTCAAAAGCTTCATCTTTGTGTCTTACAAGTACACATAACCGTATCGACTATAGTCGTCGGTAAAGGTAATGAAGTATCTTTCATGGTACCTAGTCATTGGTTTAAAAGGACCACATACATCCGAATGTATGATGCCTAATAAATCTTTTGCCCTTTCAGATTTGCCACTAAAAGGTGCCTTAGACATTTTACCTTGTAAACAAGATTCACATACATCAAATGAATCATATTCATTTGCTTTTAAAAGACCGTTCTTTTGAAGTGTTTGTATGCGCTTCTTGTTTATATGACCAAGACGGCAATGCCAAAGATAGGTATCACTTTGGGGTTTCGCTTTGCTCTCTGCGGCCCGTATGTGTGCATGATGTTTATCATATTCAATAAATTTAGTTGAATATGGCCCCAACCAAATTTATTGAATATGATAAACATCATGCACACATTTTTTTTGTAAACAAGAAGCGCATTGCGGCCCGTTTTCTAATTTGGTGTCAATGTTTATTTGTATGATCTCATCAACAAATAAACATTTATTGGTGTTTGTATAGCTTGTTATTGGGTATGACCCGACTTGGATCATAACGTACTAACCACATCAATCTTGTATGTGTCTTTGGCATACAAGATCCAACAGTAGGAAGGGGCGATTTCTGGTTTATGGTGTGAGAAAGTGGTTGGTTTCTGGTTAGGGTTGAGAAGGTATTGGGAAGGGGGTGGCAGTAACAGCCCACGCAAACCGTACCAAGATATTGTCCGCTTTGCCCCCGATGGGTTGTCCATCCAGGGATTCGCGGTTTTGTTTTCACCTGACACTTTCTCTACCAATACGCGTTTTGTCTGGGCGAGCAACTCGTCGGATGAAAAGAAAACAATGATTCCCTGGATGGACAACCCATCAAGGGCGAAACAGATAATATCTTGGTACAGTTTACGTGGGCTGTTACAGTGGTAATGGTGGTGGCGGCAACGGTGGTAGTGGTGTTAAGGGCGGTGATGTGACGGTGGCAATGTTGTGGCGGTGGCGATGTGGTGGTGGTGGTGGTATGGTGGTATGGTGGTGGTGTTGTGGCAGTGGCTGTGTGGTGGTGATGGGGGTGTCGGTGGTGTACTGGTAGTGGCCGTAGTGGAAGGTTGTGGTCGGTGGATCAAATGGTTTATTTGTGGGTTGTGTAGGGGTTGAACCTAGAGGCTCGGGAAATCAAATCAAAGTGAAGAATAAGTTCAAGTCAAGTGAAAAGTAGAACTATTCGCGTAACAAGTTGTAGTCGCGTGAGAACTAGGTTCTCGCACAAAAGCTTGTTTTCGCGCGAGAACATACTAGTTTAGTATAAATAGCTTGTTTGTTTAGTTATTGAATAGCTTTTTGTCAATTTCCTGAATTTGTATCTCTTGTATAATACTTCGAATTCAGAAAGCAATCAAAGAGAAGTTATTTACATTGTGTTCTTCAATTCTATTCTTCTACTTCTCAATCCGTATTGTTTACATTTCGCATTCACAATTACGAGATCGATCTGATTATTGAGACGATCCTTACAGGTTGAATGATTTACATTATTAACCCTTATAAGCAAAATGACCAAAATACCCTTTTAGTTAACAGAATTGAATGATGGTGTTAGTGGATTGAAGTAAAATAGAGACGAATTGCAAACCATAGGGAGCAAAATCAAGATTTTAAAACTTTTAGATGAAAACTGTTATTTAAGCCAAACTACAAGGAGCAAAAGTGAAGTTTACTCTTTTTTTACTACTCACATGTTTCTCGTAAATGTGATACCTTAAGTACCCTAACTATCAAACTTGTTTTAGTATCAATGACTCTCAACCCAAGTGGTTGAGATAAGGCACATAAGACAATTAAAAACGAAGAGGTCTTGGTTTGAGTCAAGCTTAGAACAAAAAATGTTGTGTTGAGTCAGATGGTTTTTCCAGTTATGTGTTTTCTCTTGAGATGATTGGAAATGCGGTCCAGACTAAGAAACAGAAATATGAGCCTAATTAAGATACCATCTATTTTTTGAAGCAGGATGATATATTTTTAAGTACGGTTTTTATAATGAAATACACTTTTGGGGTTTTACGACCGAGTGACGTTCGATTTTACGACTGGGTACGCATTAGGGTTTTACGACGCAGGGAACGTTGTCGCGACGTGCCTTTTCATTTGTGTTTTGATACTTAGGATCATGTCCCTATCGATGGCTCGGGTTTGAGGTTGTACCCAACCCAGATTTTTGTGCTTTTTTGTTTTGGTTTTTTCCCGTTGTTTTGGGTTTTGTAAGTGTGTAGACATTATTGTGATTTGAGTTTGTAATCAGATTTCCTGGTGTCTTAGAGTTTACGGGAATGACTGTTTGTCAGTGCTATGTGTTTTGTTGTCCGCTTTATGATATTTGAGACCGTAACGGAATTCCCGTCGCAACGCGACGGTATAAATATCTAGTTTTTCTTAAAAATACAATCAAAATCATTTAAGTTTTTGCATTGGTGTAAACATGAAATCCTTCTCTTTAGAATTTGGATAAGTGTAAGTATGTTGGGTAAGTGAGGGTATAGAAAAGAAAATGGAAGATGATTGAAGGGACAAAGGTTGTTGGGGAAAAAGTTTTAAGGAAAGTGGAATATGTAGGTGGACCATGAATTGAATAAGAAGCCAAACCACAACCGTTGGGTATGTGGCGAACCGATTCCTCCACCCGACACGCTTCAAGAATCTTTCTTTCTTACCACTTGTTTCTACCTAATTTTATTTATTATTTCCATCTTTTTTAGTTTTTACAATACAATTCTCTTTTGTTTTTTCCATTGTTATTTTATTTTATTAAGTTTGTGTGTAAGACCTTCTCCATCTTTATTTTTTATAATTAACAAAAAATTATCATTGCTTAAAATTTTTATCTATTTTTCAAAAAAAAAATCTCATATCAGCTTCCTTATATCTATCCAAATATTCTTATTTTAATTAAGTAATATGTGATTATTATTTTTTCTTTATCTTCTACTCACACCCACTTGTAAAAAATATAAAATAACATATATGTGCGACAGATGGTGACCCTCATATATGGGTTCTCATTATAGTTTTCCCTAAAATATAGGGGATGAAGATGGATGATGTACGTATAAAATTACGTTTTTTTAAAGATCCCCTATAATTTGAAGATGAGGTTATGAACGGGGATGCTGATGTGAATGCTTTAAGCGAATGATTTTATATTTTTAGTAATGAAGTTATTATTTAACAAAAACTTATAATTTGTCTAGCCATATTAATTTTTGCAATTTAATGTATATATATTAATTAATTATAATATGGTTACATTTTAATATTATTTTCAGTATTGCCCTTTCAATACTCTTCTAAAACGTTAATGTTTTGCTTTTGGTAATGTTGTCAACAAAAAAGATCATGAACCATGATTCATTGCAACTTTGTAATAACATGAGGTTGTTGATGTATATGATGATATTTGATAAATAAAAAGTGGTGTTGTTATATATCATGTTAATGATAACACATACAATCACCGGATGTAGAAGAAGACGACAACACAGGTCTATTTCATATAATTTTCTAGATTTTTTTATCGGATTTTTTGTTTGCGTTGATTGTAGAAGATGACTTACCATACCATGACATGACACAACCACCGTACTTAAAATTTAGCAAGAAACTAAAAAGGAGAAGGAATTAAAAGATTGAATGTGACTAGAAGGGATAAGTAAGATGGAGATGTGGCAACGAATAGATTGTGGTGTTTCAAAGAGATAATAAAAGAGAAATTTGACTATTTAATGTTCAAGAGAGATGAAGAAATGATATATTTGTTATTAGAAAATGAACATGTTTTTAAAGGTAATATTTTCATATAAAGGATATTATTAAATTAACACATAATTCTTTTTTGGAATTTCTTTTGTAATCATATTTCATATTTAAATTATTCAAAAAATTTGAAAAAATAAATTTTTTTAATGAAACCCATCAATCATCCCGACCATTTTAACTCACTTAGGGTCACTTGTTAACTACAACCAGTTTAAATCATGTACCAAATCCACAAATTAGAACACATAACATCATCCAAACATAAAAGGCTTAATAAGTTGGTGGAATTCATTGGACTCAATCTACACCATGCAAAGTGATACTCAATTATGAAATAAGTCGATACAATACACAATACTTTTATCAAAAAAATAAAAAAAGGACTTGATATCTATAATCTACTAGAGCTCAACTATTATATTTTGTCACGATGTTAAACAAACCATTATGTTATTTTGTTATGATAAAAACTTTTGTTGACATGTGTATAGTCGTATAGATGTAAAACAAACTAGACCTGGCGGATAAAATTAAAACCCAAAATATTTTAAACTGAGTATTTAGGTATGATATTTTTTTCAAAATTTTTTTTCTTTAATATGAGATGAGTATGGTACTACGTGAACCCAACCCAATAATCCAAAACATATATATATATATATATATATATATATATATATATATATATATATATATATATATATATATATATATATATATATATATATATATATATATATGTCTAATGAATTGAAGTAACCTTTTAACAATTAAAAAACAAAAAAAAATTATGAATACATTATTGGTTTCCGTAGTTTTCTTTGGTTTTCATATAACTATTGGTTTTTCATGATAAAACTATTTAATAATTTAAAATAGTGAGAAATATACTTGAGAATCTCAACGATTAGATTAACTAGATCATCTTTAAAACAAATGAAAACAATGAGGTTCATAAAAACGAAAGTGGAATGTAACGACACTTTCGGTTTGGTTATTCACTAAATCCTATTTGTGATTCATATATTTTCGCAAGTTGAACTGTAAATACAAGCAAATTGGATTTTAATAATTTAAACTATAACATATTGACCAATAATAATTCATACTATTAGTTTAGCTGATAATAATCCAAACTTTCATATTTGTAGTAAATGACAATCCTAGCAACATAATAATCATTGATTTACACTTGATTTACACATGATTTTTGCTCTATTTCGTTGTTTGTTTCCCTATTTCATTCACAATAATCATCGTGAGCAAAATCGAATGAAAATTAAGTGTGAATAAATGAATGAGTATACTATTAGGATTGCCCTTGACAACAAAAATGAAAATTAAGATTACTATCAGTCAAACTTATAGTATAGCATATTAATGACCAACATGTCATAGTTTGGATTATTAAAATCAATTTGCCTAAAATATTATTATATTTAAATCATAATTATCTCAATTTAGATGTGATGATTCTTCTTCTTCTTATACAAACATTCATTATCTTTATATATAACTTTTATAAATAGTTTAATGAATTAAATACTTTTTTTATCTGAGATTTTATAGAAATTGTTATTTGAGTTTAAAAGATTAAATTTTACCATTTACATCCAAATGTTTCACAAAAATTGTCATTTGAATCCATTTAGCTACTCTTAATTGACACCGTTAACTTTTTTCGTTAGGTTTCCTACATTAGGGGTATTGTTGTCAAAACAATTACAAAATAAAAAATCAACTCTAAGTGACTCATTTCTAACTTTATAAAATATACACCACAAAAGTATGTATAAATAAACGATTACACTTTTCATGTGTGTTGATATATTTATATTTTTTGTGGTGTATATTTTATAAAGTTAGAATTGAGTCATTTTTATATAGATGGTTGTCATTATATTTTATTTTATCTGATAGGTGGATTCAAATCGCAATGGTGATTACCAAATGAGACTGAACGCATAAATCCCCTCAGGTAGAGTTATTTGTATTTTTGTAACTGATTTGACAAAAATAAACCTAACGAAAAAATTAACAGTGTTAATTAGGAGTAGTTAAATAGATTTACATGACAATTTTTGTGAAACATTTGGATGCGAATGACAAAATTTAAACTTTTGTACTCACATGACAATTTCTATGAAAACTCAGGGATGTAATCACATCTAACTCTAGTTTAATTAAAACATATATTAAGTTTCTTTGTAAGCAAATTAAAGCGTTGTGTTACAACTATTGTATTGAAGAACTTAATAAAATAACATTTTGTTGTTAGACAAAGTTGATACAGTATTGCAAAATAGATTTAAAGTAATTTAATCTATATAATATATAATAAAATAAGTTTTTTTAGACATATGTCATCATTCTAGCATATCAAATGACACGTGTCATCATTCTAGCATATCAAAAAAGATATTTTCCCGTATCTCTCTTATAATTAATACGAAAATTATAAAAACAATCAATTTGACTTTTTTTTTATTAAAATACATTAAAACAAATATATCTATATTTGTGTTTTTTATCTCTCTCATATTAAATGATAATTATTTAAAATAAGTAAACTAAACTATTAAACATCTAAAATATAAATATTTTTATTTTAATAATTTATTAATATATACTAAGTTATATGATTTCAAACATATTTTATCTTTAAATATAGAGTAATAAATTTTAATTTTATTATTTGTTATAAATTTTAAATATTCATCCCACCTATGTACATGGGCTCTAACTTAGTATGAAGATATTTTGAAATAAGGTTTCTAACAAATATGACCAAACACTAAACATTATTTGTCATGGTTACGTTCCTATTTGGACTTTAATATTGCTGCTTCTATAAATTATTTCTATCTACTGTTGAAGTAATCATCATGGCAAAGATGGTGAATTTTGGTGCGATCCATCAACTGTTGAAGAAATTATCAGCAGTGAACGGACGAAAGATTCAAGGCCCAATTGAAGAAAATGGTATTACATGTATTTTAATATTAATCACAAAATTATGAATTTAGTTTTAGCGTTAATTTATATCACATGTATGTATGTTCTCTGGACTACATAAATGTAACTTTTGAAATGGTTTTGTCTCTATACATGAGTCCGTATGCACGTGTATCTTTTGATTGCTATTGGTTTTATATGGTATTACATCCGTGTAACTTTTAAACTGATGATGGTTTTACCCCGATTGATTTCTTATAATGTAACTTTCCATATAGATTGGGTGTTGAATTGTAGTACATGTATATAAGCTTTGGATTGGTTTGTGTTTTAAATATATTTTATGGTTTTATACATGATTGTATATCGTAATTGGTTTTACATATATAACTTCACTAGCTTTAGTAAACCCGTGTATTACACGAGTTGAATAAAATAAAATAAAATAAAATAAAATTTTATTAATTATAAATCGATATTCTAAAATAAGATATGATTGAAATCTTTATTATAATAAATAAAATAAAAATTTTATTTCAAAACAAACGTTCTAAAAATGTCATACTTAAAAACTTTCTTCTATAACTCTTAATTTTAATTATTTTTTGTTTATAAAAATTTAACTTTTTAAAATCACCAATTATAAAATAACATTAGTAAAAATATCTCTTGCTTAATTTATTAAAAAATATTTTAATAAAAAAATCAATAATATTATTAGTAATTAATGTTATTATTAAATAGGAGAGATTTCAAGCGACGATGGATGTAGATTTCAAGCGACGATAGAACCTCCGCAACCTAAAACCCGTCAATTTCCACCTTATTTAAAGCACTTGACTCGTTGGATGTAGATTTCAAGCGACGATGGAGGCTAGACAATGGAAAACGAACCTAATAGAGGCTAGGCGGCACCGGAGTTGAAAAATGACTCAAAGTTGGACCAATTTCATAAAAAAAAACTAACGAGGATTAGCTATCAGTTAGTTAGGGATCATTGGAAGAAAATAAACTTAAAGTTAAAAGTGACTATAAATATTTTCTAAGTTGAAACTAATCCTGATTAATAAATAAAAGTTAAGATTATTAAATCCAATAACCCAAAAAAACCTTAGCCTATGGACACCCACATATGAGAATGATCAAACGAAATCTTTATTTTAATTAGAAAAAACCAAAAACTTTTATTGATAGATAACATAATTTTTAATTAATTATATTTTTTTTGTATTGGTGTAAAATAAGAAGAGCCAGTACTTTTTACTTTATCAAGTTTTCCTCTTTTATTATACGTTAATATTATTCTTTTTAAAATTATACTATAAAACCAAAATTTTATTTTTTGGATTTAAAAGTTTAAAAACATTTACTCTAGTCCAAAAGTTTTATCATTTTTTTTCAATTTTAGTCCATAAACTTTATTATTTGAATTTGTGACACCCTACATAAATCTCACATCGGCCGTGTACAGAAGAGATTCTTGGTTCATAAGGAATATGCAGGACCGTTTAAGGGATGGTCAATACAATCAGCCTCATAATGAGGAGATTGTTAGAACACTTAACAAATCAAATAGGCAACCTGGACTATGTTATGATGATGCTAAGAACACAAGCAAAACAATGAGACATAAACTTAAGAACAACAAAGTATTAGTTTTCAAGATTGCAGTATATTGCTTCTCAAGTTCTTTTTACAAGTGTTACAAAGCATACATAAAAGATACAAGGACCTGAGATACTTTATATTACATCCTACAGCCGACCATACTTTGAAGGCCAGCTGGAAACACTAATCTAGACAACAGATCAATGTAAAGTCAAAAAGCAGATTTGCCTTTTGACTAGTGACTATGACATGCCATAGCCCATATCCTAATATATTATAAAAAGGATAAAAGTACATAAAGTAGAAAGTTACATACTCAAGACCTCAATGTATAGTTGCAAAAACATGGACCTTTTCACCAACTTGTATAAGTTGGTAAGCCATCAGAGTTGCAACGGAAAGTGATTCAGCTTTATGCAAAAGTACATCAGAGAAAACATGTTCTTCTAAGTCTTCCAAAGAAATCTGTCTTCACGTCATTTGGCTTTGAAAGACTTTGTCTTTGAAGCTTCGGAAGACTTCATATATGGTTTCGGAAGATATTGGTCTTGGCTTCGGAAGATTTTACACTTAGAGTATTTTCTTGTGCAGAGTGTAAAACTTTCGAAACAACTTCTACTAAGTACCAAGTGCATGCATGCAGGAAGCACTTGGGTTGTTTTGGGTGCATCAGCCTTTTCATAAACCTTACAGAATATCTGGTCTCTAATATCATCAACGCGTTTTGGGCGTATTGGCTGTGGATGAGAGGAGAACTCGATAGTTAAGCGTGCTCAGGTGGCAGCAATCCAGGAATGGGTGACCTCCCTGGGAAGTTTTCACCCGGGCAACCAAAAGCAAATCCGTGAGCTCATTGTGGGCAAAACGAACAATATTGGTGGTATGAGGGCCCGAGGTGTTACAAAAATCAAGTTGAAACAAGTGATAAATTTTTTTTATTTAATTTGAAACAACTTATAAAACTTTTAAAGGTAAATCTTTTAGACAAAAGTGGTTATTTTTGTCAAACTTTAGAGAGCAAAACCGAATTTAACTCTTAAGAAAAATATAAACACATTAAACTTTTGTGGTAAAATTATTAAAAAACATTAGTAGCAACATTAGATAAACATGGGAAGTTTACTATTCCCCTTGTTCATGTAAAAAGTTATTTATAAGGGTTATTGGATTTTAATAATTCCAACTTTTATTTATTGGTCGAGATTAATCCTAACTCAGGAAATATTTACAGACACTCTTAACTTTTAGCTTATTTTTCTTCAACAATCTCTTACTAATTAAGAGTTAAAGCCCGTTAGTTTTTTATAAAATGGGTCTAACTTTGAGCCATTTTTCAACTTCGTCGCCGCCCAACCTCTATTAGGTCCTTTTTTGAGTGTCTAGCATCCATCGTCACTTGAAATCTACCTTTAACGAGTCAAGTGATTCAAATCAGAAGGTGAAGATTGACAAGTTTTAGGTTGCAGAAGTTTCAGATTGACGGACCCGACAATTGTTTTCAACTTTCTGCTTAGTGTTTTGGCCATATAAGTAGACCATGTCATCAAAAAACTAACATTGTTAACTCTCAGTTAGTAAGGGATCGTTGCAGGAAAATAAGCTCAAAGTTGGGAGTATTAGTAAACATTGCTGAGTTGGGATTAATCCCGGTCAATATATAAAAGTTGGGATTATTAAAATCCAATAACCCTATTTATAATTGTGATTGTGATTCAAAAGCGCATAACTATGTGGATACCTCTACATAGTTTGTGTACTTATAATATTCTATAAAATTTTGGAATTTATAAATCTTTATATTTATATATGAGGTATAACCCACTTATTATTCTCTTAGCATTTTCTTAGCGTGCGTGGTGTGGTTTCAAATTATACACATTTAAGGACAATAGAAAGCTTAAGTGATTGAAGAAAAGATGGAGAAGACTTTTTATTATTTTTTTCATGTCAGGTTGACGAATTATTTCTTTAACTTACTTTATGATATTAATATTACACACTAATGATTCTTTTGATAAATAATAGTTATCACGTATTTTGTTTTTACTTTAAGCGAAGACATGTCTAAGTTCTTCTCATTTTAAACTATTGTTTAAGACCTCTATAAAATAAAAAAAAATGTCTAAAATTTAGGGCGTTACAAGTAGTAGAAGTATGATTTCTTTGTTTACTTTCTTAATAGTGAAGGTTGGTTCTTATCCTAGAAGGTGTAACTATCATAGTGAGCACACATCAATAACACAAGCTAGTCAAGTTTGTTATGCAAACACATAATTAACAAAGCTTGGATCACATTGATCTCCTACTGATAAAACTAGGAATATGAGTGGTGTTTAGTGAGGTTGTGTTTGCTTTAAAGAGTGTAGGGCTAAGTGGCTAACATTACAAGATTCACTATTTATCATTGTTATTGAAATGAGAGTGAAACTTTAATTCGTATTTAAACAAAAAAACATGAGGAGAGAATGCTTGATAATCATGAAAACATGTCTCACAAGTTTATTAAGCTTTTATTAAGCTTAAGTGCTAGTTAATTGTGATTCCCTTACAAAATAAAAGCAATAAAACATTCTTTGTGTTATAAAGAGAAAAGTATAAGTTTTGAAATTCTTAGGATGTATATTTTTGCAAGATGAATGGTCGCTCTTGTTTTTAGGATTTAAGTACTGTCTAGATGATAATAATATATGAGCTAATGACTTCATAGATAGAAATTAGTATTGATCCTACAACTAATAATGTTATAGTCCAAGCTTCGTAGAAGATCTAGTAAGACTTCTTGAACGATAACAGAGAGCAAAAGGTCGAAGCGGCCATTTGTATGAACATTCTGTTGTCGAATTAGATATATGGTCCTTGGCCTCTCATTTAGAGCCTTCCTGTTTCTAAATCCAAAATATGAGAGTCATGTGTGTCTTCATTTGTGCTTATGGAGGGTTTGATTAGTTTCATTTGTTTTGGTAACGATTCCCTAAAGTTAACATGCATATGCCAAGGACCTAAGTGGTTAAGTTCTTAGTCTGAACTTGTTTAAGCTTTAGATCCAGGACGGGATACTTTGCTAAAATTAGGATCCTCCTAGGTATATATGATTAGATGTTTCAAAGTCGGATATCCAAAAGTATGGATATTCGAAATTTTAGATTGTATAAATCACTATATGTATCCGTTTCAATAAATCAGATATCCGAATTCTCAAAACGGATATAGATAGTTATTCGGATTTTCGACTTATTTTTTTTCTTTTGGCAACAAATGGACATATACTATTAGAAATATAATTAAAAAAAGTAACAGAATTAAATAAATTAAATAAGCTACAATTTATTAATGCAACAATTGGATATATACTTAAAAAATATACGATTACATAAATTAAATAAAAAATATTTTAAGCTTTCGAATAATCGGGTATTCAAGTATCCGAACATTTTCAGAATCAATATCCAAATTTGAATTTTCAGATCAAATTCTTGAATTTGAATATTTTTTAACACCACTATATATGATACGTCATCAAGTGACAAGTATTATGAAAATTACCTATTAAGATACTCAACTATTATCTGAGTTGGCCAAATGGTTGAGGTACAAATGTTTAAACTCGTCAAATGATTTCATGACACAATAATAAATCACGAAACCAATCAAATGGCTTACATATAATAATAAAAAAAACGAGCATCTATACTGAAAAGGATCTAGCATCCGGATGATTCAATGCATGTGTGAATGTTCCTTTTCAAGGGGAAAGAGGTTGTATTCTCTAGCACGAGAAATCAATAACTCCAACTATTGATGGTCCCGTCTACTTAAATTCCCTTTACAATATACGTTGGTTTTTTTTTGTCAAAGATAATGTAATAGTAACTATTTATGTAGGCATTTTAACAAAAAAAACATATGATTATTTTATCAATCATTTTACTAGTAAGTACACATAACATAATATTATGATTAGGGTTTTGGAGGGTTACATTCGTAGTTAAAAGTTACTAATCTTCTTCTTGGAACATTAGAACTTATATATGAAATAATATTGTGAAAAAAAAGATTCACATGAAAAGAAGGGGAGAATACGATAATAGGACAAAAGATACCCTAGCGAAGAGGTCACACATAACATTCCATCATCATCTACATTCACATGCTACAAGAGGAGATTGATTATGATTGTTTTGTCTGCTACTTCTATAAAAATAATGAATAAATAAAATAGCTAATCATATTAAATTTTATAATAGAAAACTAATAAACATATTACTTGAAGATAGCTAGTAACTAAGGCCGTATTTTGCAGTGGATTAAAATACATAAATAGAAAAGTAAAAAGTAACGATTGTAGTTAAAGAAAATCAATTAACCAAAAGGCAAAACCCATAAGATTAGTCAAGTTTTTATATGTATTGATTTTATTTGTTTTTACGAAGTGCATTGATTTTGTTTAAAATATATGCATACTAGTTTTAGTAAACCCGTGTGTTACATGAGTTGAATAAAATCAAATATTAATATAATAAAATTTATTAATTATAAAATGATATTCTAAGATATAATATAACTGAAATTACGTATGAAAAATGACTATAAGTAATAAAAGTATAAAACAGTGATGTCAACTTTTTAAAATTTTGTTTCTAATTTTTTTTCCAAAAAAGTAAATAAATATTCTATTCTAAAACAAACCGTATAAAAATGTCAGTTTTTAAAATTTGCTTACTATAACTCCCAAATTTTTTTTTGTTTTAAAAAATTGACTTTTTAAAAATACCAATTTTAAAATATTTCTTTGTTTTAAAAAAGTTTTATGCTTTAGAAAAAATAATTATTTTATAAAATATTATTTATTTAGAAATAACATTAATAAATAGATCACTTTCTTAATTTATTAAATCTAAAAGTGTTAAATAATATTATTAGTAATTAAGGTAATTATTTAATAGTAGAGAGATGCCTGAAAATTTTGATGAAAATGATTGTGGTATTGTCACGTGTCATCCCAATATACTCTTTTATTAAAGTAGAATGATTTAGAATTTTTGATAGCAACACGTTGACACTCAATAAAATTTACATTTACAATACCAAGAATAACATGTTTTGAATACAACTTCATTTTAAAGAAAATATATACCTGAATGTCTAACCACAATGACATATTCAACTTTTTTAAAAATGTTAACGATCGAAAGTTATCAGAGAAAAATAAAATAACTAGAAAATTAAATGGGTAAAAACATATATTGTATGTAGTATAAGGGGTGAAATTGAAAAATAAAAAATATATACGTGTTTGACGAATTATAAGTTGCTTTATATTTATATTTAATTAATAAAACTAAAACCCTAGTGTTCATAGTGTGAAAATTTGAAAGGGTATTGTAACAATAAGTTGTTTCTAATATATTGTATAATTGTCGGGTTATATTTCTCTAAAACAGAAAACAGTATACATTTTTATGAATTTGATAATACAAAACTAAACAACAAATTGTGTATTTATTTATTTGGTGGATGCCTAGTGAAGTTGTCTATGATGTCTATATTAATAAATCAAAAATTGTCTAAAAGTCATCTAATATTTTTTTTATACTATCGACCTAAGCTCCATCTAGAATTTAAAAACGTGGCATTACGAAAATAAAAGTTAAGCATTTAATGAAACATTAAATGCTAATGATTATTTATATATTTTTCATACATTTAATAGATTTTTTGATAAATTAAAATACTGTTTCTTTTTATTAAAAAATTTAATTTTTTAAAAAATTATGAAATATGAAGCTTTTTTAATACAAAAAACTTTTAAAAAATAACACTGTTTTTAAAATTTGAAGTGTTTAAACAAACACTTTTTAAAAGCAAAAGTTTTTTAAAGACAAAAGTTAATATTGTTATTGTTTTATTAACTGAAATAGTTAATTATATATAATTTTAATCATATTTTATCTCAAAAAATTATTTTATAATTTTTAAATATTAATAAGTAACTATTAATTTAATATTTTATTTTGACTCGTGTAATACGTAGGTTTCTAAACTAGGGTGATAATCAATAAGGATAAAACTTGGGTTATCTTAAATATCGTTTTTTAGCATATTAACCCAATAATTGTCTACGTGTTCATATATAAAATCTCTATTATATATAGATGATAACCAAAATAACAGTCCCAGGGGAAATGGTTAGAAAACTCTGGTGCGAAAAAAACTTATCCAAAGACTGCTATGTGTAACTTTAGGTTTCAAGGCGCTGCCTCGCCGCAACAATAATTCATCAGGAAGTGCATCCGTTGATATGAGTGTATAGTCTAATATATGTTTGGTCTCATGGCAACATCATCAATTTCTTATTCCGATCCAGTAAAGTTTATTGTCATCTTCTCGTCTTCTACTGATTATATTCTGATACAGAATCCATTCATTGAATCTTATGCTAAATTTCGTTACAATGTGATGTGACTTGATGAATTTTATTTACTCTATTAAGTTGTTTCATGACAACCCGAAGATTAAGTAAAAGACGTCTAAAAATCCTAAAGAAAACGAAAAGATAAATTAAAAAAGAAATAATTGTAATTAAGATAAAAATCCGATTAATATACAACGTAAATTACTTTTGAGATATATTGTGCTTGTATCATCTACCAATGTTATTGTATTATGTGATACGCGATAATTTGTATGATGTGCAAAGGGTAACCCGCCCTCTAGGCTCTAAAACGCTTAGGGATCAGCTACACGACCAACATGAAATATATAAATTATGTAAACGATTGATTGAATGAGATCTTTGTATTATGTCATACGTATTGAACTTTATGACCCAAAAAAATTATGATAAAAATGAACAAATAACATGATAGCCAAGAAATAATTGTTCTGTAGAAATTACATCTTTATTCAAACAACACAACACTCTTTTTCATTTTCTACTGGTTCGTGATGGTTTTTTCGATTTGCAAATAACCGGCTCTTTGATCATGTTTGATCTCTATAGGCGGATAATTGAAACAAACAACACCAACAATATTTGATAAATCTTGTTGGATAGTCTGTTTTGATTTTAAAAAGATTAATATTAGACATATGTTTAATTGAGTGACAACCTATCTTGACATGACACATGTCCCATATTAGTCCTCAAAGATCTTATGCCCTTACCAATTTTCCATCTGGAGTTGTTAATTTTTTTTAACCGGCAACAAAATATTTTATTAAAATTCATCTACTAGCAAATTACTAGTAACTTATTGTTACAATTACATTTTTACCTAATTATATCAAATCTACTCCTTTGACGCCAAATTAAATATTTTAATTTCGATCTACTACTCACCCAAAGGAATGATAACGTTTTTATATCTTCCATCAATTTATATCTAGAGTTGGTAAATAGGACAACTTTGACTCCCTCATTTACATGTTTGTAATTAGATACTTATATTGAGCTATTAAGCTTGTGGCTCTAGAATAATCGGTTTAGTATTATTAATGCTCGAGTATGGTCAATTGTGGTACTTAGTTTGGGTCAACGTTGACCATTATTACATTGATAGACAATCAGCAACTCTAATTGACTCTTAATGAACCCACTTGATGGTCAATTAGACTTTTTAAAAGTTAATTAGTGTTATTGATGCTTACCTATGGTTAACTAGATAGCCAAGAACTTGGATGGAATTAGAATCACTTGGTAGAAATAATCAAGTTGATTACTAGTGATATAGAGGTGTTTGTGAATCATTACAATATGCATACAACTACAAATATTCGAATAACCGAATCAATCTAATGATGCTTGTGTTTGTACATATTTTAATTATTATCTGTATGGCGTCATAAACTTATAAAAGTTTTAGTTTAACTAAATGTTTTATTTTTATTATGTGATTTTGCAATATTACAAACTAGTTTTCAGAGACTGGTTTTAGGTTTTAAATAAATATATTAGATACTAAAGTTAGCATAAAAGACAGATTTTCAATCTTTGAACAAACTATTCGGGACTACAGTAACATTGTATGTAAGATTGACTTTTAGTCTATAAAAGATAATAAAGACCGAAAATAAATTGTTATGAGGAACTAGTTCTCAATTTTTACAACAACTTATTAGAGACTAAATAATCATAGAGCTTGAAGCTAATAAAACGTATTTGGGGAAAAATAGCCAGGGTTTAAGGATTGATTTTCAGTCCCAAACAAAATAGTGTTCAACACTAATTTTAAGTCACGAAGAAAATGTATTCGAGACTGAAATGACATGCTATAGGGGGATAGATAGAAAGATTGAATTTATATGTATGGAGACTGATGTTAGTCTCTGTTTGTATCATACAATCGGAATTGAAATCTAGTTACTAATGTGAATATCTAGAATTAGTTAATTATAACTGACTCGTGACTGGTAAAATTAGTCCCGAATTACCATTACAGACTGACTTAAGAGTATTATAGCCTAATTTTTCAATCTTAAATGCCCTACTTTGTTATAGTCCTTGAAGCTCACATTGTTAAACTTAGTCATTGTCCTAGGACAGAAAAGCTTGATGACCCTAAACCAACTGTAACAAATGAGAAGGAAGATCTTTTTCGATGATGAACATTCTACACCTTCACATACTATGAATGCTTCAAGGATGGTATAATACTTATTTCTATGTTAAAATAAAATGACTACTCCTATAGAGATTACTGTCCAGGAAAAATACATATCCTTTTGTCTTTCTTTTAAGGTAAAAAAGATGCTCATATGATAATATGAATATTAACATAATTAATTAATAGCATAAACCAAAAAAAAAGATATAAAAGAGTATTATTATTTAAAGATATCTATTTAATAAGTTAAGTGTTTTATATTTTATTAGAATAAAGGACTAAAAGAAAATAAAAAAAATAATAAACAAAATGGATGAGGCAATTAAGCCTTTTAGTTGAGTGTTAGTCGTATGATTTTCTTAAAAAAAGTCATAGGTTGAAGTGTCACTTGCAACAATTTGTTTAGGATTGAGCAAGAGGCTTTTCAGCTGTCAGTCTCCTCTTGACAAATGGGTTCGGTCATCACGTTCTATTATTCAAACGAAAAGATAATCCATTTGACAGGGTGATCTCGGATGTTCGGCCCTTTAGTTGTTATAAAAAAAGAAAAAGTAAAAGGAGGATAAGGCGGGGGTATGATTGGAAAAAAGAAAAGTTGATTCTCATGCCCGACAAAACCAATGGGTTCGAGAAGCCTAAAACGAATCTAAACCACGAACCCATTCAAATCATTTCGTCAACAGATTCTTTACCAACTATTTTAATTTATTTTCTTCTCACGGAATCTTAAATTTATATTTATATTTATAAAAAGGGATTTCGTACTTTTTTGAAGGAAAAACAGGTAGTCCTTTTTTCTTTGTGTCAAAATATCATTTATATCATTATATGTTTTTTCATATGATACAAATGTATGTTTTATTCTAATTTTCTCAATGTAACGTTCTAACAAAGTTTCAATGGAAAATAGATTATGGACGTGTTTATTTTGTTAATATTTTGTTGATGGAATATCTGTTGTTATGGTCCTTGTGCATACGCCAAGGAATTTAAGGTTTTAGAACAATATCTATCATATTATATTCGGATATGATTAAGACACAGTTTTATATCTGATTCGACTTTAAGAATTCCAATCGCTCGTAAATCAATCATATGTAATTTCTTATTCAAGCTAATAAATCAAACTCTAGAACAATAGCACATGTTATTGTCATATGCTATTTAGAGCATCCAAGCTACTTCTTTAACAATCACCGGTAGCCTAATCATGCTAAGAGTATACAATTCTGATAAATTTTCTTTCTTCTTCTCTTTTCACAAAAGAAAGGGTCTCGTAAGATTTATCAACATAAACATCGACGTCTCAGTAGTTTCCTTGAGAGAGAGAGAAGACCATTACAGAAAAAAAAGAAGCCTAGGATCATGACATGTTTAATAAAACAACCTAGGAAAAGCACCTTTATTTTTCCTACTATGTATATACTTCAATAAAAATTTATTTATAAGTGGAAGACTTTACATATGTCGAAAGAAACTTACTGACAGTATTCACAGTGAATTTTCTTTACCTATACCTATAATTTAATTGAAAATCGTAATCCTTTAAATTTTAAATTTTACTTGTCAAAAACATCTCATATCATTCTTGGTCTCTATATTATCTTACTCATAAACAAACTTATTGTGTTTTTTAATACACTTAAGGGGAAAACTAAAACTTAAAAAAGAAATACATAAACAAATAAGAAGTGCCACGCAATTGAAAAATTATTTTTTTGAACAGCCAACGAATAATTTTTAAGCACGGTCACCCGGGTAAACCCATAGACGAAAGGCCCTCCACTTGGAGCATTTACACCAAGTGAGACTCCAACCCATGACCTGCATTTTGTAAAGTCATAAGATGTCTACTCCTAAACCAGCTGATCTACTACTCATTGACAAGTGAAGAAATATCTATTACACATTTAAATGTGTTACTAGCATCGTGTTTTGAAGGCTAAGAAAATAAAAAAAGGTGTACAGTTAGTCTACTTAAAGTCATAATATTTAGTGAATACTAGTATTAGACCTCACACGTTGTAATGGAGGGCGTAAAATCTAGTGACGAACCTAGAAGTTTTTTTCATAGGGGGCGGGAATTTTCAAGGGTAATTTGACTATCACAATATAATATATTTTCGGTCCGGTTCGAGCCAGATCAGGTCGAACCCCGTCTATTACCGAAAACATAGTTAAAATAGTCCCCTAAATCTTGTATTTGCATATATATATATATATATATATATATATATATATATATATATATATGTATATATATATATATATATATATATATATATATATATATATATATATATATATATATATATATATATATCTCAAGAATTACATTAAAGCAATTATACTCACAAAAGTGCTTATATGTGATGTTTAAGGTATTTATACTTATAAAAGTGATGATATGTAATATATTTGAAACAATTACATTAATCGTTAAAACGGTTCCCAAACTCTTTAATGCCAATGATGTTCAACATGTTTGATCACAATATCGGCCGTTAAATATAACATTTGAATCTCTCATATATTGAAACCAATATAAATTTAGATTACTTAATAGTCAAAAACATTTATCTCGATATAATTTTTTTCATCCTACTAACTACTTGATTAACTGAGGGTGTAAGTACTAAACATCTACTAGGTTACAGACCCCATTTAGTGAGAAAATGTGTTTTTAACATTATTGTTTTCTCTTCAGTTTTAAAAGTTTAAGGGAGGTGATTATAAAATTTTACTTGGGGGGGGGGGGGGGGGTTGGGATTTTCACATATCATAACACTAAATTTTTTTTGTTTAGAGTGGGCGGTGCCCCCCCTCTTCAATATGTAGGTACGCCTATGGTAAATCCATGCTAACTAACCAATCTCACACCACCGTTAACAACCACCAACACCGGAAAACCTCATTTTAAAACAAATTAAAAAATAAACCGAACAGAAAGTAAACGTAAACACGTTGAACAACGCACATGAAACGTAAAATGGTAAAAATGATAACTAAGTCGATCTAGGTCCCGCTTGTTATGGCGGGGCCTCTAAACATGATAAAAATATGTGTAAAAACATTGAAACCAAACACCCACGTTACAACGTGTTAACTCGTAAAATTTAGACCGACAAATAAAACGAAAAATATGTAAACGATAAAAATGTATAGGTGAGCAAAGTTGAATTGAAAATTTGTAGGGGTTAAATTGTAAAAGATGTAAAAGTATTGGAGTTTAATTAAAAAATAGAAAAAGTTAAAAGAAAAAACTCAAAAGTGGGTACAACCCATTAAAGCTTAAAGTACAAACATTAAATCATAAACAAGTTGAAATTTAATAATATATATATATATATAATAGGATGACCTCATATTTCAGTAAATTTATAATAATATTATTGTGCATAGTTAGTTGTACTAAAAGCTTAAGTTCTTTTAACTCTACTAATTGTTATATATATAGTTTAAAACAATGTCACTGAAAATTTATTGAATTAAACTTGTTGGATTCAACCTTGCGCGTTGTGCGAGTGTTATAAATCACAAAAAACCCGCAGTAATTGACATGATTACGTTTGATAATTACTAGTAACATATACATTGAATGCTAAGAATTATAGTTTCAATCCAGGGCTCAATCTGCTTTTTATGTTGTGGCTACAAACCAAACATGGTTGTCACCCCAAGACAACAAAATTTTTTCCTGAAATAATCACAACCATCTTATTAGCAGCCACAAACTAGTACCACCAACCTATAACAAAACCTAATACTCATTTCACTTGCTTTTTAAACATGTAGGTAACTGCATGTTTTTGGTTTTAGTCAAAAAATTGTTACATCGTCTTCTTTTGTTAGAAAGTAGATTGACGGATCCAGGCTCAAGTGGTTATGTGGCCATCATCACAACCTTAAAACACAATCATTACGAAGCAAAAATACAAATCTAAGAAGTAAACATGATCAGGCATATAACAATATCCATCATCATCAAATCAACAACATCCCAAAACCAATACAATATAGCATAAACCAAGATAGACCCAGAAACATAAGCTCTAACAACAAAACAACTAACCAAGAGTTACAATAAAAAACAAATCATAATAAGCCGCTAAAAACAATTAATTTGATTAGTCGAGGCTAAGATCTCTACCATGGCTACAACATAGGTTGCAACACCTATTGGATGAGCTAATCATAGGCTAGATCACAGATGAACAATAAAGAAGAAAGAAAAGGGAAACCAATAATATGAAGCCTCAGGTGAAGAAATATCAAGCAACATCAACCTTCGACATAACAACCCTAAATACACCGTCAAAAGTTGAGGATTTAGGCAATACCAACGTACGGTAGGAACCAAAAGAAGGCCATCATGCATCCGTCAGCAACCAAAGAAACTCTGCCTAGATCGCCGGCCAGATGGAAGACCGAGGCTGACAGAAGGCATGACTAGAAAGGCTAGTAGAACATGAAATTTGCCGCACCTCCACCACCACCAACTCAACATCGGCTACCATGATTACCCCTACAGTAGGGAACCTTATAGCCCTCCTTAAACACGAAAGCCAGGACCGGAACCATAGAACCTACCCTTAAACACAAAAGCCACCAATGAAACTCTAGAACCCAAGCAAGGCTTAATGTCGTGGTCGGAACCTAGGTGGACAAGACCGACGACCACTACGTGAACGCTACCACCTCAAAACCCCGGAATCAAGCTAAAGTAGAGTGGCAACTAACACAACGCCGCCGTCTCCATCCACCTTGAAAACGCATGTGACTTTCGCCATCTCCACCTTTCCCTCTTTATCCTATGAAGCCGAAAAGTGTAGACTAGTGGCAACCTCCACCCCCACATACCCACTCCCTCTCTCTCTAGAAATCACAAACATACAACATGATATATACATAGTTTGGGGGACGAATTGCTAAACCAGAGAAAGCAGTGCCCAAAACATAAAACGTCACATCTAGACTATTCCATTATATGATTTATGAAGAATAAAAGTTATAATATCATGACAAGTCGCATATTGTGTAATACTCTTACTCTTACAATACTTTCGCGTAATGTGCGGTTACGCTTTCTAGTTTATTTTTTAAAACTTACTTCATACTCTCACTTTTTCAAACTCTTAGATATAAACAACATGCTTCATTCATAAAATTAACTTTCCTTTTAATAGTATCACTTCAGTTTCTTATATCAGTATAATCTATCTTAAAATGTTCTAAAAAGGATAACTTAATGATTAATGATATACTTTTCGATTAAATACTTATGGCTTTAAATCCTACGATATGCATATTCGATAATTATTTTCCTTGTAATATAAATTGGTGTTATGAGAAAATAAATCTATAATATTTTTAACTTTGACCCGTCTAAATTCCTTTTCACTAAAATCCAAACTCTATACTCATCCTAAATACATTAAATTTTCAAACACTCTTCATTATAATAATTATAGAATAATCAAACTCATAATTGATCAAATTGACTCTTTTGTTGATCAAATCACCTTTAGTTCAAATTTAGTTAAAATGGTCACTTTCTACTTGTAACACCCCGAAAAATCAAAACGAGTTATCAATGATAATGGGCTTAATTAATGGGTATTTGATAAAATATAAAGGAAGGAAATGGGTTATGGGCTAAATTAGCCTTATGGGCAAAGAGAGTTGAGGCCCATAATCAGCCACCTTAACCCCTTAATCAGCCTTCATCTTCCTCATTTGCAACCATAGCCACCCAATTTCTAGAGAGAGAGGGAATAGAGAGAGAAAATACACAAAACTAAAGATTTGGAGCTTCAAAGGTTAAGGGATTGAAGATCTGAGTGTCAGAGCATCAAACCACAAGAAAGAAGCAAGAAATCCGTGTAAGAGTCAGCCTCTAAACCCCTTTGTTGATTAAACCCGAATTCTAGGGTTTTGGGTTTTGAAAAGTTGCAAAGAATCGCATAAATGTCACATTTTTACGTATGAAATCATGTAAAAAGCTTAGATATAGCTTCATGGATGAAAAACTAAGGATTTGGACGTAAAAAGTTGTGATTTTGGGTTAAAAACTGGCTGGTTCGTCATTTCAACTCGATCTATACAGGATCGAGTTTTGTCACTTAACACTTAGATTTCTCTCAAACTCACTTATACTACACTCAGACCAGAGGAAGTAGAATCTCTTCTAAGAGTTGATAATAATATAATAAGTAGTAAAGAACACAAAGAAATAATTTTCAAGGCACTTGTATATATTACTTCTCAACTTAAAGTATTACAAGACTCTTACAAGCATGAAACAAGAGTTACAATGAGAAACTATATATACTAGATCCTACAGCCGGATATACTTTGATACCAGCTGGAAACCTAAGACTAAAACATATACTACAATGCTACAGTTAAGGTATCTTAGATAAATTATTATCTAAGATATGGTAGTCATGACATATCCATGACTTACCTTTTATCACCAACTAAAGCTGGCAACTGTACTAACTGATAAAGGTAAACAGTGGAATAAAGTATGGTCAACTACATGGCTTTTGAGAAAATACCATGCAGTATCTCAAAGGTCTGCAGCGGAGTGTCAGAGAGACCATACTTATGTCCGCTGGATAATAGCAGTGTCTTCCGAAGGTAAGTTGGC
The DNA here is from genome assembly GCA_025215565.1 of Flaveria ramosissima. Lineage (NCBI taxonomy): Eukaryota > Viridiplantae > Streptophyta > Magnoliopsida > Asterales > Asteraceae > Flaveria > Flaveria ramosissima. The sequence goes on from CM046042.1 coordinate 29,600,337, forward strand.
TTCGGAAGAACAAGTTCTTCCGAAGCCACTTATACTTCAGAATACTATACTTCCGAGGCTTGAGGACTTCTTTCATACTTCGAAAGTTGACTTCTGATCTTTCACTCTAAGCCTTGATCTTTGGAAGTGAATACTTTGTCTTCGGAAGTTGGAGTTTTCCTTCGGAAGTTGATCTTACACTTTGTCTTCGGAAGAACTCCTTTTCCTTCGAAAGTTCCACACTTAGCTTCGGAAGTCCTTTATTAGTTGCACCAAAATAGTCTAAGTGATTTGGTTTTGGTTGCACCAGCCTTTCTAGATCCAACAAACTCCCCCTAAGCTGATGCTACCAAAACCTCACAAAACCTCACTTGTCTCTGCTTCTCAAAACCTTCAACACCAGGGACAGAAGATATTTGTCTATTTCCCTGTTCTTTCCCAAAGTGGTGTTGAGAAGTTTGTACAAATCATTAGTGGATAGGAGATCCAGTCTATCACTCTGAATGACATGTACCCTTTGTTGTGCCCCTTGAGAAGAGTTAGTTGACGGGAGTTATAGTCATACTCCCATCTAACTATGGATTCAAGTTCAGGACCTTCAACCATTTGTAGAAAGGCTTTGCCTTTGGTTATTGATCCCTTCCTTTTCTCTTCCTCTCTCAGTTTCAACTCTTTTTCAATCTTGGTCCTAGCAGTTAGCTCAGTCAGATGAAGACTGCTCAGGTGATTCTGATGTGAGCAGCTACTTCAGAGTTGGAGGGATTGGAGAGTGGCTTCCCTGCTAACTCAGCAATATCAAATCTGCTTAAGTGTAGCAGAGATGAAGCATTTAGCCTGTTTAGCTCTCCACACTCTCTCTCAACAACAAAGTTGTGAGAAGAGTCTTCGAACCTCCACTGGATAATCTTCTTCCTAGGCACAAAGGGTTGACTTGGTACCTTGTCACCTTTCTTAGTATCCAGCAAAGTCACCAGCCTTCTACTTAGCTTCTTTTCTTCTTCATTCACAGTATCTGAATTGAGGCCAAGGAGCTTTGCAGCTTGGTCTAATGTTCCTCTGGGCATATCAAGAAATTGATCTCTAGTGAGGGAACATGAGGATCCATCAACATAAGTCAGTTTGACAGAATCCTCCTCATAGGAGATGTCACTCAGGGTTGTGTAGTTGATGAGCTTTGTCTTGATTGCCTTGAACTCCTCTAAGGAGAGATGTTTGGAAGGCTGAGGGGATGGTTTGGAAGGTTGTTGGGTAAGTTGTGGTGTTTGGGTTCTGGCGAGTGTTTTGGGTTGGAGGATGGGTAATTTAGGTGGTTGAGGTGAGGAGGTTGGTAAGGTTGATGGTGTAGGTTCAGGGGTGTAAGGTTCAGAGGTTGGTTTGGTTTTGATGGGGAATGGAAAAGGAGTTGGTTCAGGTTGTGGTTGGGTTTGAGGTTGGGGTTGAGTGGTTGGTTTGAAGATCATCGCCTGTCCCCTTCTGTACATCTCCTTCCTCTTCCCCAAACGAATGTTAGCTTTTATGTCACTGACATGTCGCTGGAGGGTCTTCTCAGACATAGGACCTACCTGCCTGCCAGAGAAGCCATGAGCCCGGAGAGTCTTTCATCCAGGCCTTTTCACATATCTTCTTGGCAGCAGTGAGTCCTGCTTCCTCTTCCTTCTTCCTCTTTAACCTCAGCTTCTCCTTGGCAGCTTTCTTTTTCTCCTTCTCTATTTGATCTTGCTCTTTGTTGAAGAGTCATAAGATCATATCATTGTTGTGGAGATAGTTCTTCTAGAGAGAAACCCCTAGAGGTTAGGAAAGTTATCCTTTCCCTCCTAAGCTTTTGATTAGCTTCTCTTTTCTTCCTCTCCCTTTCTTCCTCCAAGGCCAACCTTGCTGCTTCTTTTTTTTGCAGTTTTTGCAGCAAAGTTGCATTTTCCAACTCAACTAACTCCCCTAGTGGTAACAGGAGTACATCTTCATTCACGGCTCCTAGATTAACAAGTATGTTAATGATTTCCACTCTTCTTTTATTGTTGATAGCCTCCTGGTTGGCTGCAACTGCTTTGCTACTGGCAGCTAGCAGCTTCCCAGTTGGAAGTCTACCTTTTATTTTGATCTTTTCTAACCTTGCTTCCTCCTGAAGCTCTTCCCCAGTCATCTTCCTCTTTCCTTTGACGTCTTTGGAAGTACTAGACTTTGGGGGTTCTTGGATGGAAGGTTCAGGTTGAAAGGTAGAAATGAAAGCTGGAGTTAATGCTGATGTCTGAGCTAGGGGTTGGGTGAGAAAATCCTCCCTATTAACCTCATATGCAAGTTCTAGGATTGCATCTGTGACTATTAGATCATTAGATAAAGAGAATAGTCCTTCCACAGCTGCAATCTCAGCATCAAAAGATTGAGGTTGTTCTTCCGAGGCTTGACTTGTGCTTCGGAAGTTTGTGAGAATGCACTATCTATCCCAACTGTCTCAGTTGCTGGGCCATCAGTCCTTGTTTCCCCTTCGAAATAAATCTCAGGTTCCACTTGGACCTTAGGTTGACCAACTTCCTCAATAGTGGTAGAAGGTGCATTTAACCTCTGAAGCTCTTGAGCTCCGAAGTAAATCACAGACAAGTCAGGACTTGGCTGTTCAATGAGAGATTCCAACAGGAACTTGTTGAAGAACCTGTTGAGATCTTGGAGCATCCTTTGATCCACTTGAATTACAACTGGAGGAGGCTCAGGAAAAACTAAAGCTTGTTGCATAGGTTATCTTGAACTTAAGGAAGTGAGAGCTTGACTCTGTGGTTCCTCTTTTCTTTGGCTTTGTCCCTGAACACTCTCTCCCTTTTTGGTAGCATCATCTTTAGAGCTTGATGAGCTAGAGGAAGAGGTCAATGAGACTTGAATTGGTGCATACCTAACAGACCTCTCAATCTGTTTCTCAGCTAGTTTGGCCTTGAGATTTTCAATCTCAAGTTGTTGTGTGGCAGACCTATCCTCTAAAGTCCTAACCTTAGATTCAAGGTTTGAGACTTTAGAAAGTAGGTCTTTAATGGTGAGTTGCAGTCTTCCCTCATCTTCTTTTGAAGAATCATGGGGAGATGAGGTAACATACCTAGTATGTTCATCCTCACCACAAGATGTGGTTTCTTGGCGCCCTGGTTTCCCTTGCTCAATGATGTCGCTTTCAGAGTCATCAAAGGGCATGGTTGCCGTAGATTCAGTCTCAGTGATGTTACCATTGTCCTGAAGGTCCATTGAGGCTCCTTTAGTAGTAACAGCTGAATCTACATGAGTCCCCTCCACATCAGTGGGACTCACCTCAGTAAAGGCTTGCTGATGAGGGCTAGAGATAAGAGGTCTCTCTAGGCTCTGTTGATCCTTGAGAGGGTGTTGTGGATCAACTTCATTGCCATGAAGAGACATAATCTCTTCACAGTTCCGATTAGAAGGTCAGTAAATGATATAGAGGTTAAGCCTAATGACCCGGGACCTTGATCAATGTCTATTGGCATTGAGCCTATGGTGGGGTTGTCCCTTTTTGGCTGCTTAGGGGAGTATAAAGACTCACCCTGAGGGTTTTCAGCTTGGGTTTCGGGCATATGGGTTTGAGACTGAGGAGACTCAATACCCATATTGAGGTCAATTGTGAAGGATGGTTGGACCTCAGACTGAGTGGGAGCCCATTGTTCCACTCTAGTCTTTTTGGATTGAACAGGAGAAGCTTGTTCAATTAGAGAAGATTGAACAAGGGTTCGTTTGGGACGTCTTTGATATGTGATAGTGATGGGGTGAGAAGGTAGATCTGGCAGTGTGAGGGTGGTTACTGGTGTGGGTTCATCACCTGTGGGGTTAACAGGGATGTCACCAGGAGCCATTGGCTCAGTCATACCTTGAAGAAGTGCAGTATATCTTCCGGTGAAATTGGTGACACTCTCTTCAAAGTCTTGAAGATGGTCGGCCTCATTTGAGGAACAGTCAGAGTAGCTACACAGAAAAGCTGACTCTGGTCCAACTAACAGTTGATTATGTGCTGAAGGAACCTAGGATACATGAAGAATGTGCCCCGTTGGAGATTCCCCATAAGATTGGTCAGCACAAACCTTGAGTAGCTAAAGCGAAGGCTTCTCACCAATCCATGAACTAGGCACCCTAGTTCATATGGGATTTGATCCCATCCCCCAGATTAGTTGGACAAGAAATAAAGAACAACATACAGCAGGAACTTCCAGTTGTAGGAGAAATTAAACTTGTAAACGGTTGACCTGCTTACATCTCCACCATATCCTATTTGGATATAGGTGTTGTCCAAATCTGTCTTGGGGAACTCCGTAGGAGCGCCCACATCATGAAGCTCGAGATGCTCTCTGATAAGTTGTTCGTAAATGACCAACTCCTGGCCACAGATGCTCGATCTTATTACCCGAACCCCATTTAGGGTTTCAATCTGACCATTAGCCTAAAATTCAGCCATGTGATTTGAGTAAACGGTGGGGTTAACAGTCAGAGCAGTGTAATAAGATGATTGGGTAAGAAATGAGATGATATCAAAGAAGTCGACATCCCTTGAAGAATCAAGGAGTGCGACTTGGTTGTGCTGAGGGTTAAGTGTCATTTGAGAAAGTTGCAGGAAGATAGTTTGGAATTAGGTGAATTGGGGATGAAGGAAACTTTTAGGGCAGTAAATTTGGTAAAAAGATGAAAATGATTAGTCGGGGTTATTTAAATGGGTGAAATGGCGGTTTAAGGGGTTTGGATAAGATGATAGGATGTTTCAGTGGAGGATGTGACAGGGGCGGTAAGGTTAGTCCATTTAAATAATCCGACATCATTAACAAAATCTTTACTTTTTACAGAGTGGGGCCCAAAATATTTTCGTTACACATTAAAGTCTTTCTTCTGAGTATATGGCATATCCGAAGGTAAGGTTCTTCCAAAGGCAAATTTACTTCCGAAGGTAAAGTTCTTACTTCCGAGAGTAAATATTTCTTTCCAAATGGAGAGTGTTATAAGCTTCGGAAGTAGATCTGATATGAAATCAATCGCTTCTTTGAGACTAGAACTCTTCCGAGAAGAAAACTATACTGGGAGGAATTTGCTTCGAAAGATATATAAAACATCTTCCGAGGGTTAATTCCTCTTCGGAAGAATTTATACTTGGTGAAAATTTCAGAGAAGGACCTTTTGTAACAAGGCTTAGATTGTTTTGACACAAGACTTTACACATTAAAAGGTTTTCAAATAAGATAGACTAATCAAGGTTTATCATCCCAATAGCTGTAATGAGATATTTAAATCTTTGTTCATCAAAGGCTTTGGTGAACAAGTCAGCATATTGTTCATTTGAGTCAACTTTGATTAGCTTGATTAGATTTTTCTCATGAATATCTCTAATGAAATGGTACCTGATATCACTGTGCTTTGTCTTGGATTGCATCACTGGATTTTCAGTATTGGAGATAGCACTGTTGTTGTCAATGTGGATAGGAGTGCTCATGAAGTTGAATCCATAGTCTATCATCTGGTTCTGAGTCCACATCAGCTGAGCACAACAACTAGCAGCAACAATGTATTCGGCTTCAGCAGTTGATGTAGAGACACACGATTGCTTCTTGCATTGCCATGAGATGATCCTTCCACCAAGAAATTGACGTCCACCTGATGTTGATTTCTTGTTGATATTGCAGCCACCATAGTCACTGTCAGAGTAGCCATAAAGATTGAAATCACTATTCCTTGGATACCAGAGACCCAAATTAGGTGCTCCTTTGAGGTATTTGAGGATTCTCTTGGCAGCAACTAGGTGAGACACCTTTGGAGCAGCCTGATATCTAGCACAAATACAAGTTGCAAACATGATATCAAGTCTACTTGCTGTGAGATACATCAGAGAACCAATAATTGCTCTATACTGATGATCAGTATCCTCCCCCTTAGAGTCAGGACAGAGATTATGGTTTCTAGGTATAGGTGTTTTGGCTGCCTTACAATCTTTCATGTCAAATATTTCTAAGATATCATTGACATACTTAGATTGATTGATGAAAAACCCTTCCTTCATTTGCTTCACCTGAATTCCAAGGAAAAAGTCCATTTTTCCCATGGAACTCATCTCAAACTTCTTTTTCATGATGCTCTCAAAGTCTTTACACATTTGGTCATTTGAGGAACCAAATATGATGTCATCAACATAGACTTGAACGAGCAATATGTCGTTCACAGACTTCTTTATGAAAAGAGTCTTATCAATGGTACCTCTAGTGTAACCATTCAAAAAACTGAGACAATGTCTCATACCACAGCCTAGGTGCTTGGTGCAACCCATATAGAGCTTTATCCAATTTGCACACATAGTTGGGGTGCTGTGGGTCTTAAAATCCTGGAGGTTGGCACACATAGACTTCCCTATCTATATCCCTATATAGAAAGGCACACTTGACATCAAGATGGTAGACAGTGAAATTCTTGGATGCAACATAAGCAAGGAAGATCCTAACTGCCTCAAGTCTTGCAACAGGTGCAAAGACATCAGTATAATCAATTCCTTCCTCTTGAGTGTATCCTTGAACCACTAATCTTGCTTTGTTCTTGATGATCAAGACTCTATCATCTCTCTTGTTTCTGAAAACCCATTTAGTGCCTATAGGTACTTGACAAGATGGTAGCGGATATAGGTTCCAAACCTTTTGTCTTTTGAATTGAAGTAGCTCCTCTTGCATCTATTCAACCCAACTACTATCTTTCAAGGCATCTTCCAACTTTTTGGGTTCCATCTGGGATAAGAAGCATGAGTACAAGCATACATTCCCATTGTGAGTTTGTCCTCTTGTTCTCACACCTTCAGAGACTTCCCCTATGATGTTTTCAGCTGGATGAGTGTTGTGAATCCTAAGTCTAGGAATTACCTCCAGTTGCAAAGATAGATCCAGATTGGACATATTTTGCTCAGGAGTTTGAACACTTTGTCCAGCTGCTGTTTCAAACTTATTCAATGAGGACTGATTGAATGAATGAGAAACATCATCATCATTTGTTGGCTGTGAAGCAGCATTAACAGTTTCCTGTTCCTTCAAGATGTTGCTTCTATCAGCTTGGTGTTGTGCAGTGTCACCTAATGAAGTTTGAGGGTCAACAGGTGAACCATTGGTTGAAGCTCCTCTATCCCTTGAGATAGTCATACTTTCTGATCTGCCAATAGTGGGAGCTTGATTTGTTGCAGCTCTTGGAGAACTTGGAATAGGTCTGGGTAGCTCAAACAGTTGGTCATCATCAGAATCACTTTGAGCACCTGTTCCAGCTGAAACATTCTCACAAGATGGTTTAGAATAGTTTGGAAATAATTCTAAATTAAAGATATGATCAGGGCCATTCCCCCTAACACAAGGAGTGTGCTCATTAACTACAATGTTGAAAGATTCCTCAAATTGTTGATTTTTAATGTTATAAACTCTATAAGCTTTAGAGTTAGAGGAATATCCAACAAAGATAGCATCATTCGACTTTTCAGCAAATTTTGCCAAATTATCTTTTGTGTTAAGTATGGTACACCTGCTGCCAAAGGACCTTAGAAAGCCAATGAACGGTGGCCTCTTGTTTCATAGCTCATAAGGGGTTTTTCCGTGTGGCTTAACTACAAGAACCCTGTTCTGCACATAGCATGCAGTGCTAACTGCCTCTGCCCGGAATGTTAGAGGCAGCTTTGAATCAGCTAACATGGTCCGAGCAGCCTCAATAAGTGTCCTGTTCTCCTTTTAGCAACACCATTTTGTTGAGGAGTTCTAGGAGCGCTATATTGTCTGGCAATCCCTTTTGAGTTACAGAATGAGTCAAGAACGTGGTTCTTAAACTCATTCCGTTAATCACTTCTAATTATTCTAACCTTGTGATCAATTTGATTTTCTATTTTAAGAATAAAAGATTTTAAAGTTTCAGCAGTTTCATCTTTAGTTCTTAAAAAGAATACCCATGTAAATCTTGTAAAATCATCAACAATCACAAGGCAATATGATTTCCTTCCAATGCTCATTATACTTGTGGGACCAGATAGATCCATGTGCAATAAGTGTAATGGAGTGGTGATGGAGTTAACAACTTTGGATTTATGAGATGTCCTGTGTTGCTTCCCTTTTAGGCATGCAACACAATTTTCTTTGCAGAAAAATTCATTTTAGGCAACCATGTACCAATTATTTTTTAGTCCATTATTCACATTGTCTTATGCTTATTTTATGACACCTTCGTTTTTATATTGCCTATGTGTTGACTCATGACCATCAGCTTTGGAAAGAAAGCATGCACTTCACCCATTGGGGAAGCATTGTTCATATCAAGCTTGTACATATCCCCTTTCCTGGGAGATCTAAGAAGCATCAATTCCTGAGGAATTGTCATCCCTGGTTTGAGGATAATGCACTCATGTTCTGTGAAGAGCATTTGATGCTTTTGATCACAGAACTAAGAAACACTTAACAGGTTGTGTTCAAGCTGTTTGACAAAGTGAACTTTGTCAACTTTTAATTTTCCATTGGATATACTTCCTCTGCCAGAAATATATCCTCCGGCCTCACCTCCAAACTGGACAGGACCTCCATCATAATGTTGAAATTGTTGAAGGAGAGATTTGTTCCCTGTCATGTGCCTGGAGCATCCACTATCCACAATCCAAACATTGTTATTCTTGTCATATGGATGTCCCTGCACATAAGATGAGATGATTAGTTTTGATTGGAAACCCAAGCCTTGTTGGTCTTGGGTTCTTCCAATGATAGTGACATAATTGAACCAAAATTTATGCATGGGGGTTCAATGGATGTCTTTGAAGAAGAGGTTGGGTTGCAGCATCTTCCTTGATCTTCTATTCCATCCCTTGGTTGATCATAGAGGATGAGCCTGTTGAAGCTTTTGCAGCATGGCATTCTTCCGAAGCTTCTTTCTTTTCGGAAGACACCTTCACCACCTTTTCTTCCGAGGTAGTCTTCTTTTGGGATGGTTTCAAGGGGAATCTTTTGTTCTTTTGAGTCTTGACAGCTTTAACTTCCGAAGCCATTTTCCCTTCGGAAGAAGGACTTTCTTCTGAAAGCAACCTTGCTTCGGAAACAAGCTTTCCCTTTTTCATCACTTGAACCATTTAATATGGTCCAAATGAGAAACCTTCCCTGACTCCTTCTCTTTTAACATTATTTGCATAATGTGTGCTAGCAGGATTGTAGTAACAATCTTTGGCCATGTGGTTTTGTAGACCACATATTATGCGTGCAATGTTAACTTTTTGGGAACTCGAGGATTGTTGTTTCTTGTTCTTTTTCTCTTCATCAGCAACCTTTTCTTTAACTTCTTATCCTTTGGTAGGACAGGAGTGCTAGTACTACACTTTTTTCCTGAATCAGAGTTTCCTACCACCTGGAATCCAGCTGAGATGAATACACCCTTTTGCTTTGGGTCTATCTTCAGCTTAGACTCAGCCACTTTCTTGGCAGTTTTTTTGGTTGCCTTAGCTCTGCTTCTTCTGGCTTTGGTGGTCAGGGGTTGATCAGCACTGGTAGGAGTAGGTAAAATTACCTAGTTCTTTCCTGTGATGGTCTCCATGGTAGCATTACTCTTTGGCTCATGAGAAGGTGGGTCAGCAGATGGAACCTCTTGCTCTTCAGTACCACACCTTGGTTGTCTTATAGACTCATAAGAGTGTGGTGGAGCAATTTCATTGGTTCCCAACCCACCTTTGTTTTGGTAACAAAGTTTTGAGTGTGAGGATGATGCAAGAATGGCTTGGAAGTTTTGCTCAGAAATAGCATACTTCCTGGCTTTAGCCTCAGCTGTGACAAGCTGGGCTTGAGCCTCAGACAATTTTGATATTAAATCCTTTATTTGAGTCTTATAGTTTGTGTGTTCATGTTTTAATAAGGACACAATTTTCTCCAACTCCTCAATTTTTCTTTGATAGTCAGATTCAACCCTTTTAAAATCAGATTTTAAAACATTTAGAGACTCAATGTCAGATTTAATCTCCATATTGTAGTCCTATACAATTTAACCTTAGCAATACATGCAGGAGTATAGAGATGTTCATATACCTTTTTGTCATCTGTTCTGGCCATGAGTGCTTGAGCAGGAGTCACATCCTGTACCATGAAGCTCTAGTCAACTTCTTGAGCCATTGCAGCTGTCTCTGTTGACTTTCCAATAGGCTTTGGTGTATAGGTATGTGTAGAGGCTTGTGGGGTTCCCGGATTAGACTTGGGAGCCTTGCATTCCCTTGCAAAATGACCAAGTTAGTTACAGTTGTAAATTGGGCTGTTGGTTGGGTTCTGGGGAAATTGCCTTCCAGTTCTCTTGAAGAACTTCTTTGCTCTGTAGGTTAAGAGAGCCATTTGTTGGACTTATGTCCACATATTTCACGTCATCTGGACTGAAGCACTCTAAATCATCAAAGCAATACTGATGGTCACTAGAGTGCCCACTTCCTGAGACAAAAGCATAACTGTCCTGAAAGAAACTTTGCTGAGCTTGTTGAGACCTTAGAGTCTCAGGAAATGTGATGTATGGTCCAGAAGAACAGGATGGCTGCTGGGTGTAAGTCAGGTACTATTAAGGTTGGGAGGGTCCTGAACCTTTAGCAACCATTAAAGCGTTGCTAGCAGGAAGACTCAAGGGTCTACTTGTCTGATGGCCTCTCTTGTTCTCCATTTCCAAACGGTATCCATCAAGGATGCCATAGAGTTCGGTCATGGTGAGGGTGTTCAAGTTTTCTGTTCTCTTGATAGAGACACAGTAAAACGTCAACTAATTAGGAAGTGCACTCATGAACTTTCTTGTTAGATCTCTAAGTTCAAGTGCGATTACCACAGACTGAAGGGAAGAAATGAGGTCCATGTACCTGAAGTATTGCTGGCTTAGGGTCTCTCCAACAATGTAGGTGAAGTTCTCGAACTGGTGCTTCAGTGAGTCCTTCTTGGAGTCATTGGAGCTGGAATACATATGAGCAAGTGCATCAAACAGTTCTTTGTGGCTGACTTGTAATGCTCAAACCCCACCATGATGGAGTTGGGAATTGCAGTCATGAGAACAGTCATAGCATTGCTATCAATGTCCAGCTTCTTCCGGTCCTCATCAGAGTAGTCTTTAACGGCTTTCTCCATCATGGCACCGTTTTCTACCACCTGCCACTTTGGTTTATACGGGCCATTGACAATAGATTGCCACATCTTGCTGTCTTGATCTGATACCTGATGAAGCCTTCCATGCATCTGCTCCATGACCTGAAGTTTTCAAGGGTGATGATGGGTGCTTTAGTCATCGTCCCCATCTCTACTTCAGACTTGTTGAGGGACATTTTGAGTGTGCTGTAAGGAGGAGTGAAAAACAGGTAATTAGGATGGTAAGATCTCACAATCAAGAGCCTAAAAAGCTCTGATACCAATTGCAGGATCGAGTTTTGTCACTTAACACTTAGATTTCTCTCAAACTCACTTATACTACACTCAGATCTATGAAGTAAATCGAATCTCTTCTAGAGTTGATAATAATATAATAAGTAGCAAAGAACACGAAGAAATAATTTTCAAGGCACTTGTATATATTACTTCTCAACTCAAATTATTATAAGACTCTTACAAGCATGAAACAAGAGTTACAATGAGAAACTATATATACTAGATCCTACAGCCGATATACTTTGATACCAGCTGGAAACCTAAGACTAATGCATATACTACAATGCTAAAGTTAAGGTATCTTAGATAAAGTATTATCTAAGATATGGTAGTCATGACATGTCCATGACTTACCTTTTGTCACCAACTAAAGATGGCAACTGTACTAATATAAAAAGGTAAACAGTGGAATAAAGTATGGTCAACTACATGGCTTTTGAGAAAACGCCATGCCGGATCTCAGAGGTCTGCATCAGAGTGTCAGAGAGACCATACTTATGTCCACTGGATAATAGTAGTGTCTTCCGAAGGTAAGTTGGCTTCGGAAGAACAAGTTCTTCCGAAGCCACTTATACTTCGGAAGAGGCTACTATAATTCCGAGACTTGAGGACTTCTTTCATACTTTGGAAGTTGACTTCTGATCTTTCACTCTAAGTCTTGATCTTCGGAAGTGAATACTTTGTCTTTGGAAGTTGGAGTTTTCCTTCGGAAGTTGATCTTACACTTTGTTTTCGGAAGAACTCCTTTTCCTTCGGAAGTTCCACACTTAGCTTCGGAAGTCCTTTATTAGTTGTACCAAAATAGTCTAAGTGATTTGGTTTTGGTTACACCAGCCTTTCTAGATCCAACAATCTACAAAACTGTCTGCTCATCCAGCGAAATTACGTATCCAAGCTGCGAAACTATGAGTTTTCTGTGAAACAATAGTTTCGCAGGTAATTTTGCAGCAATGGAATTCCAACGAAAGTTGGGCGAAGCTGCCATGCGAAGCTGGCAGCGAAACTGGCATGCGAAACTGCCATGCGAAACTGTCAGCGAAACTGCCAGCAAATCTACTTATCTCGCAGCGAAATTGGCAACGATTTTAGGTAGAAATTAACCCATTTGAGTGTTAACTTATCTGCAGGAAGTGTATTGTGATCCTAGCTTAGAAAGCTTAGTTTAAAAGCTACTCACGGTATCCAGGTGAGTTCTAGATCCCTTTATTTACTAGTCTTTCCATGTTTTGGGGCTATTATGCATACTAAATATACATTTTTAAATGACCATGATATAAGAGGTTTTGACAGGAAGATCGATTTTTATATAAGAAAATGTGCTATATAAATGTTTAAAAATAAAATTTCTTCATGCTGAAACATGTAAAAAGCTTAGATATAGCTTCATGGATGAAAAGTTACAAAGAATCTACAGCCCGGCCCCAGCCAGGGGCGTTGCCCTTTTGACCCAACTAGGGGCTGCTGCCCCTAGGACCCGTTGTCAGGGGCTGCCGCCCCCGACCCCCGCTGTCCCGCGGAGGGTCGGTTATGTTTTATGATGACTTGTACTTGGTATGTTGTGTACTTAATAAGTTAAGTATTATATATTAAAGTGGAAGATAATACTAATGAGAAGTGGAACTTAACGAATGTTACCCGGGCTCGTATGATGATGAAAAGTCTTGCAAGCACTATGATGGACTTCACTTATGTGAGTCCAATGTATGATGATGGATCCGTATTCATGAGCGGGCTACGTGCCTTGCAGTGTGGATCAACTGTCGGGGGTTAGCTACCGTTTTCATTTGTACCAACAGGGATCGGCATTTCTTGTCGATCAACAGAGGGCTCTTGCTCTGTGCAATCTCGTTTATGATGAAGTGAAAGATAATGAAAGAAAGATAATGAACATGCTTATTAACACGTAAGAAATGTTATGTATTATGATTTATGCGTGGTCATTATAAGAAGGATAAAGTTTATATTTTTTTATATTAAATAAAACTAGAACTCACTCAGCAAAGCTGACTTTTATACAAATAGTGGGCAGGTAGATGATACTGCTGAGGATGACACAAGGTGGGAAGCTACTTGGATGGCAATGGATGACAACCTTGTTTATGAAATCCTTTATTTTAATTTAAACAAAGTACAATATTTTTATTCTATTTGCAATATGACTTGCAAGTTTTAAATGAATGTTTACTTTAATGTTGCTGCAATGTTTTGGTATTAAAGTGATTTTTATGCTATTATAACCAACTGTGAGGTTTCCCGGAAACGGGGCCTTAGAACTGATTTCATCATCGTCTAGTTTTCATTTCCAGTTTATGATTCACTCATTCAAAACAATTATAATAGCATGAATAAACATATTTCATCAATATATTGGTGCCTTACACATCTGTTTTTTAAATTGCATATTAGGGTTCTTGTTCATCATTTTCAACCAATTTAACCACATGTACATCAAAATCTTACTGGTGTCTAGAACTAATATTATATAAGAGTTCCAAATATTTTAACTAACATTACTATGCTGCTAGGAATAATCAAACACATCAAATACCTCCTTTTACCATTATATTTATTTATACAACAAAACTTAAAACAATTATTAAAGGATGTTTGGTTTGTAAATTTAGAATTGAAAAGAGAATTTGAATTAGAATTTGAAGGAATTGTATTTTAAAGGAATTGAAATTTTACAAAAAGAATTGAAATATTTCCTTTGAAATATAAATGAAGTGGATGGAGTTTGATATTGTCAAAATGATTTGGAATATACATGAATTATATATTATATTAAAATGGTATTCGGTCTGCATAGTAATTTCATTTTTTTTAGTTTTATTTTTACATTCCATATATATACATATACTTCGGAATTTTACACTAAAGTGCATGTAGATTGGATGGTTAGTTGAATTTTAATAAAACCAGTTCAATCTATAGCTCCAAATATTTACCTTTTTCCCCTTGAACTCACACATGTATATTATTTTACTTCCCTCTACAAGTAACTAAATTTATATTAACTTTGATACTAACAAATTAATAAGTCATCAGTTTTTTAGTCAAAATCCATTTTGTACTATGAAAACACTAAGTTGAGGAATAGTTAGGTCGTGGAGTATATGTTTTGGCCACCATAGTTTCTGATATTTACAATATGGTCCTTTGAATGCTTTTCTGCATATATAGATTTGAGTGCTTCTTTATACCCATTTTCATAGAGAGAAAGCCGTCGCCGGTTTGCTCTTTCTGGCATCATACGACGGAGAGTGAAAGGACGAGATGGCGCGAGTCGCGTGGATGCTCACGGTCGCCGGTTGCGCTGGCGTTTTGTTGGTTTTATTTCTCATCTGACTTGATTGTAGCGTTCACGCGGCGCCCGCGGTTCTCCGCCTCGGTTTAGACTACTAGGCCGTTGGCCTCTTTTCGACTTTGGTTCTAGGGTTCCAATGGTGGCTGCCATTTTGAAGGGGGTTCCAGCCGTGGATTTCGTGTTCGAGGGGGGGGGCTCCAAGGTTCATTGATTTAGTAGGGAATCATGGTGGTCGATGTTGGGTAGGCAGTCGTGGAGGTGCGGGTGCGTTCTTGGTGGCCTGTTTCTGGTAACATTTACATACGCCCTGTACTCTTCTGCAACTCACCGCCACCATTGATGCCGGAGATGCCTACGGCCATTTGTGCCTTTTTTTTGCAACCCTAGGCGGCGATGGTCGGTCGACGGTGGTGTTTGTGCGGCAGATACCGCCATTGCTGCTGGAGCTGCCTACGATCATTTCTACTATGTTTTCTCAAACCCTAGGCAGCGATGGTTGTTTGGCCGATGCCGTCAATTCTTGGTCCGCGCTGTCATTGTTGTACTTGCTACTTCTCTCATCATCCTGATGCTCTGCATGCACAGTAGTTATCGCTCTATAGGTGACAATGATCTGTATGTAATCTGTGATTCGTTTCTGGTTCTTCATCTAGGCTTTTCGTTTTTTGATTCTTACAGACCTTTAATGTTTGATGTTGATTTGGGTTTTCATGTGTTCACGAATCTGCCTTATATTGGTGGCTTTGATTTGTTGGATCGCATATTGTTCCTTTATTTTAGGTTGTTTGTTAGCTGTGATGATCTAACAAAAAACATGTTGTTGTCCTAGCGTGGCAACCATTGGTTGATGGTCTGCAATTAGAGGCAGTGACCAGGTTTGAGCAAAAGCTATGTTTGTTGTTGTGTTGTTTCTTGTTGGCTTTAATTTGTGAGATTGCGCATTATCGGTTATGTCAGGATGTTCATTGGCAATGATAGTCCAACCAAAAACATGATGTTGTCTTGGCGTGGCAGCCATGTAGATGGTTTGCAGCCTGAGACTATGAGTGGGTCTGAGCCAAAGAAGTGTTACGTCGTCCACTTATATGAATCAACATATTTAAAAAGCAGATGTAATGAGTTGTTGGTTTCGTGGTTTGGTCTGATTTTTCTGGTTTGGGGATATAATAGGATGGCTATGATGATTTCAAGAAAAAATCATTGTCTTGGCATGGCAACCACGTTTGGTTTGTAGCCATAATGAGAAGCCAGATATGAGCCAAGGGTTGAAACTAGGGTTGTACAGGTGATTATCGACTTTAAAATACTCGCGCAACGTGCGAGGTTGAATTCAACTAGTTGTTATAATTTTGATATTTTACGACTTATTTTATTGTGATACAACAAAAAACCTTTTTGAATTTCAAATAGAAAATGATTTATCTAATGACAGTTTTTAATACTACCCTAAATCCTTTTCTTTTCCATATATTTTTACAACTATGTTATTTGATATCAAAGTATGTTTTTACGTAAGTGTCATTTAAATATTATTCATTGTTATAGTTAGATGTAAAAAAAGCACAGCTATTGTTCAAATGTTCAAAATGAGTTATTACTTTTTATTCTTCATCTATTAAGATTTTTTTTAGAAAAATATAATAGGAAAGGTATGTGAAAGTTAAATAAAAATTACTTGAAATAAGGACAATAAAACTATTTGAGTGGAGATTTGAAACTACTTTCATTAGTTCAAGTAGTTGGACCATGTCTCATTGTCTTCTTCTTCTTGGACTAACTTATATATTCCAGTTTTTTATACATACGAAATTTATGTCACAACGCGCTCTCGCTGCTACGCACAAGGTGTAAATAGCTAGTTGAAATATATATTATAATTCCTTTGATGAGACAAAACAATCACCTTCCCAAGGACCCCACCACCTATCCCTTAACACCGCTAGCGCCACCCACCTTCGACCGTTAACGCCATGGCCACTCGCAACCAGCCTTTGCTAATGCTGGAACACACCGCATGATGGAATAAACGATGAGGCCACAGCTACCCATTTTATTTGAACGGCCAAAATATACTTTAAGTCCGTTCACCCCGGTAATCCATTGGTGAAAAGCCACCCTATCGAACACAAACAACGCTAGTGACCCGGCCTGCCCACCTATCACCCAAAGGCCCACTGAGGTAAAACTCCTAACCCACTTGAAGCATTTTGCACCAAATGAATCTCGAATCCATGATCTTCACTTTGGAAAGTTCGGGAGTGTCTCCTCCCAAACCAATTGATCTAGTGCTTATTGGCAATCACTACGCATTTACATGTGTTTTACTGGACTTGTTGCTTACGTAACATTTATTTGCTTCATATACCTAGCCTTGGCTTATCTGTATATTTTTTCTTCTTTTATAAGATCTATGTTGATTATCTTGCATGTATACTTCTATTTTACTTAGTTTATTTAGGAATTTTCTTGTCCATACATTTTGTCCCACATACTTTAGATATACGTGTACCTTTATAGCCTATTTTACTTAGTTTATTTGGCACACACGAGTCCGATGAAAATCCAACTTTTTGCAACCCCTCCCCCCTGCGCGGGTAGGACTTATGGTGAAATATGTCATAAAGATACACGAGAATGGTAAGACATCTTCTTATAAACCATATCACACTTTGTTCTCACAACAATATGAGACAAAGTTTTTACCATAATTTTTGAGAAATTAATTCACACACCCAAAACTTTCAACAGGTCACCCTCAAAAAAATACTTCTATCTAAACTCTAACAAATCATAATTTTTCAAAATTTTTAATGTGTGTCTCAATGGTTATACAACACTTCATAATTGGCGGCATGTCTAGCTATTCCTAGACTACAATAGTACGAATAATAATTGGCTTCACACTTTTAAGTAAGTGATAATCTTTCAACACATGTAGTGTGAAATAAGAATAAGATCGATTTATTTTGTTATTCTTGATCTTCTCTTGTCTTTATTCTTGATATTTAGGTATATGTAATGAAGCACTCAAGAATATGATAACTATTCTAGATTTACAATTTAAAGAGTTAAGTTAAAAATGTTGGAAATAAAGAGATTTAAATACATATATATTTGAGAGAAAATAAAAAAAAATCTTCACATGCAGGTATGGACGGAGCTTTTTAGCCCCCCCCCCCCCCCCCCCCCCCTTTGTTTTTTTATTTTGCTCAGAAGTGGAAATTTATGAGTATTTCGTCCAAAAAATTTATACGTATCTGTATCAAGTCCCCCTAGATATAGAGATATGTGAACAAAATTGAGTCCCATGAATTTCGCCATCCACATCATTCCTTATAAACGCATAATGAATTTTAGTTCCATCAAGGTCAGATCTTGTGGATACATAAAACTTATTACTAGTATAGTTTATTAGAATATATTCCATATGCAAGATAATACTTTTTCATATATTGTGTCACATTCACTATAAATTCCCTTTTAGCACATTATACTCTTATTACATGCTTAAATAGTAGAGATTGATTGAACATTTTGATGTCATTGTTATATCCTACAAATCTAAGAGGTGCATGCCAAATCCAGATGATGCAACTTTGTCTAACATAATAGCAGGATGTGTCTACAAACTAGGTAATTTTCCTAAGTCCGGTTGGCCAATGTGTGTGTAAGGTTTATAGAAAAGCTGATGCACCCAAATCAATCAAAGTATTTCATGCATGCATGCACTTGATACATAGTAGAAGTTGCTTTGGAAGTTTTACACTCTGCATAGAAAATATTCTAAGTGTAAAATCTTCCGAAGCCAAGACCAAATCTTTCGAAGCCAAAGATGAAGTCTTCCGAGCCATCAAAGACAAAGTTTTCCAAAGCTAATAAAGTGAAGACTGATTTCTTCTAAAGACAAAGGTGAACATGCTTTCCCTGATGTACTTTTGCATAAAGTTGACCCACTTTCCGCTGCAACTCTGAAGACTCACCAACTTATACAAGTTGGTGAAAAGGGTTATGATTTTGTAACTGTACATTGAGGTCTTGAGTGTGTAACTTTTTACTTTATATACTTTATCCTTTTTGTAATATATTAGGATGTGAGCTATGACATGTCATAGTCACTAGTCAAAAAGCAATCTGCATTTTGACTTTACATTGATCTTGTTATCTAGATTAGTGTTACCAGCTGGCTTTCAAAGTATGACCGGCTATAGAATTGTAGTATAAAGTATCTCAGGTCCTTGTAACTTTTTCTTATGTTTTGTAACACTTGTAAAAGAACTTGAGAGCAATATATTTTATCCTTTAATACCATATTCATTTGTTGTTCTTAAGTTTCTGTCTTATAGTTTGCTTGTGTTCTTAGTATCATATATATTGTCTCGGTTCCCTATTTGATCTGTTAAGTGTTCTAAACACTCTCCTTATTGTGAGAATGATTGTATTAACCATCCCTTAACCGGACCTGCAATGTGTGTATTCTTCTCATTGGTCATTTTTTAACAATGTTCTTCCGTCTAATTTAACCCAACCTTTCACTTGAAATTAGGCTTGTTCAAACCGCTCGACGCTCGTTTGGAATTTGCTCAAAAAATGTTCGTTCGAATTTTTGCTTGTTGTAAACGAGCTAATCAGCTCGGATCGATTTGTAAACAATCCAAGCACAAGCAAAGGTCCGAATTAATATGTATATATACTTTATACGTAGCACTCTAATAGATTTGACCAATTATATACAAATATATAATTATATTTATGCATACCTGATTAATAAACCTAATAAAGAATTCTACATTAAACATAAAAGTGAATTCCTAAGCTGTTTAAATTAATTTCTAGATCATCTTCCGCTCTCACTATTATCGTTATCTGCAATATGCTCTCCGTCTTGTCGGCTACAACCTTAGCTTTATCGTCAGCCACAACTTATTATTGTTACTCTCACTGTCATCGTTATCTACAACACATTATTTAATGAAATATTGATGATTTGTTAGTCATTAAACCTTATTCGCTGCAGTATAAATTATATGGCACATTATTTAATGATTTGTTCGCCGCTCGTTTGCGCTCGCTCGATGCTCACTCGATAATTGAATGCTCGAAAGGTCTGCTCGGTTAGGCTCGTCTCGTGAACAACCCTACTTGAAATGATATAACCCACATTATATTTACGCGGGAAGAATCACCAATGCCACTAGATTACAAGGCTATGAACACACATTGATCAATTGATTATCCAATTTGGACTTTTAATGGATGTTATTGCTCGGTTGTTGATGACGGTCAATCTATGACTCGATTATAGACATTTTTCCATATATATATATATAACTAGCTTTGAAAAACCCGTGTATTACACAGGTTGAATAAATAAAATATTAATATAATAAATTTTATTAATTATAAAATGTTATTTTTAGATATGATATGATTGAAATTATGTATGAAAAATGATTATAAGTAATAAAACAGTGACATCAATATTTTAAAATTTTGATTTTATTTTTTTTTCCAAAAAATAAAATTTTGTTATAAAACAAACCGTATAAATATGTCATTTTTAAAAATTTACTTATTATAACTCCCAAATTTAATTATTTTTGGTTTTAAATAATTAACTTTTTAAAACACCAATTTTAAAATATTTTATATTTTTAAGAATGTTTTATGCTTTAGAAAAATTTATTATTATATAAAAAATTATTTATTTAGAAATAATATTAATAAATAGATCTCTTTTGTAGTTTATTAAATTTAAAAAAGTGTTAAAAAATATTATTAGTAATTAAGGTAATTATTTAATAGAAGAGAGAGACGGAAAAATTTTGATTATAATAATTGTGGTGTTGATACGTATCATCTCAAGATACTATTTTATTAGAGTAGGAAGATACTAGCTTTGAAAAACCCATGTTTTACACGGGTTAAATAAATAATATATTAAGATAATAAAATTTATTAATTATAAAATTATATTTTTATATATGATATGACTGAAATTATGTATGAAAAATAATTATAAGTAATAAAACAGTAATATCAATTTTTTAAAAATTTGTTTTAATTTTTTTTTCAAAAAGATAAATATTTTGTTATAAAACAAACCGTATTAAAATGTCATTTTTAAGAATTTCCTTATTATAACTCCCAAATTTAATTATCTTTGATTTTAAATAATTAACTTTTACTAATTTTAAAATGTTTCTCATTTTAAAAAAAGTTTTATGCTTTAAAAAAATATTATTATATAAAAATTTATTTATTTTGAAATCTATACTTATTAATAAAACAATATCTTTAGTGCCACCTGTCGTTTTCTTAGGCCTCCATTATTTTTGTTTCCCACCTAAAAATGTATTAATCTTTTTTATTAGTCATTATTCATTTGAACAAAATTAACTATTACTATAATTAGAAAGTGATTTTTTTTCCTTAAATAGTGTATATAGAATATTTATTTACCATAATAGGTGTTTAAGGAAGTGTTTTTTTCTCTCAACATAATGTTATTGATTAAACTTATTTCACTTTAAAATAATATTATTTAAAAATAGTCAAATACAAAGGTTAATAAAATTGTAAAACCATTTGGGTCGTATGTCGTAATTAAGAACATAAAGTTTTTCTAAAACATTTGGTTTATTTCAATTCACTCAGACTTAATTTTAAGTCGTATTTTTACATGGAAAAGTTGAATTTTTTTACTATAATTTTGTTTCAATTTCACACAAAAGTAGGCACATTTGTTTTTTTATTCTTTTTTAAAAATATGTATTTTTTGAAAATGCTTTTAAGTGGCTTAAAATATATAATAAGAAAAACTATTTTTAACAAAAAATGCATTCTTTAGAAATATTTTATATAAATATCATGACGAAACAAAAAAAGTTAATGGTTTATTTTTATTTTATTTTACAAATTATAAATGTAATCCTAAATTACTGATGACATGTAAGTTGCTAATAGATTTCCAGCAACAATTAAGGGAGAAACAAGTCACACCGTCTCGTGAGCCACTCGAGATTGACTCGCTAAAAACTCTACTTAAGCTCAGCTTAAACAAGCTCGAACTAATTTTATGACTCATTTAATAAATGGTTTTAAGATCGAGCTTCATATGTCGAGATCGGGTCGGCTCACAAGACGTAACTAACGTTGTATGTATATTAAGTTTATTTTTATCTTTTATGTATATACTTATATAAATGATTATTACTATATATAGATTTACGTTTAAAACAATTATCTAATATATATCGTTATTTTAAAAAAATTACATAAACCATATATTTTCATAAAAAAGATATTTTCTATATAAGAACAAGTAATCTATAAATAAACGTTAAAAAATACTGATAAAAGAGTATTAATTTTTTTTTATGAGAAAACATTATTGAAAAAGAAAATCTTCATAAAAACAACTATAAAATATTTTTTAAAATCATAAGAGATGCTAAATTGGTTTTATTTTATTGAAATTTTATCCTTATAGTTTTATTTAAATAAAATTAGTAAAAGCAGAAATAATTTAACTAATTATATTATGAATAAGAAGATTTAACTTTTTAGTAAAAAAACCATTTTGGTAAATATTCGTTAAAACACTCATTTTTGTTAAATTTATTTTCTACCAATCCTACTTTGAAAAACTCGTTACAAAGAACATTGTGATGGTTTCAAACTAAAACCCTGAAAAAGATTACAAGTTATAGTTAACTGTTTTTTTTCACTCAAGAACATATTGACTCTATCCCAACAAACTGATAATATAATGAGTTTTTACATGTTGTATTACACTAAAATTGTGAATTGAAATGTGTTGGATTCTTGCTTATTCAAACAAGTAATTAAAGGGTGGAATAATTTATTTGTCCTATGCAAATGAGAAGAAACCCATACGTGTCTTTTATTCGGAAACGATTTTATATATATTATCAAATCAAGGGTCTCAAATAATTAATTCGGAGTTTTGATTTTCCCAACATGATATCGATTTTCAAATGGAAAGATGAACCATTTTATATCGTTTTCAATTTGCAAGCATATCATGGTTTCGATTAACCTCAAATCACGTTATGTTTCAAGTTCAACTCACCGATCCTTTTTACGTCTTCATTGATCTATTTAATATCATCCACACCCCAAGTTTTAAAGCACTAAAGCTCTTCTGCAAAGTCTCAATTCAATGCTCATATATACAAATCTCGATTGCAACAGTAGTAGTGGTACGATTTAAATATTTGATTTTGATTTCAATATAAAATTTAGTATTTTCGTTTTTTATATCAATTTGACTAATTTATGTTTTTGTTTATGAAAGCATGAAACTTTGATTTAGTCTTAATTGATATAAGCATGAAATTGATTTATGTTTTTGTTCAACAAAAAAGAAAATTACATCAAATTGAGATTTACGTTGTTTTTTTTAACAAATATCTACTAAAGCTTGATTCTTAATTAGATCAATTTGATTCAAAGCAAATGAGCTGTTCTAGGCTTATATTCTGTGAACCAAAACAAACCTAAACATATAATAGTTGATTAGATCTTAAACAGTTAAACTATTAGATACTATATCCTTGTTTTCACTTAGAAAATGGTGTGAATTTACGTTTGCAAGTAGGTCCCACCCATTCACCAAGATTCCAAATTACCATCTCCCAATTATTTGGGCACGTGCTTTAGTCATGACTCGGACAACCACCGATTCACATGCACCATAATGTACTCTTGTCTTGGTTTCACATTTTTGTTTTATTTATTTGTCCCACACTCATTTAATACTATTTTTACATTTCATATTTCACATTTTAAACCTATAATATATATCATACGTACATGGCTACACATTGATCGAATAAATCAACGTGTTAGATATAATTTTAATAGATGCACAGTTACGCATATTTATGTGTAATAACTTTGTGTCGATAACACTAATGTCTATTGTTAATGTCTCCTATACTAAGTTGAAACGTTGCAGTATCACTTCATAAGTATGCAGTTTAGCAGTAGGCCCTCTACACTATTTTTGATGATTGATTTTCTTGCAACAATAAGGGTAAATTGTTTCTCTCCCAAAAGGAGTAGACTTGAGACATTTTAGATCGTTTGAAGATGTCTAACTGTAAGCCGACTTCTGTCTTACAAGCCCGCTTGAAGACTCCAGGTTAAACCAAAGTCTTGCTGGTGTACATAGAGTTCACCCGACCAGACATCTCATACGCAATCCAATAAAAGAAACAAAAACAAACAAACTTATCACTAAAATTCCACTCAAAGTAAGTTATTAGAAGGGTCCAATCGTAGTGATATCCAAGGGTATTTCTATGTGTTAAAGCGTTTAAATATTGTGTTTTGTTTGTTTTATGGCATTAGAATACCATTACTGGGTGTTGATTTTTGTAGGATATGTGTGAAGATTGATGAAATGAAAGAAGTTGACGGACAAAAATGGAAGATATCAAAAATTGGCACGAACCGGCTTACGATACTCAATTAGTGGCGTACCATATTCCGTTGGCGTAAAAACCGGCTTAACGATAGGATAACATAGAAGCACCAACGTAACCATGGCTGCAACTGTGTACGTTACTTCGATATTGGCGTACGATACACCGATTGTCAATCTGATCCAAACTTTTGCGAATTTTGGCCATATTCAAGAGGAGAATTAGGTTTTTCTAAAGAGAACTTTCTGTTGGATGATTTTGGGTGATTTTGGCCGTTTGGAAGCTCCTTGAATCAGAATCTAATCACTCTATCATTATTTCTTGGATCAATTTGAGTTTTGAAGATCATTCCATGATTATGTTTGGACAAGTCCATTCATGATCATAATTAGGTGTAGGGTTAGTGAACCAGTGGATGATTCTATTGTTCTACCTATTCTTTGATATTAATGTTTGTAATCATTTGGTTATGAATATTTATAAGTTTGATTTCATGTAACTAAAACACATTGCTTTCTAATTTAAACCAAAAAAACCTTTTAATAATTTGTTTTCTTGTAGTGGTGACTCTTAGTTTTGTGATTGAACGTTTAGGAAAAATTGATAGCTTGTGAATTAATATTTCAACATACTTAGAAGTATAGTTCTACTAGTTATGTTACAATTGATCATTTATCTGTCCACGCCTATGTGAACTCAAAGTGGTAGTTACTAGGTTATTTATCGGGTAAACTAACCTAAACCTGGTTGTGATATGTTTTCTTCAAATCTTTTACATTCTTAATTTAATTTTTGTTCGGTTTTCTAAAACAACCTTAGTGATAATAGTTAATTAAATTATTTTCACGAATCAATTTCTCTTTTAACATCAACCATTTCATTGTTTAATATTTATTCTTGATTGACCCTTCACATAAATCATGTAGCATGGGGGAACTTTTTCTCTATCTCGAAAGATATAGAGGCTGCTCCCTTTGAGATCCCAGCTAATAAAAACCTTTCTTAACTTGTAAAGTATAGTATCTAGATAACATAAAGTCCGTCATTACGAGGCTAGCCATTTGGTAGAGGATTTTTCCTTTTAGATAGGAGGTCTTTGAATCAAATTCAGGCATGGTGTAAATTAATTTGGAGTAATTTAGGAGTAGTCGTAGGGTAGATATGCAGTTCCAAAAGAAGACAACATAAAGCACGTGTAGCACATGAAATCTAAGCAACAATAAAACAAAAGGTACTAAAAGTATCAATAAATTGCTATTATATCAATATATGAACAATCCACGAAAACCACATTTTTTTCACTCAAGCATATCTCCGTAACATTAAGGGCACTTCAGATCATGGGCTACAATTATATGTCATATCTACTTCCTGTCTCGTAGTACAATCAATATTTGATTAGAGAGGTTGTCCGAATACACATCTCTCTACTTCTAGGTATTGTATATTCTTGGTTGATGACTAATCTTTGTCTTTCAAACACAAGACTATTTTATCTCGCCCAAGTGTTAGATTCAAATATCATGGAGTTGTTAATGTTGTTTTGGAAATATAGTTGATACATAATCTTCTTTTTAAGCTTCATTGTGTTTTGCTTCATGCTATCATTGTCTATCGTGACAACTATCAACACACCAAGTATATTGAAATGAACATTTACTTTATTTTGGAAAAAGGTGGCAAAAGGGCCAACTCTCCATTCTACATTTTCTATCAAGATTCACCCAGGATTTTTAATCATCGTTGTTTATGAATTTTTCAAGCAATTTAAGCGTCCGCTTCCTCATGTATAAACTCTGAGGAGTTAATAAATATAGTATGTTGTTTTAGGTCAAGCCTATCAGTGTTAGCCAGCTCTCTATATATACTCATTAAAAATGATTGTTTGAGAGCCAAGTAAATATATAAACCTTTAAAAGCAACTTATAAGAATATATTCTATAACCCTCAAGGGGTAATGTAGTGGTAAATACTTGATTTTTCTTTAGGATAGTTCTTAGGTTCAAATATTGTTTGCGCTAGTTCCTACCATAACCATCTAACACAAGCTACGACTTTACATGAGCATTGTAACACCTTAGTCAAATTCCACATTGACCATAGACAGGAAAGATGATGGGTTCATAAGAAATATGTTATCTCTAATATCACCAACATATTTTGGGTGCTTTTCCTGTAAATGATAGGAGAACTCAACGGTTAACTGTGCTCATTTGGCAATAATCAAAGGATAGGTGACCCCTTGGAAGTGTTTACTTGAACAACCAAAAGCAAATCCGTGAGTTTCTCAAGGGTAAAGCAGACAATATTGATGATTTGACGGGCTAGATGTTACAAATAATATCACAGCCACTCTTGTACCGCTCAGGATGGTAGGGCAAGCCTCATCAAGGATGATGAGTCCCCATGGGTGTTTGGAGAGATACCTTAGGCAAATCCCACATCCATGAGTGGGATAGTAGGGCAAACCTCATCGAGGGTGATAAGTCTGAATGGGAAGGGGCGATTACTTCCTAGGAAATTCTCACATCAGCCATGGATAAGAGAGATGTTGGGTTCATAAGAAATATTTTGCCTCTAATATCACCAACGTGATTTGGGCGCTTTGGCTATGGATGTGAGGAGAACTCCATATTAAGTGTGCTTAGGTTGTAGCAATCCAAGGTTGGGTGACACCCTAGAAAGTTTTCACTCGAGCACCAAAAACAAATCTATGAGCTTCGTATGGACAAAGTAGATAATATTGTTAGTATGAGGGTCCGGATATTACAATCATGTTTGTTAGTAGGGTAAACCTTGTAAGTTTGCTAGTAATATTCTAATGATTAACAAAAAAGAATGCATTTCATGTACTCAATTGACTCAGTAGTTAAACACCTAGAATGTAAAGCTTTAATTATCTAATTTTAAACTTAAATCACCATGAGTCTATAATACCATCCTTATTAAGTTTAAACTTTGAAAGTTAATGAATTTATAGTTTACTTGTCTTAGGATGAGTATAACACATATAAAACATACAATGACATTTAAGTTGAATCATATAATCCTCATTCCATCTGCTTAGATATGAAATTAAACATGGATTATAACTAATAAAAGGACAGTAACATGTAAGTTATATCTTTTAGTTGTGGTTTGATCTTACGTTTGGGTCCCACAATGTAAGAGATTACCGATGAAATCTCATGTTAAAACTAATTTTTATTCAAATCAGACCTAACGAGGAACCAATCTTCTAATGAGTTTTGTTGGCATGTGTCGAAGCAATTGGATTGTGATGTGTGCTGATTGAACTCATTAATTGGTTGGACACTTTTGAATGTAAAAGTTTTATGCAACATTATTTTTATATTACAAGACTTGAAATACACATTTGAAAGTGTTTGCTAAGTAATCTAGGAGGATTTGATAATGGCAGCTAAATTAACCACTCTTCCTTCCAAATAATATTTGTTATTGTTCCTTAATTTAAAAAGCAATATATATACATTATTCTTATAGATATAAACAAAAAAATAATATACTCTTTAAATATTATGTAACATTAAAACTTTTATTAAAATTGATTATAATGTCATCTGATTTGTAAGTCTAATTCAATAGTGTAACCATGTAAGTAGTGAACCAATAGCGTACAAGACTAATAACTTTTTAAAAACCTTGATATAATTTTTTAAACTCTGGTCAAAAGTCTTTCTAATAATAAAGCTAAAATTGACCTATCTCAATTGGTATAACTTAAAGGGCAAAGATCTTCACTTTGCGAACAGTTTTGATGAGCAATTTTTATTAAGTCTTAATCTTATCATTATAGTATTACAGAAATTGTAATTAGTTTTCAATTCAATTTTCTATTAGTTACTTTGTCTTGTTTAATTTTTGGTATAAAACTAACAACTTTTAACTTATACCAATGAAAAAAATACACAGAGTAAATTACTCTAGTCCTTGTGGTTTGACGATCATTATGGTTTCAGTGCTATAATTTATTTATTACACGGATAGTCCAAATAGAATTAATCTTGGTTATAGTTGTACCCACACCACTTATACCGTTAAACTGCTATCATTTAACCCAATGACATTTTAGTCAATTTCACAACGTTTATCATACATCTTTTGAATTTTATTACAAAAAAAAAAAATTATAAAACCCTTCCTCTTGTCCTACCCCCAACCCATCTCTGTCATATTCCACCACCACTAACACCATCCTTCACCCTTCTCCTCCATCATCACCACCATTGCTCACCACTTCCTCAAACTCCTTCACATTTAATCAAACACCACCAAACCACCACTATCATAACCCTTCATCTTTACCATCCTTCCCCCAAATGATTAAAATGAAATTATAGGGTAAAGAAATTAGAGGTGAAGAAGATCTAGTCTTTTTCTAGTTCACCATCACAGGCCACCGAGGAATTCACCTTGTAATCAACCAAAACTTACTTTAAAAACCTAAAGTTGTAGTTGATGCCATAAATCTGAACTCTCAATATGGGAAAGGTTGATCAGTGGTGGTTTTAGGTACCAATGGACGTGGTGGTGGTAGTGTTGGGGCTTAGCTCTTAACAGATGACAAATATGTTCACAATAATAGACCACTGGGTGTTTTACTCTTTTTATTAAAACTTAAACATAAAATTTCTAAGAGTGTTAGTGATGTGGGTATTTAAAATGGTATTTTACTTAATAAAAAATTAATAAAAATTGAACTAATAAAGAACAAAAGACTAGATGGTTATTTGAATGCCTAAAGTCTAAAAAGAAAATAAAGGGGTTTGTTTCCGTTAAAGGGGTTTTTCTAGGATAATTTTTAAACCATCAAATCAAAATATTAAAAAGATTAAAAATTAATATTATATTACTGTTTCTATGGATAAAATCAAGAATGAACATGCAATAATTCTATCTTCGAAACAAAAGGTCTTGCTTTAGAATTTTAAAGAGGTGTTTCTAAAGACCAAGGGATGGTAGAAATGCTACCACTTTAATGGTAGACAAAAACATTTTGGAATCTCATATTTAGTCCTTACATATTGACATGGTAACATTGTGGTCCTTATCATGCCTACATTCACTTAGATGTTTCTTCAGCATTTGATGAGAATTAGATTCCATTCGCTATATACATTTTCTCGTTTATAAAGAACTTTATGTATTAATGATTTGACATCATATTTATGTAAGTGTTATTAGACTATCTATGACTTGGATAATTGAAGTATTTCATCCTTCATAATACAATTGAAAATTGTAACATCTCAACATTTTGTAGCTATTTCATGCATTCTAGCATTTATCCATTTACTTTAAGGGCTAAAGCCATATTTTTCAAAGAAACAAATCTAAAACATTCTTCATGTAAACCTAACAACTTACCCATCATCCATGAATGTCTATGGACCAATATGAATACACAATATGCAAATCATCTCACTTTTTAGTATGCAAATGGTTTTAACCACTTATATATACAAACTTTTTGGTCCCATTTTAATAGTTGTTATGAATAAGGGTAGGTTGAATACACTTTTTACATATAGGAACGGTAATTATACTTTCTAGAGATTATATATGTTAATATAAATATTTACAAACTAAACCATGGATATCAAAAAACATTCTAGTCAAGAAGATTTAAGAACACGTCGGAATTGTATACCAAAACATCGAACATATAATCATGTTGCTATAGATGTAAGATCTTTAGGGCTAAGGAGTCGCACAACATGTAAAGACAAAATTACGATGATTAAAAGAGTTTAGACACATAGCATGGTATTGTGGCATTTATTAATTTAAAAGTACTTAAGTATAATCTCGTATGAACATTAATTGTTATTATTAATAACTAGATATATTATTAAATGGACATAGTTATATTACCTATAAGTGCGATGACCAGCGCGTTTCGACCAAAGTGAGGTAAAATGGACTTAGTTATATTACCTATAACTAGATATGTTATTAAATGGACTTAGTCCATTCACTCTAGGGGAGTACCCCGAACAAATGACCAAAGTGAGGTTAAGCATATTAAGGTTAGATGATTTGTGGGAATCAATATAACCATGATGCTTTTAATGATTCATCAAATCACATATGTTAGAGAGAAGTGGGGTTGCTTCGAATGGATATGTGGGGAGGCGCAAATCCTAGAGCTCTCGCAGAATCAGGAAAGTGTTCCATGACCATTGAAGGACACGACAATGAAGGGTTGATCAAACCAGTAAGAGCATTGTGTGAATGTATATTGTAGTCTACATAAAACAGGGTCTGTTCAAAGACATCGTGTCTACACACCACTAGGAGACTAAGTATACGTCACAAAAGAAGATTCAAAGGGAAAACCTACCTATCCTGCAACACTTGACTGCTGAATTTTTTAGAGAATTGATTTTCATTCATGTGATGGACTTTTGGAAATTTATTAATAATATTAATATGGTTATTAACATTTAGTTAATAAAAATAATGTGTTGAATGAAAATTAATTTGTTGAATGACATTAGCAACTAATGATGCGGGAAGTTGTCCCACATTGGAGGAAAGAAATAATATAAAACGGTTTATATTCTATAACCTCTTGATTATATTGTTTCCAAAAGTATCACACTAAGTGGATTCACAAAGGGTGCAAAGCACCCTTAACTCGCACTCACACTCGCACACACGGCGTGGGATCTGGGCGCAATGTGGTGCTTTGATGGCGCATTTTGCACTTCGCACACTCGTATCGCCGAGAGTTGTCTTAGTATTTTTGAAGGTTGGTTCGAGGATTTGGTCAGGTGAGACTGACCTTGGTGCGCGGTCAGGGTCCATGTGCTTCTAACTCCTAACAGTTTCCGTTACAGGTTGACCAAAACCGACTACTGTTAGTGACTAAATAAATGAGCAGTTACGATTTCGGATTGATGGTTGAGTAGTTGTTACAGTTCTACTATAAATACTGAGGGTGCCTCAGAAGGAAGACACACCAACACAACTCGAAAACCTTTCTCTAAACATCATCCATCTCTCTGATTTCTCTTCAACAAACAAGTTCGAGTTCTAGATCAATCCCGACAGTACTAATTGCTTCGGCTGTTGTACCATGGGAAACAAAACGAGTTCTCCTGGGAGGCTCAGAATTTGTTTTAAGGGCCCTGTGTTAAACACGATCTCAGCTTTTATATTTAAGTTCATCTATTTCTGTAAATTTACAATTGTAAAAGGCATTGTAATTGTTAATTTATGCTCCTTTGTATTGATTATATTTATTTTAGCTTAATTTTTATATGAACGGTTCTATAGTAACCGACCCTCTTTTCTATAGTAGAATATTATTCCATCACACATAATGATTATATGGGTAAAAAGTTTATATCATGAAGTTATGGGAACAAGTTACAAAGAAAGAACACAACAAGATTGCTACCCTTATTCGTGGTTTCGAAGTTTTGGAACAACAAGCAGAGATGATCGACTAGGAATGTATTACTTCTATTATAACCTAATAGATATATATATTTTGTTTTATAATAGTTTATTTCCTATTATTGTAAAAAGTGTGGAAGAAAACAAGCAGGAAGTCAAAGTCCAAGGCTGTCAAGGTCTATTGGGCATACTAAGTAGTCGATCATTATCACACATCACCAAAAGAAGTTGGTAACTCTTTTGCTACTTTGTTTACATTTGTGTTTATTTTAATAATTTAGAACTTAAACTTTTGTCGTAGACTGTGGAGTTAGGATGCATCGCACTAGTAAAACTCCGTTGATAATTAGGGTAAAACTCCTTTGATAATCCCTCGGTGAACCATTCGTCGATGATATTGACATATAAACAACCAGTAAATTTCATCTATACTCTATGAATGATACTTCATCTATACTCTATATATGATACTCTTTCGTGGTAATATCTCGGTAACATCCAATTAACACTAGTAATAAATTCTTTTCCCGTGTCACTTTTCTGATAAGTATTACCAATGGATTACTAACAGGACCTAGTATCACAAAGAAATTTCCAAGGATCGTTTTATTTTAAAAAGCCCTATGTTATGTAGCGTAAGTATTCTCTGATATACATACTCATAACAATCTCATCAAAGATGAATCCTCTAGAGTGTAAGAACTCTATCTATAGTCACAAAGCATAAATAACCTAAGAGAAACACTTACCCTCCCAAGCACAATGTCCATTCTCCAAAGAACAAGCTTACGTTAAATAGAAGTCATCTTAACCATACGAATCTTTTCTAGTGCTCCTAGTAGCATAACAATAACTTAAACAACAAATCCCACAAAAGTTTATTTATGCAAAACAAACTAAAGCTACTCATGGTTATTACTACAATCATACTTGCTGCACTTTTATTCGTGCATTTTAAAGTGTTACAAATGCAAAATATGATTGGATGCAATAAACTTACACTTCAAAATCACTTATTAGACGATGCATATGTCACGTGATTGGACGTGATTGGTCCATAATAATACACTCTTCACCTCTTAATGGTGAAATCAAAACATCTTTATCTTTTAAAAGGTCTTGAACCTTACACAAAGAAGGTTTCATCGTTCCAAATAGATACGATCAAAAACCCTTTGCAATCACCTACAAAA
This sequence comes from Flaveria ramosissima, assembly GCA_025215565.1. NCBI lineage: Eukaryota > Viridiplantae > Streptophyta > Magnoliopsida > Asterales > Asteraceae > Flaveria > Flaveria ramosissima. Next base: position 29,633,083 of record CM046042.1, read on the forward strand.
TATGTATGATCAAAATAATTTTACACAAAAAAATATTATTTGTCATGGTTTTGTGCACTTACATAATTTTCTTATTTGTTAATATTTTTTCAAACTCTAGTGGTTGTTAGTATTTTTATTGAGGGGTAATTAGTTTTGAATGTGAGCTAAGATATTTTACTTTGTTTCTTGCTGAAAGTATAACATTATACTTTGGTTGACAACGATTTTTTAACATTATAATGAGTTTAGATATGCAACCTTGTGTTGATGTTGGTTGACGAATATTATTTTTTACATCTATAGCGACACTTAGGCCCCGTTTGGGTAATAATATTTTCAAGAATTGGAATTTTTTCCTTTTAAAATCCTATTTGATCGGTTAACAGATAAAATTAAAATTGAAAAAAAAATTCATATCCATTGGAATTCACGTTTCTTTCACTTACCTATGAAATGTTCAACAATTCAATGGAATGTTCAAAATTAACATTCCAATTTCACTCAAAATTGATCAACCAAACACGTTATCAATTTTAACAAGATTCCAAACCAATTCCAATTCTAATTCCTTCGCAAAACATTCTGCAAACCGAACGAACCCTTAGGTTCTTGGATTTACTGTCATGAAGGTTGAGTTTGCCGGTAGTTCGTAGCAAAAGTTTATTCGCAATTACTAAGGTCTTGGAATTTGTAACGATAAGACAATTTTTAATAGCAACACCTAGATTTTGTAAGATAAAATTGTCACATTTAGCATCTTGTAGGACTATAACTTACAACCATTTGATTAGAGAGTACGTTACTCACCATCAAAACAGAGGACAACGGTATGATAGTCAAGGTTGATGAAAGTTAACAAAACAACATTGGCATGTGGCTAGCTAATGGTCTGTCACACTAGGTTATGTGACTAGGGTTGGTGCTTTTACGGGGTCTCACGATAAACCTTAAATAATTTCTTGATGAATTAAAATCCTATTAATTAGGTGATGAACTTATTTGTATATGAAAACTAGCATTCTAGGATCTAGCTGATATTGAATCCTAACATGATTTGGTATCCTAACTTTAGTATTAGGATATTATTATTATCTAACAAAAACCAAACAAAATGTTTCATATCAAAATAAATACATAATAATTATTTATATGTACTATCAAAAGACTATTTTGAGGGTATATTCTTTAAGCTAATATCAATAAGAAAAATTAATATCAGATATAATCATTCAATATAATATATTTAAGCAAGCATGAAATCCATTGCCAGTAAACTTACAATTAAAAATCCACTTGATATTTTGCTAACTATTAGGATTCATTAAACCAACATTATCAGGTGAAACACAACTTATTATGCCTATGACTTTCAAAGGGTTTAAGGCTGAAGCAGTGTGGGGTTGTGAATGATGTTGGGTTAGCAGGTTGAATTGTTTAATCTACTATGACCATATCCTGATTTATATGTAAAAAAAAACTAACATGCTCACGCTTCAAATCATGTAATCTAGGCATGACTTGTTTATCTAAACATGTTAAAGGGGTTGGCTGGTTGGTAGGTAATAATCAAATTCGTGTTTATCGAGTTGGTGGATTGTAAGAAATGGTGTTATAAACATGACCCGTTTATCTAAACATGTCAAACGGGTTGGTGGGTTGACATGTTTTATTACATAAGCTGACAGGTCAATATTTTAACTTAGTGAGTCAAGTTGGTCAGCTTGTATATGACTCATTTATAACAGGCCAACACCAAACATGATTCTTTCGAAAAGAGGTTAAATATGTCAACCCAAAATTTGATTTTCTCGTGCCACGTCAGAAATTATCACCCCCAAGGGAAGGCAGAGGCGATGTGTGAAAGGGAAAGCGATGAAGGTTGAGTTGCTCCCTTGACTCCTTCCCTCACCCACAATCGCTCTGTGAAGACGGCTTCCCTTCAGCGCTAGCTTTTCCCTCGTTACTAACTCATACATCTAAACCCGCTTCTCTCTCTCCTCCCTCGAAGCAGGGGTAGACCCATAATTTTTTTTCTTCGGGGTCGGTTTTTCTTGTTCTCAAGTAGGCATGTATATATCAACTCCATATTAAATTTATTGGTTAAACATTTAAAAAAATTATGGTTTAGAAGTAGTAAACTTTTTAATAGGGGTAGGTATTAAAAAAACACGAGGTCAATAAAAAACCATTGATACACCTTACATGTAAGGGGAAATTACCCGACACTCTCATCCCTAAAAAATATTGAAGCGTAGTTTAGGTATATAATTTAGAAAAAATTGCATAAATTTCCATGTGTTTGGATCAAATTGCATGTTTGGTCCTAGACTTTAAAAATTACAAAATTAGTCTAAACTTTTGTATAGTTATTCCAAGTTTGGTCTTTAAATTTTATAAATTACAAAGTTAGTCCAAAATCTATGTAGGCATTGCATTTTTTGTAACACTCCTGAAAACTAAACCCAAAGCATTCGTTGGACGACGGGGGTTTGGGCAAAACCTCTGGCTGGGGTTGAGTCCCAAAAAAAATTATTTTGGAGATGTAGTATAATGGAGAAAGTTCAAGAAAAAAATAATTTTTTTGAGATAATAGTGTCGATGCAACTTGAATCGGAGAAGAATTGTGGGGCACATCGACTTGGCTAAGAAAACAATACGAGAACGACACGTGAATGCTGACTAATGGGAAGGTGTCGGACACGTGGACACCTATGAGGACCGCATTGGCTTTAAATGCAGGCCGAATTATCAAAAGGGGCTCGAGGCAATGCACGCTTGACACGTGTCAAGCATGCATAGATGGCACACGATGCGGGGCACATCGCCTAGACGATGCGGCGCACATCGCCTAGACGATGCGGGCTGCATCGACTAGCTGACCTTAACTATAAAGAGGTGAGCATTTCATCCATTTTTCACACCTCACCTTCAACCACACACTCTTAGCATCGATTTGTGTGCCCGGATTTCCTTTCCGACTTGTTTCATGGCCCAACGCTCGATTCTCGTAGATTAGAAGTTACCCAAAGTTTCTAGAAGACGTTTCTATATTAGAGAATAGTTGAAGTGCTGCTTAAGCATCTAGAACAAGCCTAAGATCATAATACAAAGCTCAACTTGACTTTAAGATGAATAAGTTTGTCTTTTAAAATAAAACTCGTGAATCCTTGAATTTCACTATTATTTTGAAAGCTAGTATGAGTAATAGTTAATTTATTAAAGTATCTTGGTGAAATGCAAGACAAACATCAGATTAAGTTTGTACGTGTGGTCTGATAGAAATGATGCACATGTGACGAGTAGAATCCTGAAAATGGTACAGTGCTTAAGCATTGCTGGTAATGGTTAGTATCTAAAGGATTATTAGTGTACAACGAAAGATTTTGATGTGTATTTCATCCTATGGTCATAGCATGGTTAATCTTAAATTAATGTTCTCATGCTTGATTATGAAAATAATTTGGGTCTGATAAAAGTTATTCATTAATATTGAATTTTAAATTTTTTACAGGTAAAGAATGATTGGACCGAATGTGACATTAGATCATGCCACGGTATAAGCTATGTGGGTTTATTTAACGTCAATATTTGAGTTATACAAGCTAGAAGTAGAGATGGATGCATCTCTATTTTTGAAATATTATGGTATGTTAATATGAACATATTCTTTGTAAAACAATATTACGAATCATCAAGGTATGATTCAGTTTTGAAGATTGAGTTGGTTTATAAAACACTAATATGATGTTGTTACAAATGAAATTTTTGTTGCTAATTAATCTCTGAAAATGATTTTTTATATAAAATTATCAAACGATCCCGATCGCTACACACGACCTGAGGTGACCCAAACCCTGGGTGTGACACTTTTAGTCCCTAAAATTATATTTAAAAGTCAGTTCAAAGTTTGTAAAATATAAAGTTAATTACACAAATGGGATCTGTGGTTAGGTTAGAATAACATATTTGACTACTAACTTTTTGAAGTAACAAGTTTGAGGTCTGTAGTAACGTAAAAGTTAACAGAAGTTAGTGTTAATACTCAAAGTTGTTATCTAATGAAATCACAAATCCCAAACTCGTTACTCAAAAAAGTCAATACCAAAACATGTTATTTTAACCAAACTATATGGACCATTTGTGTAATTAGCTCTAAAATATATAAAAAGAAAATGACTTTAATGTAAGGAACCAAACATACAATGGTTTAACAAAAGTATATACTAACATTGTAACATCCGGTCCCTCGTACCACCAATATTGTCGGTTTTGCCCACGAGTAACTCACGGAATTGCTTTTAGTTGCTCGGGTGAAAACCTCCCAGAGAGTTCACCCATCCCTTGATTGATGTCACCTGAGCACGCTTAACTATAGAGTTCTCCTCTCATCCACAACCAATACGCCCAAAACGCATTAGTGATGTTAGAGGCAGTACATTCCTTATGATTAAGAATCTTTCCGGTCCACGACCGATGTGTGAATTTGCCTAGAGTGTTACAAACACCCCCCTTTGGACTAATCGCCCTCGATGAGCTTTGCCCCACCATCCCATCTATGGATGTGGGATTTGCCTAAGGTGTCCCTCTTAACACCCCCGGGGACTCACCATTGTTGATGAAGTTTGTCCCACCATCCCGAACGACACAAGAGTGACTCTGATACCACTCTGTAATACCCGACCCCTCGTACCACCAATATTGTTCGCTTTGCCCACGAGGTGCTCACGGATTTGCTTTTGGTTGCTCGGGTGAAAACCTCCCAGGGAGATCACCCATCCTTAGATTGCGACAACGTGACCACGCTTAACTGTGAAGTTCTTCTCTTTTTGTAACATAAATTTGATGACCAAACGTACAATCTGATTAAACTACCGGAACCATTTATACAATTATTCTATCATAATTTACAAATCACAAAGCGGGTTGAATATGTGGGTGGGTGGGTGACCCATGGGGCTAAGATGCCATTTTACGCGACGAACCGAGGTTGTGACAGATAACCCCCATTCCCCCTGTCAAATACGCGGCTCGTGAGAATCTCTCTCCCTCTCATCTCTCTCTCTCTCTCTCTATAGATTCCCATGGTTCTTCTTCTTTCTTCACAAATGCATCTCTATATCACATAATAATAATAATAATCATAATCATCACCACTATACATACACCCTCACTCCCCACTCTTCCTATCCCTTTTGATCAACATCAAATCGCATAGATTCAAGATGGGGAGCTTCAATCACCCCCCTGAGCTCACTTTGGATTTCAAACCCACCTTTATCCCCAAAACAATCGGTGAATTCCTGCGACAGCTTTCCAAAATCGGTACCGTATCTGACAAGATTTTGAAACTTGATGATTTTGTCACCCGATTAGAGACCGAAATGCGGAAAATCGATGCCTTTAAACGGGAGCTTCCTCTGTGCATGCTCTTGATTAATGATGGTTCGTTCAATTTGGTGTTTTCGTTAGGTTTTGGGTTTTGTGCGTGTTTGTGTTCTTGATTCGGATGTGGGTTTTTGATGTTTTTGTGTGTTTGCTGATGGGTTGTTTTTGGTTTTTGATTTGGGTTTGTGGATATGGGATTTGGGTGTTTGATGATTTTTGGTAACAATGTGTTCACCAACTGTTTGATCAATTGCTTAGTAGAGAGAGGCACATTGATTTTCATCAAAAGGGGGTGATTTTGGAGATTGGATTCCAACTGTTTGATGATTTGATTGTTGATTGATTAGTGCTAGTGTCTAACAGTTTGTTTTTCGCAGCTATTATTGCATTGAAAGAGGAGGCAATGGTGTTCAAGAAATCATCAAATGCTGAGCCTGTGCTTGAAGAATTCATACCTCTGAAAAAGACTTGTGATGAAGGTGTAGAAGTGGATGTGATCAGGGAAGAAAAGGGTGGTGGAGATAAGAAGAATTGGTTGAGCTCCACACAGCTTTGGAACGCGAACGACAACAATCCAAACGCGAATCAAATCCAAAATCAGAAACCAAATTCAGCAAACCAGATGACCAAAATGGTAAAAAGGGGTGCATGATCTTGCACCATCACTAATATATAATCACATAAGCAAATGTGTTTAAGTGTTTTTAAGGTTCTTAAGTTATTTAAGTTTATATGTTTAATATCCCTGCAGATAGCTGTTGAAGAAGATGGTGTAATGACCGATGAATCTTATCAACCGTTTAGAAACTCTGGAAGAGCTTTTGTCCCATTGAAGGGATGTTATGGGGAGGAGATACCAATGCCTGGGCTCTCTCTTATTACCCCTGGAATCAAGAATTCTATGAGGGGAAATGTTTTACTTACTAAAACTAGTCCTAATACCAAATTGACTCCTTGTTTTGCACCAAATGATCAATCAACTGGTCTCCCTCAGGGTCAACCACCTCAGCAACAAACATCTAGAAAACAAAGAAGATGTTGGTCCACTGAGTTGCATCGACGATTTGTCAATGCCCTGCAGCAGCTTGGAGGTTCACAAGGTTAGCACTTGAAAGATCAACATCTTTTTCCATACTAAGCACTTTAAATTTAACTGATTCTTGTATGATTTTAGCAAATGAATGTTGGGTGATTGATTTTTGAAATAGGAAGCAGAAACTAATACTTTGATAATTATATGATCATTATTCTAAATCGTGAACTGTTTGAATCTCTTGCAGCTGCCACACCTAAACAAATCAGAGAGCTTATGCAAGTTGAAGGCCTTACCAATGATGAAGTGAAAAGCCATCTGCAAGTGAGTTTTAGTGTTTAAATCACATAAAGCTCTCAACTTTTTAACATATCTTCATTTACAATCGCCCAAATTAAGGTTAATTTCTGGAATATTAAGCATAAGTTATTTTGTTTGCTTGCAAATTACAGAAATACAGACTTCATACACGAAGACTTCCATCTTCTAACCCCTCATCTGCAAACCAAACTGGTGGTGTTTTGGGAGGAGGCGTGTGGATGCCGCCCCAAGATCAGTATGTTGAATCCTCAAAGCATGGCATTTCTCAGTCAAGTTCTCCTGATGGCCCGTTCCTTACCGGCACCACCACCACCACTGGCGGTGACAGCATGGATGATGGAGAAGATGCTAAATCTGAGAACTACTGCTGGAAAGGTGTATAAATCTTGATATTTTTTTTTGAAAAATAATCAGTTAATTATATAGGTGAGTTTATATATAAAATAGACAACCTGAAAAATAACTTATACATAAAGATTGATGAAATTTTGCAGGCTTAGTTTTCCTTTGTTGAGTTCTATATTAAACTTTTACAAATTTGAGTTGTTGAAATTTTCTTGGATTCTTTGTCCAAGTAGCTTCATGTGAAGCACATCTGTATTTGAGATGAGAAACATGATCATTGAGGTATACAGTATTTTATGCATATTATTCCCCTGATTCCATCTTTATGAAATCTTGAATCTTTTTGCCCTTGGGATTTACTTCTTTCCTTTGGGATGGTAAAAAGCCTCCTTTACTTTGGGTTTAATTTCTAGTGTGTGTATAAATTCTCCATAGAGAATTGCGAGATTTGCATTGCATAAAAGATAATCAGTAGTAGTGAGAAAGAAAAACAAAAATAGTTACATACTCGTGTATTATGTATAACTTTCAAAGCAATAAGTACAAGTATAATATGCACTTCTTGTGATTCTCTATTATTGGTTTTCAAATATTTTTTTTATATATTCATAAAAGATTCCCTTTTGACAAACACAAACAACAATACAAACCTATATTCTGTTTCTTTTTATTTTATTAAAACCTGTAATTTGCATACCATCCAATTTGTTGTACTTTTCAAGATGCCTTTTTAGTTGCCACTCAAAACAATTATCAATAGGTAGGAATCTCTATCAATCACAATGTATGGTATAACCTCTTCTAAAATAACATATTCAGAAAGCATTTTGTTATGTTTTAAAATTCTTTTATATGAAAACAAAATTAATATATTTTTCTGTACCGAGATTATAACTATAAAATATTATATCTAGAAATAAAATGAACAAGTCTTTCTGATGGGCTTCATATAATTTTTTATATAGTTTATAGTATGCTTATCAAAAAAACTTTTATAGTTTAAAAAATTATATTATTTTGTCAAGTTCCTAAAAGATAAATGTAACATCAACATCAACTTAATAAATCACACTTAGTTTTCAAATATTTATTAAAACATATTTAAATGAGAAATAGATTAAATATTTAATTAGATTAAATACTTATTTAATGTTTAAAACATACAAAGTTAATTGAAAAACAACCTTATCTTTTTTGTCCTAATTCCGGAATCTATGCCTTAAAAATGCAAGGAAAGTATTGTTCAAAGATTTGATGAATGCAAGAATCTTTGAATTTGTTCAATTCAACCCCCAATATAATATATATTTGCTGTCAACTAAGTTATTTCTTTTTCTTTAGGTTATCTATATTCATTCTATTTTGGTTAAGTCAAACTACATGAAATAATTGTTCGGATTAATATTTTAATATAATGGTGATAATCATTTTTTTTAATATAAAACTAGTATCAAGAACCGCGTGTTGCTGCTAGAGGGCAGAAATGTTAAACAATAAAAATAATAATAATAAATAAAGGCGAAACGTTGCAGCGAACATGCGCATTGAAGGTAAGAAATTGGAACTTGCGTAACTTTATATACATAAACAAAACCATCACAAACATGTGCGTTGCGGCGAGGCCGTCAATGATATTTGTAACTTAATATAAAAAATAAATTGTTAAAAAAGTAACGTTGTACGTTGATAAAAATAGGCACGTCACTATTTGGAAAAAAGAAAACAAACTGTTCAAAATATTAAGGTTGATAAAAACAAGCAAGGTGTAAATTTGTATTTTGGACAATCATGTTATAAGTTGGAGTAAAAATAGAAAAAAACTACAATAAAAAACTAAAACTTTGAATAAGCTTTGATGACTTCTACGTTAGCACGTCAATAACTTGTACATTATGTCCATTTTGAATCAAATATGTATCAAAACTTGGAAAAATAATAAGCAGGTCGTAATGGTATATTCAAAATTTTATAAGATATTAAATGTTAAGTCTCACAAGAAAAAACATATATATACATGTGTTTAAAAACATATAGATAAGTATACGGTATAAAATATAGATACATCTAAGTCAAAATATAAATTTTCAAGATTATTTATGTAAATCAAGAATGTTGACACAATAGTTTATTAAATACTCGTACAATATGTAATAAACGTTTCGTGTTTTGCCTCTTAATATATAAAATCAATTTCAAGGTTATTTATGTAAATTAAGAATGTTGACTCAAGCGTGCATTCAAGACTTGTAAAATACTCATAAACGTTGTGTGTTTTGTCTTTTTATATTAACCAATATCATTTGTCAAATGGTACCAATGGTTTTTTGAATATGCATCTTGTATTGGCTTTAAACAAAGCCAGTATGATCATTCTCTATTTATTTATCGCCAAGGCACTCATATGGCCCACTTATTATTATACATTGATGATTTTCTATTGATCGCCTCCACGGATGCTCTATGTTATAAGTTTATGGAGCTTTATGCTAACCAGTTTGCCATGAAGGATCTTGGTCCTCTAAGATATTTTTTGGGCATTTCTATCACTCGACAAGCTAATCATATTTATTCTTGTCACACCAAAATATATTTTAGATATTCTTAACTGTGCAGGTCTTACTACATGTAACTCTACAGCTACACCAGTTGATACCAATCACATACTAAGCTAAACATATGGCCGGTTTCTAGAAAAAGGCAATGAATATCGCCAACATACAGGAGCTTTACAATATCTTAATTTTACGAGATCGGATATTAGTTATGTGGTACAACAAGTTTGGGTGCATATGAATGCCCCTCGTACCACACACATGCATGCTCTTACGTTCGATGTACTACCTCCTATGGTTTGACTATATATCGATCCCCCTCTCACTCTCTTGTATCCTATATGAATGTTGATTAGGCGGGTTGCCCAAACACCCATCAGTCAACCTTGGGTTATTGTGTCTAGATGGGAGATACTTTGTTATCATGGTCTTCTAAGCGACAGTCAACAATTTCTCGATCTAGTGTCGAGGTGGAATACCGTGGGGGGCAAATAGGGTTGTAAACGGACAAAACAAACACAAATAAGCTTTTCTTTGTGTTCGTTCATTTAGATATAAACTGTTCACGAACACTTAACTAATGAGATTTCTTATCCGTGTTTGTTTATTAGATAAATAAATTGTTTATTAACTGTTCACGAACACTTACCAAATGTAAATGGACACAAACAAAGACAAATGAAGACAAACAAATATTCACAAACATAAACAAATACAAACAAAATTTTGTCAATCTTTAACACTAAAAAAATTAGCACAATTATTCGAACATAGTTGATAAAATTATCATAATTATAATTAACATAAAAATTAAGAAGTTTGTCAAACTTTAACATAAACTAAAGTTGAAAATAGTCAAATGGAGGATGTTGGCGGAAACATATAATATAATTAATGTTTCATATTTTTAAAAATAAAAACCAGTAAATAAAAATATAAAATATAAAATCTTTAAATGAAAATCTACAAACGAACCCATTTTCGAACGTTCACGAGCATAAATGAACGAACACGACCTCTGTTCATGTTTGTTTGTTTAACTTAACGAACACAATTCTCTTGTTCGTGAACGAACGTAAACGAACTTTCTGCCGAATAGTTCACGAAGTGTTCGTTGAGTGTTTGGTTTGTTTACAGCCCTAATTGCAAATTTTGTATCTGATGTTGGTATGTTGTGCATTTATGCAAGCTCCATTAACCGCCAAAATTGGCTACTTTGTTATTGTGACAATATTAGCGCTATGTACTTATCCTCTAATCTAATTCAACATCAACGTACAAAACACATCGAGATCGACATATATTTTGTTCATGAAATGGTGGCTCCAGATCGTAGTTCTACACATTCCTTCACGATTTCAAATTGCAGATATATTCACCAAGGGACTACAAGAGTTTTGTTTGATTATTTTATTCCAGTCTCAACATCTAAGGACCTCCTATTTTGACTGCGGAGGTGTATTATATTTGATAAATATTATGTACCAAAAGTGTAATATTCCATAGTTCTAGATTAGGTCAATGTGTACTATATAGATAGTTGAGATTGGTGAATAATACGATTGGATGATTGATACCAAACTAACAATAATAACATGAGAAGCTAGAAACATTATTTTTGAACGGCGTTTGAGACAAACCTCAATACCTGAGTGAGTTTTTCTAAAACGGGATGTCAATTGTCTAAACTGATATTGACACTCCAGATCTGACTCACTTAGGAACATTATTAAGAAGAAAACTCATCACAATGAAAAAAACCCTTGAGATAGGTTTGAATCTAAAACCTAGAAGATCACAAGCTCAAACCATTGCCCCATTACTATTTGATTTTTTTATTCTTGCATTTACATGCCCTTGAATAGGCCTTAATTAATCTCAAATCTTTCTTCAAGTGTCCATTTATTTGTCATGACAGTAACGTGTCCTATGTGTGGCATGTGGTAATGTTTGATGATCGTTGTTATGACATACACCATCATCTTTTGCATTTAAGTTTACAACAAACTATTTGTCCTCCTTAAATTGATAGTCTCCTTAAAGTGAATGAGGAATCGACGATCTCTAATTCCTTCCTTAGCAAAAAATGCATCTTTTGATCTTTATAAAAGTTATACGTAAGGTAACTCTTGTTTTGTATGCTTCATTATTGTACATTCTCAAATCATCATCGTTAAAAGTTTTAGAATCAGGAATCATGTCGAGATGGCAAGTTGAAATGATGAACCTAGACACGACCAACATTTTGTTCACGTTAAAGACATTAACCCTATTTCACACACTTAAAATCGTGAACCCGAACATGACCCATGTAACTTATTTATCTAAAAGAGTCAAATGGTTTGATGAATTGTAACATATTGTAATCAAGTTGTAACGGGGTACAGAAGTTGTAATAAATAGGTCGTAAAAGGGTTGGCATGTTACTATATATATTTTTTCTCTGTGTTTCCAATCTAGCTTTAAATTGATCGACCGATTTAACTTTATTAAATAAGTTAAAGAAAAAAAAACTTAACCATATATTATCTATGCCGCATGAGGAATTTCCACCAGTTATTACCATCCCATCCTGTTGACCACTGTAAGCAACAAACATATTAACATGATCTATCATGTGTCATGATATGTCACATGAGTAATCAGGACGGTATCTTAAAATTTAATATAAGATGCTATAACTCATGAAACATTCACGCAAATTTTTCGTATTATGTCACATGAGTAATCAGGACGGTATCTTAAAATTTAAAATAAGATACTATAACTCATGAAATATTCACGCAAATTTTTCGTATTATTACATAATGATCTATCATGTGTCTTGATATGTCACATGAGTAATCAGGACTGTATCTTAAAATTTAAAATAAGATACTATAACTCATGAAACATTCACGCAAATTTTCCGTATTATTACATAATAATACAAATCCTTTTTTAGTAAAATTAATGTGAAGTTGTACACAATTCTTGTGATGTACCATGACACGAACACATTCATATAATCCCCATACTTTAATAAAATGCTAACAAATAGAGACGCATGACAACATCATATTGCTTCTCATCAAATTTTTTTCGTTTCTCTCTCATATTAAATAATCACGTTAATTACTAATAATATTATTTAATTTATTTTTAAATAATTCTTTGATAAATATCTTTACTCTAATAAGAGGGACATGTAACATCATCATATTTATTCTCATCAAAACATTTTCGCTTCTTCTATTAAATGATCACATTAATTACTAATAATATTTTTTAATTTATTTTTAAATAGTTCTTCAATAAATTAGATCTTTTTATTAATTTTAATTTTAATGAAATAAATTTTTATAAAATAAGAAAATTTTCCAAAACATCAAAGTTTTTTAAAAATACAAAATATTTTAAAAAGTAAAATTTTTATAAACAAAACATAATTAAATTGAGAGTTATAATAAGAAAGTTTTTGAAACTGTCATTTTTTATTACGTTTGTTTTGAAACAAAATTTTTAGTCTATTTGTAAGAAGTAAGATTTTAGTCATATTTTATCTTAGAATATAGTTTTATAATTAATAAATTTTCATTCTATTTAAAATTTTTTATTAAAATCGTGTAATACACGATTTTACTAAAGATAGTTGAACTATATATTGATATATGAACAAGGAACATAATAAACAAAATAATACGTGACCAGATTGTAAACATACTAAATATGCTTTTCATCAATACAAGGAGGAAAATATAACAAATACCTTATAGTTGTTTGTGTTTGTTGTATCGAAAAACAAAGATTTGCTAGCCAAGTGTCAGGCTTGAGAGCTGGTCATTTCGTTCCACTTATTGATATGCGTCATTGATTTCATCCTATCATGGACTCATCATGAGAGAGATCACAGCTCCTGACCAATGGTACAAGGGGAGCATAAACGCTTCAGTTACATGGCTTTTCTCAATTGATGTGACATATATAAAATGTTTGTTGATATTCAATATCTGTATTCTTTTTAATACGCTAAATCGTTTTACACTATTCTCATCACAATATTATAGGTAGTGTATCTAGTAAACTAGTAATAAATAATGTTTACACATTAACCCAAACAGTACAACTTAACTCTGAGCCGTCCATTTTGTAATCTCTTATAACACTTATTACGTCATGTGCCCCTGACTGCACAGTCACTGCAAACAAGCAGCTCGACCCATCGGAAGCATCACCAATGAAACAGAGTCATAAAGGCCGAATAATGCCGAATGGAACAAACAGTTTCACAATGGGACGCAGGAGGTCCATTTAACGTGCTTACCGTAAGGTTTATGCTCAAGTTTTGTCAGTTTTAGTTGTATACACTAGAAGGTAATTCTTTAAACAACCCAGGAGTGTTAAAGTTTGCCATCTTCTTAAACCCATTGGGTCAGACTACAAATACTGTCTTCACTAAAGTTCCTGCTTCAAATACATACACACACAGTAGAGGTGCTGGTACATACCAATTTGCTACATAAACAATAATCCTGCTAATGCTGTATAACAAAATTGTGACTTAATCGCTTGCCAGAACATTCATTCAGCATCGCTAATCCAAAACAGCGAGTTTGGTCTTTAATGGTATAAGTGTTGGTGTAGAACATGATTTAGATGATAAGATCTGTACCAATCAAAATTCAAGAATCAAAAACTATCAAATAATGGAAACAAAGATACAGGAAATATAAACATATGGTCACAGATATAATTGGCTTTAGTTTCGAATGACCATGATAAAAGAAATAAAAAAGTAATACAATAAAAAGGCAAATTTAGATGGTTGTCCTCAGCTTATAAAGTTTTTATTTCTTATTCTTTTCATTTATCTAAATAGTTTGAAAAAGAATTTATAAAGGTACAAATTTTTGCACCACTGATCATCTCATTATTACTTGAAATCTAAGTAAAAAAGCACAGGTATGTCTATCTTCAAATTATAACTCAGATACCATATTATAGAGTGCGAGAAAGAAAGCTAAGTTCAAACGGGAATCAAAATCATAAAGTCTATCTAAGAGATTTAGCAGTTTTATAAATCTTTACATATAAGGGTGTCAAAGTTCTACCTGTTTGAAATATTTGACAGCATTAACTTATGTGGTTTGTTCAACATCAGTGTGCACATCCTTCCTAGGCGTCCTGTACCATAAAAACAGGAACCATAGAGTCCTAAATAACCCTCCATTTGCAAAGTGTGGAATGAAAATGCGCCCCCAATATGGATAATATGGGCCCGGCAATTTGATCAACGTGAAAAAAAGCATATTGGCGTACAAATGCCAGGGTACTTTCGCATCCTGAGACATGAACAAAGAAAAAAAATATTAAGCCACCTATAGAAAAAATATATATAAAATCTTTTTAACGGTATTTCACGAAAACTATTTAGCTTTTGATTCACCTTGAGAAATGGAGATAACTTCACTGCTCTGTTTCTCAACATTCCAGCTACAGCAACACCAATAAGTATTGGAATGGGAATTAAAACCAGCTTTCTTTCATGAGCACAATATGACATCTCACTAACAGAAGTAATTAGCATTACAGGTAGATATAAGTACTGGGTGACTACCAAAATAATGTCAATAACAAGTTGTGTAAAATTCGCCAAGGCTGTTGTCCAGGGGAAGCTTTTTACTTCTTGGGGAGAATTATCCCACAATTTTCTGGCCTTGTCTAGTACAAGGTCAACAGTTGACTTTCCATGTGGGTCTGGTTGCGATGCATTCAGATTCATTGTACACGAGATGTTTGAACAAGTTTTTCCATATGCTAAGACGTTCGGTTTAGAGCTTAACATGTTCGATTTACATGGCCAACCCTATGTGATAATAAGTGATTTGTTAGTTAAAATGCAGGTATGCAAGAAAATGAATTAATTACATTAAACTTTACAACTACTACATAACAAAAAAATAAAAGTGCTAAAATAGTAACAAAATCCTTTCAAAGCAAATACTGACAAATGAAATGAAGTGTGTAGTAGTGTACTACTTTCTATGAGTTCGTCTTTAGCATATAACTAAAAGAACAATAGCAGTAAGCGGAAACTTTATTTTCATACAATCATTGTTAGACTGTAATTAAGTGACGAGCACATATATATACGTAGATCTAACTTACAATTAAACCAAACTCCTAACTTTTTATGCAAAGGGAATACTTGTTTTGTAACTGCGACTTGTGGAATAACATAAATTTGGGCAAATTGCTGCCAAGGTTACCGACAAAAATACTCACCCATAGTCACCTAATTCACGGTTCGCTCCGGTTCGAAAACGAGGCACAGGTTCGCGATTCGCTAGGGGCCACGAATCTTGTTCGTAAGGGGGTAGGTTCATTCCGGTTCGGTGTATTAATCAATTCGGTTCACTCCACATAAATAAAAACAAGGCATGTTTAAAAGCAACATAATTATATATCTAAAAAACCTGGAACATTGAAGGTGAAATTAATTTTTCAATGAATTCAATTGAACTTCAGTCATTAAACACTACTGGAAGTCTGGAATTTGATTGGTCTAGGGGGAAATTAATTTTCCCACCAATTTCATGAATTTATGAATTCAGAGTAATAGAAATCGCGAATCATAATTTCCCGATTCTCGATTCGATAGCGAATTCTTTGGCTACGAGCGAATTGCAGCCACGAACCACAATCGAATCCGCGAGCGAATGGGTCACTATCGAATCCGAATGGGAACGATTCGAACCAATTCGAAAATCGCTGGACACTGAGCGAATCCTGTGACTATGTACTCACCAACTAATCAACTATGCTGAGATTCCCCGTTAGGAGTTAAAAGTGGGTCAACCAATGGAATCAATTGGGCTACATGCAACATCAAAAGACTAGCCAGCCATATATCTTAGGGTGGGTGATTGAAAAGACACGACCAAAGTGGCATTTTGTTACAACCAGCCAGTTTTATTCAAAAACAATTACCATCCTTGTTGATGAGTTGGCAAGTGCGAGGCGTGTCAAACTACTCTGTCTCTTCAGTCAAAATTTTAAAATTTGACTTTCCTGATAGTAGGTGAAATTTGAATTTTGACTGAAGCTCAATCTCTTCCCCCGTGTGAGATTCATAACAACCTTGCTTGAAGCCTTGAACAGTTTTTGCAACAAAAGGATGGGATACTTGTGCAACTTATCCAAAAAATAAGAGCATTCATCGACTACCAATGACTTAGTTTGCAAGCCTATGAAAATCGTGTTGTTTTCTTCTATTTCGAGAGATGATCGATAAAGCTTTCTTCAGTTGCGCTTACAATAGTTCTCTCTTGTTTTCCATACAAAATACCTATCCACTAGGAATTCAAGTGTTTGGAGATGATGTACTCACCTAATAACTAATAGGTTAGATTTATTGCCAGATCATATCTTTAGATGTCCTAAAACAGGTGTAGTTTTAAAGCTAAAGGGTTGATTTTGAATAAGTAGCAAAGTCAATTTCTGAATGTGTCAAACCTCTGGATCGGGCTGGCCGCTTGCGATTTCCAGCAGGTTGTTTGAACAAGATTTAGTTTGATTAAAAGTCTTTTAGTTATTATTCAAGTAGTATGCTTATTTTTATTAGTTGTTTAAATTTCTAGAAGGTACGAGTGTAAATCATAGGAGTCGTTTCCTTCTAGGTTTAATATGGATGTTTTTATCGTGTTTTATGTGTCCAGAAAATTTTCAATTGATATTAATAAAGAGTCGAATATTTGTTTGTTCAAATACCCGGGTTTTTGTTTCATCTTTTTTCTTGTTTGGTTTTGGTTACTGGTTCGGTTGAAGGCTCCTAGGACAACAATTGGTATCAGAGCTATACCAAGCTCTTGAACAGGGTTCAAAAGCAGCTAAAGAAAGGTTGTTCATGTTCTATTCCAGCCAAGAACAACAGCAGCAAGAAAGGAGAATGCTTTTTAGTTAATCGTAGAAGTAACAAAAATAAAGTTGGATACATAACCCTTGAATCCATGTGAATGAAAGGAAGGAAGAAAGAAGAAAGGATATAAAGAAGAAAGAAAGAAAAAAAGAGAAAGGAAGCAACAAAGGAAGACAGGAGAATGAAAGAAAGAAAGAAAAAAAAGCAAGAAAATTCAGTAAGAAAGAAAGTTCAACAAGACAAGTAACAAGCAAGAAAGTTATAGTAAGAATTTCAAACCAAGCAGTGGTACCAGCAAGAGAGCAAGGCAACATCCCATTACAATGTCCCAAATTGACATCCACCAATTATACAAAATGGTCAAATATGATGGAATCAACTTTGCAAGCATATGGATTATGGGAGGCAATTGATCTAGTAACAGGGGCAGCAATTGAAAGCAAATAAAAAACAGATGGCTAAAGCTTCTAGTTTCTAAACATTGCCCGAGGATATTCTACTTTAGGTGGCAAAACACATGGATGCAAATGATGTTTGGGATTTAATTAAGGTTCAACATCTGGGAGCAGAGATAGTGTAGAAAGCTCGTTTACAAACTCTAAGAAACGAGATTGAGAGATCAATAGTGAAAGAAAGTGAAATAGTGGATGTTTTTCAAGCAAGTAACTAGTATAGCAGCTAAGTTTAAAAGCCTTGGTTCAAGCCTAAACGATGAACTTATTAATGCAGTGTTGTAAAAATCGGTCCTAGTCGGCGATTAATCGGGGATTAATCGGAAATCGGCCACCAACCTTGGCGATTTCACATAATCGGAGGGTTAATCGGTAATCGGTCCTAGTCGGGAAAAATCGGAACTAGTCGGGCCTAATCGGTCAAAATTGGTCAAAAATCGGTCCAAAATTGGTCAAATTTCTTTCAAAATCAATCAAAATTGCCTAGATTTTGTCAAAATCAGTCAAATTTTGGTTAGGATTGGTCAAAATTTGTTAATGTTTGAAATTTTTTTAATTTAATTATATATATGTATACATATACACAGATATACATATAAATTACCCCGATTACTCACGATTAATCCCTAGGCGGTACCCCACCGCCCGACTAGCGCCTACCGATTTTTACAACCATGCTTATTATGGGCAAGTTACGTAACTCAGTCTAAAGAAGTTTCTACCTATCGTGGCATCTGTGGAGCAATACTCGAACTTGAAGAAATGTCCTTTGAGAAAGCAGTGGTAAGAATAAAGGCTTATAAAGAACGTCTCAAAAGTAATGATGATTCGGAAGAGAACGATCAAGGTAAACTTCTACTAGCAAGTTCGAGTAATCAAAAGGTTGGAGATTCAGAAAGTTGGTATTATGGAAAAGGACACGGTGATGACAATCAAAGCAGTGGTAGGGGTCAAGGAAGAGGCTTTGGTATCGGAGAAAGAGGATGAGGAAAAGGTCAAAGAAACATAAACAAAAGCGAGTTTAGGTGTTTTGAATGTGGTGATATTGGCCGCTTTGCATGCGAGTGTACCAAGTGGAAAGATAAGGAAGAAATAGCTCATCTTGCTCCGTAAAGGATAGATTGGCATTGTGAAGAACGAAAGGATCGGTTTCAAGATTAAGAGGAAATCTTGGTTTTAATCCTGAACGGGTTAGTTTGAAAGCTGAAGGGTTGAATTTAAACAAGTGGGAGAGTCAATTTATGAATGTGACGATCTTTTGGATGGGGCTGGCGATTTCCAGCAGGTTGTTTAGAGGAGTTTTTAGTTTGATTAAGAGTCTTTTAGTTATTAGTTAACTAGTATGTTTATCTTTATTAGTTGATTAAATTCCTAGAAGGTAGGAGTACGAGTCATAGTAGGAATTGGTTCTGTCTAGGTTAAATAGGATATTTTGATCGCTGTTTTGTGTGTCCAAAAAATTTCCAATTGATATTAATAAAGAGTCAAACATTTGTTTGTTCAACACTCGGTGTTCTATTTCATCTTTGTTTGACTTCGGTTAATGGTTCGATTGAAACCTCCTGGGCCAACACAGATTATACAGTCTTTGACAAGAGACCATTCCTCATATTATACCTTTGTCTTCAAATTTTCTGATGAACTGACTAAATTCTCCACACATCTTATGAGATTCTATTAGATGAATGGTTACACCTTAAGAGTATCAGAACATGAAAAAACTATACATTTATCATCATGCATCTTCCAACTAGTGTTATGTGACTTCATTGATGATTCATAAAGATTTGGAACAGATAATATGAATTTATGTTTGTTCTTTGGCACTAATATGGAGAGACAGCATTGATGATTCAACAATGGTTTCGGATATTGCAATGATGAGACAGCTCAAAAACTATAGTGTAATTACTAATTAGTAGGATGTAAACTAGCCGAGCCGAAAGGTACTAATTGAAGTTTACCAATAATTATGCTCAAATTGGACACTCATTCAAATTGTAAAACAACAATAATGATTTTTGTCACAAAGAACATGTATTATGGACCAAAATCTCTCATCATTACACAAAATTCATGGCAAATTCGAAATTCAAAACCAAATTCACTTCAGATTTGAAACCTTGGCACATTAAGCTATTTACTAATACGGTCACAAACTACACAAACATGAAAAAACCTAAATATAACAGAACATGAACAAATGTTGAGATAAATCGATAGTTTCGTATGAAGACAGTTTCGAACGTACCTTAAGCGCCATTACAGAGGTAGAATTAGACCTGAGGGCCATTCGAAATGAAGGTTTGAAGCAGCTCGAATGGTTCAGGGGGAAAAGCGACACCATTTTTACAAGGGTTTTGGTTCTTGAGCTTTGGGTTGAAGGATAAATATGTGAAACTTGGTTTTTATTGCAATTCACTCCTCATGGTTTCATAGTCTTGTTTTCATGTCTTTAAGAATTAATAAATACGGGTTCGGTGAGGTTACATTACGGTTTTGATCTTAATCTTTTAATGTTTCGTTTCTTGTTTTCATTGTTCATTCATTGTAATGCATTTTGTTATTTTTATTGACTATTGTTAAAATATTTGTTATATAAAATGATTATATACTGTTTTACTTTAGAAAACAAGAAAAATTTAAAACACAAATCTCGACCACCATGTTCGACGAATACACAACCATTCCAATCACCCTGTTGGGATCTTGAAATACCCTGATTAAGCCATGAAATACTTGTCACCGCTACTTATTTCTTGTATATGCCTACCAACACCTATCATTAATCTCAAATGAACAAGAGATCCAAAATACAACCAAATGTTTATGAGCATCATATGCTAATAGCTTATTGTGAATGGTTCTAATTCAAAACGATTATGTAAAAAGTGAAAATCAATGGCGGTCATGCTTGTTGTTTTGTAGCCAATTTTGTAACATTAAAAGCCGTAGAATGGACTCAAGCAAAGCAAACATAGTCTTTGTCCAACACCCTAATAAAATTGAACTAAATGAGTGACTATATCCTGTTTTGGTCTATTTTCTAGACACAGTGAAATTCAATCTGGGATCTAACCTGTTGTAGTTCAATTGGAGCGAAAAGAGCATATCACTTGGTTCATTCTTTAAGTCGGTCGTAGTTCTTAATAGAATCAATCATTTAGACGTGTCAATAGTATTTCTAAGCTTTGTGGATTAATTAGGTAATCGTTGGTTGTAGAACATCATCCAACTTTTGGTTACCAAAGGGCTTGTAGCTTAATGGTATCATAACGTGTTGCACCCGATAGTTTAATTATCGTCACTCACTCGAATAATTTATTTTACACTAATAATAACTAAAGATGTATAAGAAAACATTTCTAAATGATTTATCATGAAAAAAAAGTACATGCCAGTGAATCTCCATAATGTGTGTGTCATTGTCATGTGTTTAAACTTGTTGTTACGTTTAGTTGTGTCCTTGGTGCTTAGGTCGATGATGATGGATCTAGATTCGTTAGAGACAATGTTGTTATAGTTATTCCAATTCTCTTACCATGGGTTTTGTGATCACGTTTACTATAGCTATATGTGCAACTTTTAAAGCATGTGGTACCACCCTCTTTTGCCTTAGGTCGATGATGTTGAACCTTGGTTCATCTGAGACCACTCGATAATTATCTTGCGTTGGTCCGAGCTCTTTTAGGGTCATGTCTATGATGATGAACACATGTTGGTCTGAGACCACTTTGTTCATAATGATATGGTCAGGTCGATGACGATGCATGTATGTTCACTTGAGACCATTGCATGCATGCATCCCGCGGCTAAACACCGGTACGATATCTAGTTATTATTATTATTTTATAAATGTTAATACTAGCAATTAATTATTTATATTTAATATTTGTCACATTCACTAATATATAAATATTATTATTTTTATAATATTATAATATACATTAAACTTTGGTCGGTGGCTATAGTGCCACCGTACCAACACCTATGCATAGTGTACAACTCTACAATGCAGCTACTAGATTCATAGTTTTTCTCGATATCAGACACAGAAATGAGGAAATGAGAGAGTTAACTTCTTGAGCTTCTTTTTGTTAGTCATCAAGGTAACCAATCAACCACAAACCCGTGGAAAACCCCCTAGCGGGCATCAAATTAACAAAATCAGAACCATGCAACGTTAAATACAGATAGATACGAAGAACAAAATAAACGACACAAAAAACACTCCCCGCAACCATGAATGTCAATAACACTAGCAGTCACGTACCGTATATAGTTTGCCATTTAAGTATGCACGTTTTGCGTAAGGATGCTTCGATAATTATCCTAATAAGTATTGATAATAATTATTTATATTTTAATACTTAAAGTATTTGTTTTAGTTTATATTTATGATCCTGGCCTTAGTGGGCTTGTTTATGTATTGGGTCCAGTTGTTTTCGATCCATAGTAGTTATATATGCTATTTCTCAGGATTAAAATATTGAAACTATTTATGCAAAATTAATTCTTATACTTTTAAAAAAATTAACTTAGGTCCAAATTTTGAGATTGTTATAGTTCTTAACAATAATCATGATAGGTTTCCCTCGCAACGGTTCGTTAATCTTGCTTCATTCTTCAGGAGTTCAACTAGGGGTGAGGAAAATCCATCTTTCGATCTCTAACCATCAATGTTTTCAGAACCAGATCGGACGTCGAACCGGACGCCTTACTGGTTTGGTGGTCGGACCGGTCGAACCGGATTTAACTATATTTATATATATTTATATATGTAATTAAATATAAGTAATTTATATATGTATTTTATAGTTATATATAAAATTTAACTATATTTGTATATCCAACGTACTAATTTATGGTTTAACACCCCATTTTTACTCATTAAAATAAAAAAAAATACCAAAAACCGGTCCGAACCGGTGCGGTTCCCGGTCCGACCACCGGTTCGGGACGAACCGGCCGGTTCGACCTCCCAAAACCAAACCATAGCAGACCGGACCGGCCACCGGACCGATCCCCGGTCGAACCGGTCGGACCGATCCGGTCTCCAAAACATTGCTAACCATCCTTAAGCTTTCTCTTCTTAACGCATGCATCATATGGACTTTCTCCTTTCTAAACCATCCTTAAAATGCTGGGATGCACCTTTCAACTTTCCATAAGCTTTTTTTAATTAATTAGTTAATGTGATAGCATTGTATCTAAATTACTTTAATTTACTTTAAAATTTTATATAAAGTTTCATTAAATAGAAAATATAAAACTAAATAAATATAGAAAAACTAAAAACACATCAAATAACGCTACAATGTGAATTTATTTAGCATTTAGTTTCAAGGTAATTTGTTTAATAGTTTTAGTAGATGGTGAATAAGAATCACTTAAGAGAGAATAATTTTTCAAGAGACCAAACTTCAAAAGTAGGGTTTCTACATGTCATGTTTTCATGTTTTTTCTTTCACCCTTTAACACGGTATGTGTGACAACCCGCATATTTCAGGTTCTCCGTTTCTGTTGTCTAAACTATTTACCGTCATTTGTTATTATTAAAATAAATTTTTAATAAATGATAATAACAATAATTATTATCATATGAACATGAGTATTATTATAATTGCTATTAGTAACTAATCTTAATTAAATTGAACTAAACTATCTCAAATGCAATTTATGGTAAACTAGGGGACTAAAAATGAAATTTGCAATGTGAATGCATATTAAATAATCAACTCTCCCGTAACCAACCTCCACAATCAACTTTTCCATCTCGGTAACCCTAATTTTCTTTATTCGGTTTCTTTCCTGCCGTCGCTAAACCGCAACAACTCCCTCAGCAGCTTTAGATCACCATTGTCTTCAGCAGCTCTGTTCGTACCGGCCACCCGTCATCTGTCGTTGTGATCTCTCGCTAGAGATTCTGTACGGTACGTATTTCGTTGTTCATGTGTTTCGATACATGCGGTTTCATGACTCCGGGCCACGGTTTCGGTTATGTGGGTGCGAGATGTTTTTAGTTGTGTGTGTTGCGTCATGTATATATATGTACATGTAAGCCGTATATATATATATATATATATATATATATATATATATATATATATATATATATATATATATATATATATATATATATATATATATATATATATGTAATAGTGTGTGGGTTTCAATGAATATGTATGTATATACTGCTGTATCTATGGTTATTGTTTTGTTTCGAGACTCACTCGCGATTGATCTTGGAATTAGACCGGAAGATTTTGGCATTGCGTACGTGTGTTTTCTGCGTATAAACATATAAATGCTCGAGTGTGTGTTTTCCGTGTGTATATATATGTTTATATGGGTGTGTATGTATGTATGTATTTTTCTGCCGTGCATATGTAAAAGAAATGGTTATGAACATTCTGTGAATTGGGTTTTTCTTTTAAGCATTATATATATGTGATTTGTACTTTGTGTGTGTGTAATGCGATATTGTGTGTGTGTTCTGCATGTGTGTGTGTGTTGTGTTAGGTAGTTTATTCATATGTATTATGTACATATATTATCTTTTGTGTGGATGACGTATACTAGGTTATTGTTATAATTGTGAATGTGCGCATGGTAGGCATTGATGAGTGTATGGTAATACAAGTTTAATTATGGGTCTTTGAGTGTACAGATATATGTTTTACATTTAGGTATGGATGATTTATGTGTGTGGGGCATTCTGAATATATATAACATTGTAGATATATTTATATAAATATAGTGCCTTTATGTATAAATTGGTGTATCTGTGAACGATTGGATATTCTTGTGCTTGCGTGTGAATGGGGGGATTTCGATGACCTACGCCGTAACCGAGTTATGAAGCGCGAAACCGAACAATTATTGTGTTTATAATTAATAATCAATATTAATTATATATTATCTGAAACTCAGGTTAATTGGAACCCGATCCTTTGTGCTTACACTTATTTGTTGCAACGCATTCGAGATGAGTCTTCACGGCCCCTATTTTACATTACTTTCCTTTTGGGGGGAGAAAACATGCAAACTTTATTTATAAATGGTTTCTAGTATTATTGTTTATCGCCTGTTACGTTAGTGCAAACATACTTAAAAGTCATTACATTCTCAAACCGTTAGTAATGTGTAGCGAGGTAATTCGGAGTAGTACTACTGGGTTTGACAAACCCCGCCCGGGCTAGTCGCGCTAGCTTGATTGGAGGTCAAACGGGTGCGTTATTAACCTAACATTTGTCACTGTCTGGGTTAGACGTGAAGGGAAGGCAACAAACATACAAACAGTCAGCTTCGGTTTGAAGCGCTAACTAACTTGATTATAGGCTAGCTACCTATCGATATACTTTAATTACTTTACCATTCGAACAGTTACAAACATTTTTATCTGTTATTAAACCTGTGAACTCACCAACTTTATGTTGACACACTTTAGCATGTTTTCTCAGGTCATAGGAACGCTTAAGCTCATGTTGCACAGTTAGAGAACGCACTCAGGACATGCATCATCAAACTCATTTATTTTGCTTTGAACATTTTATTTTGGCATAGTACTTTGGGAACTTTTAGTATTGGTTTACATTCGGCTTTACGCTTCCGCACTGATGTTTATTTCGTTTATGACTACTCTGATTTAAAGTTCAAACGTTTATTTAAATTCATATAGTGTCGTTTGATATGACCGTGTCTGAGATCCTGGTTTGTCACACGCCTCGCGGTAAAACCCCACACGTGGAATTTGAGGGTGTGTGACAGTATGGCATTGGCATATCTATGACGTGAGAGATTGAAATTTGTTGGATCAAGTAAGGCTGGTGCAACCAAAACAAACACTTAAACAATTTTGGTGCAACTGATGAAGAACTTCCAAAGGCAAATGCTTAGCTTCCGAATGTCAAGTCTGAAAGAGCTTCCGAAGAGAAACTCCAACTTCCGAAGACAAAGTCTTCCTTCTTCCGAAGTTCAACACTTAGAAGAATTCAAGACAATGACTTCCGAAGCATGAAGGCCTGAAGAATGACTCAAGCCTCGGAAGAAGTAGCCTCTTCCGAAGTATAAGTGGCTTCGGAAGAACTTGTTCTTCCGAAGCCAATTAACCTTCGAAAGAACCTACTATGAACCAGTGGACATAAGTATGGTCCTTCTGACACTCCGCTGCAAATCTCTGAGATATTGCATGGTGCTTTTCCCACGCCCATGTAGTTGACCATACTTTATTCCACTGTTCATTTCTTATCAGTTAGTACAGTTACCAACTTTAGTTGGTGATAAAAGGTAAGTCATGGACATGTCAGGACTACCAAATCTTAGATAGCATTTTATCTAAGATACCTTACTTCTAATAATGTAGTATTTGTCTACTTGTAAATTCCAGCTGGTATCAAAGTATATCCGGTTGTAGATAGTAGTATATATAGTTTCTCATTGTAACTCATGTATCATGCTTGTAAAAGTCTTGTAACACTTTGAGTTGAGAAGTAATATATACAAGTATCTTGAAAAGCCATTCTCTTGTGTTTTGTATTCATACTAAGTATATTATTATCAACTCTTATAGGATTCTGCATCATCATCTATTCGACTGAGACTTAGTGAGTTTGAGAGATCATAATTGTGTTGAGTGAACAAACCCGATGCTGCAAAATTTTTCGTACCTATGGAGGGGGCGGTTCCCATCGGTACCTAGGTGGTACCTCCCCCTTCCTCTACCCATTCCATTCACCCTAAGGTGTCTTCACCTAGAGAAACATATCACACAGTTAGTAAGAGCTAAATGAAGTACACAAGTTTTACACTCACAATGCATACTTGATAAATAATTAGACCATCCTTAATAGAATGTTTTTTAGTGTTTTTTTAAGAAGAGAGGGTATGAGGTGGAGAAAAAAGATGATTAGATGAAGAAGAGAAAGTGAAAGAAAGTTTTGGGCAAATGCTAACAAAACAAGTTTTTGAGTACTTTTATTGGAAACGCTCTTAGTGCATGTGTCAACACATTGAAATGTATATCTTTTGATGATCATATAACCTATAAACATGTGAATTTAATAACTACAAATGATCATATATTCAAAATTCACTCTAAATTTTTTATCAAGTACCAAATCATTGTCAAAATATCAAAACAGAGAAGAAAAATGAAATAGAAGCTTCATTGTAGATATACTATCACATCGTACATTGATTCTTCTATGAATTTGGATCCATCGGACTTACTTGATCATATTTGCTCTCTCCAAATTAGCTCCAAGAAGAACATTATAGTGGAAGGTATAATATTGACTAATAATGGGTGCTTTGAAGATTCTATAATGCTTTGCTTTATAGCCCCTTTTGTATCAAAAGTTTTTCATTTTTGACGGCATCCAAAATTTTTCATTTATGTGGATGATTAGGTGGAATCGTAAGATGTCTTTTTTCTTAGGTGTATTGGTTAAAATAATCTTCTTATGTTCATGTAATCTCTCTTTTCTCTCTCCGTCTAGCTTCTTGCTTGGTGTGTTTTAATACTAATTAATTGCCTGCCGTAAAAAAAGGATTAAACATCAAATATGTGTAGAGATAATCTTACATATGTCTTAAAAGTCAAATTAACAAAAGAAGATATGTCTTAATCTTTTAAGTAAACGTGGCAAAGTTTTGGAAACCAACAAACTATCTTTTCTTCCTTAAGCAAATTTGCCCTTAAACATTGAGCTAAAATTCTTGTTCATTGATAATGACACCTATGTAGAGGTTTCTTGCTCATATTCTAAAAAAACAAGATTTAACCTATGTCTACAACAACTAATTCATGAGAGAAAAGTGTTCCAGACAAGAGTACGACCGATTTATGGCTAATCATGGACCGACCGCTAAACCTTTGTCAAGATTTTTGAAAATTTCTCAAACAAATCTTTTTAAACAACTCCCCTTCAACACTTAAACTCACATCATGTTCTCTAAAACAAATAAATTTATACATCCATCATTCATCATCTATTCCAATTCAAATATGAGAAGAAAGAACTAGCTAGTAAGAGATATAGTTGGCTAGATGTATCATTTTTTAAAAACTTTTTATAAGATATAACTCTTGTCAAAAAAAACAAGACATTAAAAAAGAGTAAAACAAATTAATAATCCAATATCATTAAGTTAAATAGACTAAAACAAATTAATAATCCGATATCATTAAAATAGAGAGACTAAAACATGTACCTAAACTGTTTATTATGCAACTATAATTGATGCCAAAACTTGATTCAATGTGCTTTTGTATCGTTTAGGCGCTTATGATTCCTTTTTTTTTTTTTTGTGAGTGGAATAATGTTTGTTGGTAGGAAATACATCTCGTTCATAAGTTGCAGAAAGAAATCATTTTATATTTTTGCTTGTAGATACGTCTTTTTATTATATATAAAACTACTCAAATAAAATATATTATCAAAAGTGAATAAAATTCAACGATAAGAAAAGAAAACATATATTTAATTCAATCATAGACATTTCTAGCACAGAATATTTATTACCGTATAGTTGGTGTCATTCAATTATTTATTTATATATCAAATAGAGGTCCACCACAAGTGATTCACGTCTTCATCTACAAAAGGTATGTCCACGTTTTTGTAGCCACCAGTTACCACACATGGACTCTAGCTGCTATATATTTTAGATGATATTATGTTGAATATAAATTAATAAATATAATAGGTTGATTAAATGTGTTAACTTTGCTTCACAGTTAAAAATTATAATATGAAAGGACTTAAAAGGTGGAAGCCAGAGGGTGTGTGAAATGTGGATATTTTAATTTCATGATTAACACGTTTTTTTATTTCTGTATTGGTAATAATTTTATTTTTAAACTTTTGGAGATTGTATTAATCTTAACTCTTCAATGATAAAAAAATATATGTATAATAAGCATACTAACACACATTTGCATAATTCCTTTTATAATACTTTTTTTTTAACATTCCGCAAAATATGATACTAATTTTTTTTATTTTAGAATCCATGCAAAAGTGTAATAAAAGTTTACAATGATTACAACTCGCTAGCTTTAATATAGAGAAATAATGACCATACACATATCATGGTCATTACCATAGTCCGGATCATGCATTGGTATTTAGAGTTAGACGAATTTTGCAATCTCCAAATATTTAGGTTCTAACTTTTTCCTACATTTCGACAAAAAAACACACGCACAACATACATATTCTCTAAAGTGAGCTTCATCTCTTATATTCCAAGATCAAAAGGCTAGAAGTGTTTGAGATACACATTTTTGAATTTGTCATATATAAAACACATGTATGTATTTGTAAAGATGACCATTCTCTAGACTAATAAGAAAATAAGAGGTGACCACTTCCTCAAAACTCAAAAGTAAGAAGTCAAGTGAGAATCCCTACTAATTTGTGATAAGAAGTATAGTTTTTTTATACAGCAAAATATTTTTTTCATTGAAATTAAACCTAGCAAGAGGCTAGATCAAAGTCGCCCTATTACACCAATAGTTTACATAAATCAAAATTACACCAGTGGTGCCAGTCTATGTTTTTTAATTACGCCTTATTCTTTATCAATATGTATTAACCTTGATCTTCTCTATCACTTTTGAAGGGTAAATCGACCTTTCGTTAAAAATTAGCTCATTCCTCGCCTTCCAAATAAACCACCAAGTCGCTAGATAGATACATTGCAAAACCTTCTTGAACTGTGTTATCTCTATCTTTCTAGAGAGAAGATTGCATAATTAATTGTGTTATCAGTTATCTGCTGGTTAGAGAAAAAGATGGCGACGAATCATTGGCGGATTCAAATGTGTAATTAGGGGGACCGTGGCGTTCCACATAACTCTAAATTAGTGAATTATATATAGTCTTTAGCTAATATTTAAAGTTGATTGATTGTTATTTTGTCTTCTGGCTCTATGTCTCTAAGGGGTCGTTTGGTTCGCAGAATGTTTTGCAAAGGAATTGGAATTGGAATTGGAATCTTGTTAAAATTAATAAAGTGTTTGGTTGGTTAATTTCGAGTGAAATTGAAATTTTGAACATTCCATTGGATTGTAAACATTTCATGGGTAAGTGATATGAATGTGAATTCCAATGAATGAGGGAAAATTTTCCATTTTCAATTCCATCCTTTGACCAACCAAACATGATTTTGGATGGAAAATTTTCCAATTTTAATTCTAATTCCTGAGAATTCTGTGAACCAAACGAGGCCTAAGAGTTTTTCTTTCAAGTATTACCTTTTCATTTTGGATTAAAAACGATTAACTTTTATTACTTTAATTTTAGGATAAGGTTATAGTATAAAAGATAATTAATTTAAAAGAAATTTAACAAAATAATTTTGGTTTTGATATGTATACTTTTATTGTTTTACATGAGTGTACATTTTAGTAGTTGTGTCTAATATATCAGGTAATTATGTCAAATAATATAAATTTGTTGCTTATCTTATCATTATGTTTTATGATTAGAGCTACACAATAACATTATTTCACCAATGTTTGTGTTCAAAACTTGTAATATTCAGGAAAACATAATGATGAACAAAAAAACACAATGACACATTTTATAATTGAGTTTTAGAGTAAATTGCAATTTTCATACCTGTGTTTTGGGGGTGTTAACAGGATCAGCCCCAGCTTAACAGTTTGCATACCTGAGTTTACGAATGCTAACACTTTACGTACCTCCGTCCAATTTCCGTTAAACAACTGTTAAATCTCCCTCACGTGCTCCTCACGTGAGGGCAAAACTGTCAATTCACCCAATTTATTAATCTTTTAAGACTAAATTGCAAATTTCATACCTATGTTTTAGGGGGGTTAACAGGATCAGCCACAACTTAACAGTTTGCATACCTGAGTTTACGAATGCTAACACTTTACGTACCTCTGTTCAATTTTTGTTAAACAACCATTAAATCTCCCCCACGTGCTCCTCACATGAGGGGCAAAACTGTCAATTCACCCAATTTATTAATCTTCCACCGTCGGTAGGGTTCTGGCATGTTTATGCCGTTTGAGTTCCGTTAGTTTCCATATTCTGATCTTACTGTCCTGATGAGATGTGAACACTTTTCCGTTATGAAATGTGAGGGATTTGACAAAACCTGATGAGGAATCGTTGACGATGAAAGTGTCGATGAGGGAGAACGACGTCGTGTCGAATACATGTATGCGGTCGCCGGAGGCGGCGTAAAGGTGGTGGTTGTTGACGACGAGGTGGCTGATGTGGGCGGCGGGGTAGGGTTTGAGGGCGGTGAGGCAGCGGTGGGAGACGGTAAGTTTGAGAGTTTCCGGCGAGAGGTTTTGGAGGGAGGGGATGGAAGGTAGGGTTTGGAGAGAGAGGTTGTTGTAGAGGCTGCTCACGGTGAATTGATAGTTTTTCCCCTCACGTGAGGAGCACGTGGGGGAGATTTAACGGTTGTTTAACGAAATTGGACGAAGGTACGTACAGTGTTAGCATTCGTAAACTCAGGTATGCAAACTGTTAAGCTGTAGCTGATCCTGTTAACACCCCTAAAACACATTTATGAAATTTGCAATTTACTCTTAAAAGATTAATAAATTGGGTGAATTGACAGTTTTGCCCCTCACGTGGGGGGAGATTTAACGGTTGTTTAATGGAAATTGGACGGAGGTACGTAAAATGTTAGCATTCGTAAACTCAGGTATGCAAACTGTTAAGCTGGGGCTGATCCTGTTAACACCCTCAAAACACAGGTATGAAAATTGCAATTTACTCTGAGTTTTATGTTGTACAGTATTTTGTGTGTATTTTTTATTATTTTTAATGTATTAAATTAATTAGTTTTTATTTTATCATTGTCTTTACATTGCAAGAAGTACACAATAGTGATATTTTACATTATGTTTTTTTATTAATCATTTTATAAAAACACAAAGAACACAACAAAAACAACAAGACACAATAAACCGCACTAAATGCACAATGACCAGCATAAATCATATGAAATGTACTAAATACACAATGACTAACAAAAATCATAAAATTAGCTACTCATGACGTTTGTAAACAATACGGAATAAAAAATGCATATGCATAGCAAACCGGTACCATCCTCTTACTTAAAAAATACAATAATATATTATAAGTTAATTATATTAAATTTAATTTAACATGTTCATAAATAATTGGAGTAAAATATGGTAATTATTGACTTATTGTACGATTGGCTTTACATAGTATAACAATATATATTGTAATTATTTGCTTTAATAAATACATGAGGGGAATATCCAGATATTCTTTGTCCAATCTATTTACCACCAATATGTTAATATATTTGCATTTGAATGTGACATGTTTATCCATTACTTCATCATAATATCTTTTTATATTTATATTGTATGATGGCCATTCATGAGCACCAAAAGCCATATTAAAGTAAATGACCTTAGTTTGACCATTGCCAACACCTATATAAATGATTTATGAATCATGCATGCTTACAAACATAGTGAATCGATAAGAATGTGATAGAAAGATATATAGAAGATGATTCAAAAGGTGGAATTGTGTTTGCAGTTATTGAAGTTAGCATATGAGTTTGTGATGGCTTTCATTGGAGCAGTGGATTATGTTCTTCAGGAAACCAACCAATCACATGCAATCTACTATTCTAGCCATCCCCACCTCCACATTGGTCTTCTTCCTTAGTTATTTTTGTATCACTTTTAATCATGTAATATTCTTCTTCCATGTTTATTGGTTTTGTAATTGGAGCAATGCCGAGGTTGTCGTCAGATAACCTGAAGGTTATATATTTGGGTTGTAGGAACATGTTTGTACAAGATACAGGACAGGGTAAGGCCCATTTTAAGTGGTTCGACATCTTTTCAGATCTCACATGTACAAGAGCTTTATGCATCGGGTTTGTCTTTATTATGATTTTCAGAAATTGATTGATTAGCTTTTGTATATAGTTGCAAATTCATGATTTATTCTTGTATTTTTCTGTGGATATCATCCTAGTCCAAGCTTGTTTGTAAAATGCAATTATTTTTTTTAATGTATTAACATAATACTGGCTGAGGTTTACCGTCTCACTTGGTATATGTTAGTATGTCACACATTGTTTAAGTGTGTAATACAATGTGGTATAAATTCATAAAATTATGTGATAGATTTCTTGGTAATTTTAGTATTATGAATTTCACTTTAACTCAATTGGATTTACTCATCTAAGTATCCAGTTGTCAATGGTTTTAACTATCAATCGTCAACTGAAAAATTATGATGGTTTATTTTTATAATAGATGATTGTTTTTTTATTATTTTACATATCAAATTCATGTACAATTTTCAAATAGATTTTTATACTTGTTTTTATATGTTTTTTCTTATCCAAAAAGTTTGGACTAATGTTAAAATTATTTTAATCTGCTAGTGCTCCCTACCCTATTCAAAAGCTTTATCCAAGATACCAAAGGATATTACATACCCAAAATTTAAATGTTCTGTTTAAACCTTACAGTAGATCGAACAGTTAAATCTACAAAACAGTTTTTGTTACATGTTCTGCTTATTGGTCACTAGTATCATTACATCTAGTCAGCTACAATAACTTCTAAACCTCTTACATTGTCTTGCGCCAAGATGGTTACCGACATCCTTGTGTCGACCAACATTGAGGGCTAAGTCAGGTGCGAGACAAGGTGGGTAGTGGTTGAGCCGAACGAAAGTGGTTTGGTCCATAAAAATTGGCTCTAACCGCTTCGTGGGGAGGTTTAAACTTAAAGCGATCAGTTGCAATAATATGTTTGATAGCGTTTTCACATCGTTAACGTAGTCACAGTAAACCCCCTCTTGTTAAACTTTTAAAACACACGCAACTTGTTGATCAGAAGTTTTCAACTCAAATAAAAATAACATGGTTAGTATCAATAAAACTTTATTTTTTTTTAATTCTTTTAGACAACTTCTAATTTATGTTAAAAAGCATAAGCCTCACCTATGACAAGTTAATGTAAATTTGTTGTATAGAATTGACAGAGTAGCATAGATATAATAACATCTAAGCGTTCAAAAAAATCTATAACAATATCACATCATGTCATGTTAGATATAAAACATCAAAAAGAAAACTTAACATCATGTTACATCCAATTATAAATATCAACAAAGCGTTAGTCATTTGTCCGTATATTTTACATAGAATTATGTATTGAAAACATTGTGATTGACAAGGCATCGAGGAATGGGGACGAAAAAAATCGAACAACCTAGTCATAAAAACCAAATCTAAATAATTAAATCGATTAAGAAACCAATATTTCCTTTATGATTTCTTAACCAATTTATATTCAGTCACGGTTTGGATAAACTACAAGAAAAAGAGTCTATGGCGATTAGACCTATGACGACGACATGATGTTGTCGCTATAGGTCACTCTATGGCGATGAGTCGTCGTCATAGGGTGTAACTAGAATTATTAATATCATTATTAATAATAATTTATGTACATATCATTGTTATTGTTAGAAGTATTGTTGTTTTTATTGCAAGTATATTACAATTACAAGTCTTAATAATAAATATTATATTTATTAGTTATAATTATAAATAATTAGTTTCAGTTAGGATCAAATATGTTCGGTTATGATAGTTAGTTTCAATTACATACGTTAAAGGTTAACTGTGATCCAATTATGATTATCAACATTAAATTATACACGGTGATAGTACTTTATGGGAAAATTATGTTTATTAATTTTAGGTTAAGTTTGTTTATGTTTAATTATCAACAAAAGTGTCAAACAATGTCAAATATGTTTGGCAATGATGATTAGCATCAACTACATTCGTCATTATTAGATATGATCCAATTATAATCATTTGTATTCAATTATACTCTATGATGATAATTTATAGGAAATTGTTCTTATTAACAGTAAGTTAAGTTTGTTTATACTTAAATATTATCAATGGGAGTCAAACAATGTTAAATATGTCCGATTATGATAGTTAGAATGATTACATATGTTAAAGATTACCTATGACCCAATTATA
Source organism: Flaveria ramosissima (assembly GCA_025215565.1). Lineage (NCBI taxonomy): Eukaryota > Viridiplantae > Streptophyta > Magnoliopsida > Asterales > Asteraceae > Flaveria > Flaveria ramosissima. The sequence continues at coordinate 29,668,111 of CM046042.1, forward strand.
AAGATCATTTTTGAATTATAAACGATAATGGTAAATTAAGTTTGTTTATGTTCAATTATCTGTTCAATCCACTTGATGTCACCACAACTACCACTCGAACGCGCTATCAAATATTACCGAGCAAACACTGCCACCACGAGGTCAACCGTTGTACCATTTTCAACTTGCCTTAGCATGTTCGATCACAACTCGTTAATCAGGTACAAAATACGAACTCTTTATAGGTGACGTTCATATTTTTTTACACATTGTAAACACATGGACACCATAATATGTAGCGATTGATTTATCTGGGAATTTGGTGTCTGGCTTGAACATATTCCGGGTTTGCGTAATATAATAGGAGAGAACGACTAAATATAATATTACATTACACACACAATTTAAATGGATATAAAATTTTATGAGAGAAGATTTTATGATTTTAAAATTTTATAGAATCTGTTTACATGTAGCTTCATAAATCTTATAAACAATGTTTATAATTATTATTTGGTTTTATGATTTTAAGTTTATTTTCTTCTAACGATCCCTTACTAACTGAGAGTTAACCCTCGTTAGTTTTTTATATAATGGGGCCAATTTTAGCCATATTTCAACTCCGCCATTGCCAGCCTCCATCAGGTCTGTGTTTTGGTGTCTAGTATCCATTGTTACTTGAAATTTACCTCCAGCGAGTCAAGTGGTTCAAATCAGGAGGTGAAGATTGACGGGTTTAACTTTTAAGGTTCAAAAGTTTTAAATAGACGGACCTGATGGTTGATTTCAACTTTCTACTTAGTGTTTTGATCATATAAGTAGTCCACGTGATCAAAGGACTATCGGTATTAACTCTCAGTTAGTAGGAATTGTTGGAGGAAAATAAGGTTAAAGTTGGGAGTGTTCGTAAACATTTCCTGAGTTGTGGTTAATCCCGACTAATAAATTAAAGTTAAGATTATTAAAATTCAATAGCCCTATTACGAATTGTTTTGTTATTATGAATTACTTAAATGATACTAGCTCGCTTATATAACACTAACTTTCATAAACCCGTGTGTTACACGGGTAAAATAAATAAAATATTAATATAATAAAATTTATTAATTATAAGATGATATTTTAGGATATGATATGACCGAAATTACGTATGAGAAATTACTATAACTAATAAAACAATGATATCAACATTTTTAAATTTTTATTTTAATTTTTTTTTCAAGTTATAAAAAGGTATCTACGAGAGACACAAGTCAACATGATATTCATCCTCAACAATTTTTTTCTCGCTTCTCTCTCCTATTTAATAATCACATTAATCTAATAATATTATTTGTTTATTAGATTAAAATAGTTTTTTAATAAATTAAGTAAGAGATATTTTTACTAATGTTATTTCTAAGGAAATAATTATTCATAAAATTAGAAAACTTTTTAAAACATCAAACTTTTTATAAAATATAAAATATTTTATAATTAGTGTTTTTAAAGAAAGTAAAATTTTTATAAAAAAAATAATTATTAAGAGTTATAACAACAAAGTTTTAAGTATGATATTTTTTAAAATATTTGTTGGAAATAAAAAATTTGTTTTGAGTAAATTACAAATTTTGTCCTTTAAGTATATATAAAATTATGGATCGTGTTCTTAAACTCTGAAAAATACACTGAGCGTCCTTTATTTGAAAATTTATCATGTTTTATGTCTTTTCCAACTAACTGAAGTTAACTTTTTCTGTTAGTTTTGTGTGAATAGACTATTTTGTTCTTACCCCTTAAAGGACGAAATCTGCAATTTTTATTAATATTTTACTTTTTTCGTTTTGTTTTTATTTTATTTACTTTATATTTTTTAATCAATTTTTATTTAACAAACTTATCTGAAACATTACTACTTAATTATTTTAATCTTTTTTATAAAATATACTTTTATCTATTAGTTTTCTAATTTTTTTTTTGTTTTAAAAATTAGTTATCTATCTTTCTAATCTTACGAGAACAAATTAGAGAGCTCAGAATATATTTTTCTATGTTATAAAATTTAAACTAGTAATTGGTGGCCGGGTATGAAGCGCGATGTGGTGGGGTATGTGAGTAAGTGCCTTACTTGTTTACAAGTGAAGGCCGAGCACAAAAAGTCGTATGGGAAGATTCAACCTTTGGATATACCAGAATGGAAGTGGGAGCACATCACCATGGATTTCATTACGAAGCTACCGCGTACTCCGAAAGGGTACGATGCCATATGGGTGATTGTTGACCGTCTAACGAAGAGCGCTCACTTTCTACCAATCCGCGAGACATATTCATCTGAAAGGTTGGCTGACCTATTCATCAGGGAAATTGTAACACGTCATGGTGTGCCGGTGTCTATTGTGTCTGATCGTGACACCCGGTTTACATCTAAATTTTGGAAGAAATTCCACGACGCCATGGGGACGAGGTTACATATTAGCACGGCTTATCATCCCCAAACTGATGGTCAGTCAGAAAGGACCATTCAGACATTGGAAGACATGCTTCGGGCATGTGTGATTGATTTTGGGGAAGTTGGGATGACCACCTACCGTTAGCCGAATTCTCCTACAACAACAGTTATCATGCCAGCATTGGTATGCCACCCTATGAGATGCTATACGGTAGGAGATGCAGAACACCCGTTTGTTGGGGTGATATTGGTCAGAAGGAATTGGGGAGCGTCGAGGTAATCGAGGCTACGACTGAGAAGATTAAAGCCTTCATGAAGGCAGCCAAAGATAGACAGAAGTCGTATGCTGATAAACGACGCAGACCGATTGAGTTCCAGGTGGGTGACCGGGTTATGTTGAAGGTCTCACCTTGGAAGGGTATTATCCGATTCAGGAAGCGGGGCAAGTTGAGCCTAAGGTATATAGGCCCTTTTCGAATCATTGCTCGAGTAGGAGAGGTGGCCTATAGATTGGAGTTACCAGATGAGTTAAGTGGAATTCACCACACATTCCATGTATCTCATCTGAGAAAGTGCTTAGCTGATGAAGACATGATTGTGCCACTAGAGGATATTGAAGTAGACGAAAGGCTCAATTATGTGGAGTAACCAATGGCAATCATCGATAGAAAAGAGAAGAGGCTGAGAAATAAAGTGGTTCCTCTTGTGCGTGTGCAGTGGAAGCACAGGAAGGGATCCGAGTCAACGTGGGAGACTGAGGAAGAAATGAGACAGCATTACCCACGTTTGTTCAAAGAATAACAGGTTTCGGGGACGAAACCTATTTAAGGGGGGTGGACTTGTAACGCTCGGTTATTCTTTTAAAAGAAAGATAAGAAATGAAGAATAAAAGTAGGAAATGCAATTTAACCCAAGTTGAGGGGTTAAAAGTGTCAAAAGGACAAAAAGAATAAAAGTTTGTACAAAAGCAACATGGCCGCCCACACCATGTTACTTTTCACCTTTTGCAATCGGATTAGAGAGAGAGGGAGCAGAGAACCTACGAGTTTGAAGAAGAAGAAGAAGAAAAAGAAGAAGAAGAAGAGGCTGAATTCAAGGTAAGAATTCATGGGTTTTAAGTGTATGATGGGTTTTGTGGTTATATATGCTTATGTGTTTGTGTGTGTGTTTGGTGGGTTTCTAGGTGTTTGAACTCATTTGCATTCGGGTTAGAAGGAAGATACACCCAAAGTTGCACCAGGTGAGTTTCTAGACCCTGGTTTTACTTGTTTTAAACTCTTTGGGGCTGAAAATGTATTTAAACGATTTTATAATGTTTATGTATGTATACCCGTATGTATTATGCATGTTTGATGATGTTCCTTAGGTATTATTATGTTGTTCATGCTTAGAATGACCTTGGTAAGCTTAGAACAAATAGGCTTGATGTTTGGGTTCGAAAATATCCTAGAAACATGTTGAGCAGAAGGTTCATGCGCCTAAATAAGGCTCATGCGCCTGGAAATGCCTTAGAAATGTTTAAGTGTAACTCATGCACCTAAACAGTGGTTCATGCGCCTAGAATTTGCAATCGGACGACTAAGTGTAGGGCCATGCGCCCCGATAGTGTTCATGCGCCTGAATAGTTCATGCGCCCAAGTGTTCATGCGTCCGAATGGCCATGTGTCTAAGTGTCCATGCGTTCGAATGGACCATACGCCCGAATAGTTCATGCGCCTGAATGGTTCATGCGCCTAAGTGTTAAAACAATTAAGTGTTGACTGATGCGCCTACATAGTGGAGAAGCGCCCAAACAGGGCTCATGCGCCCAAATAGTGTTGTGCGCCTAACATTTAGAATTTATTACAGGAATTTATGAGAGTTTGTGCAGTTACGGTTTTGACCGTTGTTTGTCTAGGGTTTATTAAATGCCTTCTTCCATGCATTATATGATTGTTTCGTATTATTATTATTATTATTATTATTATTATTATTATTATTATTATTATTATTATTATTATTATTATTATTATTATTATTATTATTATTATTATTATTATTATTATTATTATTATTATTATCATTATTATTGTATGACTTTATGTGGTGTGTTTATTATTGTAACGTAAAGTATTATTAATAATAATAAAGCGAAAAAGTAATGAAGAAGAGAAGTGGAACTTAAATAAAATGTTAACAAGTCTTGCAAGCTTATAGGAGGTGCACGACCATGTTGTCGTTAGCTCAACTGTGATGCGGGTTAGCTACCCTATTATGCACACAGGGCCAGTCAATTGAGATTGGCGGACCTTTGCAGCGTACCCTAGGTGACTGGGCCGGCCTTGTATACAGTAATCAGAGTAGTCCTTTATGACAATAATGCCATTGACTTAACAAAATTATTTAACTCCGGTTAGTAAAAATGACGTATTACGTAAGAACTTTTTGTAAAAAAAGACATTGAGTGAAAATCAATTTTCGAAAGGACCCATTCCATAATTTTTAATAAACGTAAAGGATGAAATTTGTAATTTAGTCTTTTATTTATTATAAAAAAGATTTCAATCATGTCTTATTTAAAAATATCGATTTATAATTAATAAATTTTCATTATATTTAATATTTTTATTCAACCCGTGTAATACACGGGTTTACTAAATTTTTATCTACGACACCTTTAATAGTTTATCATGCACCAATTGATGAGACATAACTTTAGAATCTTACTCACTCCAACACTCTACCCTTCGATTTTCATTGACTTCAATTTCTCTAGGAACTTACTCAAGCTTAATTCAGGTAACTACCACATAGAACACAAAACAAAAGAAACATGAAACACCACATAGAACTACTAAATGTCGTGTACAATAATTTTATTCATAGTTCAAGACACATGTGTGTTGCAACAATGATAGTTACTTGTGTTTCTGACCATATGTAATTAAATCAAGGAGTTCCATTATTTTCAATCATAAAGAAGGTTATTATTTTATAATAAAAGTCGTATACATATTATAACAGTAACAAAGACTCGGAATTTCAAAATGGTTCAAAACCGTTTGAGTGGAGAAGAAAACCAACAATGAATTTAAATATTACTAATTATCAAGTTAAAAATGCATTAGATATTATACCAAGTGCATAAAAGATTGTACATGTTTTTTTTAACTTTTTGTTTTAAACCTAATACTTTTATATCTTTCACAAATTAACCCCTAAAAATGTTCACTTTTAACTTTAGTCTCCAATAATTTTCACCTTTTACAAAATTTTTGATTTACGGTCTAAATTTTGAGAGTTAACACGTCATAACGTGCACGTGCGGTTCAACGTTTTTACGTTTATTTTTTCTCTTTAACATCTCCGTCGTAATGTCGGGGTCCTAGAACGACTTATTGTTTTTTAATGTTTTACATGTCACGTGAATGGTTTAACTTTTTTATGTCTAATTTCCGTTTTGTTTTATCTCTTTCGTTTTTATTTTTTTCTTTTAATATGAGTTTTTCTGGTGTTGATGGCCGCTGATAGTGGTATGACTTTGGTGTAACTTGGTATGGTTTTACGCTCCCACCGCAACGCGGCGGGCTTAATACTAGTTATATATATTAATCAAACCATCATAAACGGTTCATGATGTTAGCTAAAAAAACAACTTAGCTTTAGGTTAATTACCTCGACAACCAGAAAAGACTTTGGAGTTTCACGTATATATGTGTTAAGGTAAGGATTTCCATAAACATTGTTTTCCTTTACCTCGTTTCTTTTCCATTCTAGTATAAACTAGAACTAAATTACAAATTATGACATTTATGTTTTAAACAAATTATAAAATGAGACCTTTTGAAGAAACACTTTCACCTAATGTTCTTTATTAGAAAACTTATTACGGTTTTTAACCTTTAAGATAACGCCCATCTGTTTGAGACGCTAACCACCCACAAATGAGCCGTAGATGATGGCCGAAAAATATTTTTATCCTTAATATTCTATTCTCACGTATATTTCCTTTCCTCTTAAAGCTTTTTGTGATTTAACCTAAACCTTCACAAGTCTTCAATTTGGCATAAAAGGCCATCACATATGTCATCCATGGATCGATTTTTCATTAGGGAATTTCTTGATGAACAAGAAGTTGAAGCGTTTTACGGTACATCTTGATGAATTTGTCTATAATCATGTATCAATAATCATGAACCTAGGTCGCATCGATAAGCCTCTCGTGTTGTTATGTTTTTGTTCTACACAAAACTGCGTTTAATCATGTATTGTAATCAGACTGTTTTATTAATAGATAATGTTATTATAGTGTTTAGTTAATGAGTTGTAGTCATACTATTTTATTAATAGATGAGTTATTATAGTGTTAAGTTTATGAGTTGATGCTTTTTAGGTGGTGTTTGTTTTCTTAAAAAACATCTGTGAAGCCTCTTCTGTCTGCGCCGCGCAGACATTAGCGTCTGCAGACTATTTGTTTTTTTGAAAAAATTTCATTAAAAAACATCTGCACGTGGTCTTCTTGATGCAGACATAAAAATATAACTTCAAACCACTTCTCAACTTCTCAACCTTTTTGACAAAACCCTTGCCATCACCCCTCACCAGCCGCCGCCTCCCTCCCGTCGGCCGCCTCCACTCGCCGACGCTTACACCGCCGCCTGCAGCCCCCATCTCGCGCAACCAGCTGCCTCCACACCCTCCACCCTCGCCCTCACCACCGACAACTCTCCCCCTCGCCATCAAATCGCAACTAAATAGATGAACTGTATGTGCTAATCAAAGAACAAAAAGTCTATACAATCAGGAAACTGATGATGTCACAGGAGTTTACCTCTGAAAGGCGACGTTAGACGATGGTGTGCGGGGGAGAAACGGTGGTTGTAAGTTGAATATTAGAAGGTGAAATTGAGTGAGGCGAGTATTTATAAAGGGTGTTACAGGGATCTGAAACAACGAAGGCTCGTGGAAGCGACAGTGGGACAGAGTGAACTCCGGCCGCCGTGAGAGTGGCTGTGACAGGTGGTGGAAGGTGTAAACACACACACTTATCTTGCAGTTTGCAGAAGTTAAATCAAACATCTAATTCTTGCAGACTGCAGAGGTTTGGTAAACTTCTTTTACAAATGTCTGCAAATGTGATACGCAGACTGTAGAAATTTTACCTCTAAAACAAACAAACTAAGGTTCACCTTAGTGTACTATGGTTTGGATGTAAAACTTAAAAATTTTTATTTTGTTTCATCAACTAGTAGTGATCCAACTAACATGTGTTTCATTGATTAATGAATAATGTGATTGTATTTTTTAAGTTAATGAGTCAATGCATTTACTTTTTTTAAAGTGTGGTTGCTTTATGGTTTATGTTAATTTGACGTATTTACCTGTTTGGAAGTGTTAATTTTGACATTGAACATCACTTGAAAAATCATCAATCTCAGTTTTAGTTACATGTTCTTGTGCGGCTGTTTGATTGTACATACGCGTTCATTGTTGGGCTGTTAAATATGCCCGTACATGGCTGTTAAGCACGCCCATACATGGCTGTTAGTATGCTTGTAAAGGGTTGTGTTAGCCGAGGGCTTAATTTGGATCGAAAATACCCGATGAACAAACAAAACAGCAACGGTCCCGGCGAGTTACAGACACACTACCCGCAAGTCTCGTTGAGCAGATTACACTAATCCGTTTCTCGATACAGTCACACCACGAGAAGAGAACTAGCTGTCCAAGATCACCTTCTAAAACCTGCCAAATTTTAGAATAGCAATTGAACAATATACCCTCTGACTGCAGAGAATAAAATTTAGGAAATTCAAAATCTGCTTCTCATTTCCTCTTTTTCGGTACATAAGATTGAAAGAAACAATAACTGTCAAACACACTACCATCCACGTTCCCAACACTTGTGGAAATTTACTATATACTAATTTCTAACTTTGTTTTGCATTGTTAGTTGTACCATTAGCATACTTGGTTGTACCCTACTTTGTTTTTATTTATTTTTTTCTTCTAATCTTTAATTTTTTAATACTAACCCCTTACTTTTACAATTTAACCCCAACACTTTTTCACTTTCAATTTTGGTTCTTATACTTTTTATCTTTTATAAAATTTTTGTTTTTCGTTTTGGTTTTTACGAGTTAACACGTCGCAACATGCGTATGTGGTTCAACGTTTTTAAACCTATTTTTCCAGTTTAACAACTCCGTCGTAACGTGTCCTAGATCGACTAAGTTATTATTTTCTTTGTTTTACATGTCACGTGTGTGTTTCAATGTTTTTACTTCTACTTTTCTTTTCATTAAATTTTATTTTTTCGTTTTGATTTTTTTATACGAGCATTTTCGGTGTTGATGGTAGTTGGCGATGGTTTGAAATTGGTGCTATTTGACATAGCTTTACGCCCCCGCCGCAACGCGGTGGGCGTAATACTAGTTTAAACTAATACTTTGACAACTTCAAACAAAAATAAAATAAAACAAGTGGGAAAAATCAATAAAATAATTAGATGCGGTGGAAACAGAACGTGGAGGCTTCAAATAAGCTGATCAAGTGTTTGGGCCTGGAGGCAGTGGGTCATGGGCTGGGGCTTCCCTATCAGGTTGGGCATATGTGCTCATTATTAGGCATACATTATGAGTTTAAATAAATACACTTCATGAGTTTAGCATAGCTTTTTGATAGCAGTAAAAACTACCTTCGGGGACTGTTTGGCATCATCAAAATGATATTTCGGTACTGTTCTTTTACAACAATAATACCTGCATTTTAAGGACTGTTTTGATAGCAATAAACTGCATTTTGGGGACTGTTTTCGCAGCATTAAAAAGGGAATTTCGGGACTATTTTTTACAGCAATAAAAACTGCAAATTAGGGACTGTTTTGGTAGTAATAAATTGTATTTTGGGGATTGTTTTCGTAGCATTAAAATGGTATTTTCAGAACTGTTTTTTACAGCTACAAAAACTGCATTTTAGGATGTACTTCACTAACCTTCTCAACCAAGATTCTCAATTCAAACACTTATGATGGGCAATATGAAAGCTCTCCTATAAGTCTTGATGATCTCCACCCTTTCCGCCCAACGTTAACAAATTACTAAGGACGAGTGGTGCGAACTTCAGTCTAGAGGAGGACAAATTAATAATCTCCGCATGGCTAAATTATAACTTTAATGTCATTTAATGAACAGATAAAAAACACAATCAACTCCGGGGAAAAATCTTTGAGTATTTTTAACAACATCAAGAAAAACAACCGAGAAGACGGTTAAGTCTTTTAATACATTGGTGGTCGTGTATTCATAATGCCACAAATAAATTTCGTGCAAAACTAGCTCAAGTCGAAGGGTTAAATCAAAATGGCATGACCGAGCAAGACAGGGTAGATTTTCCACGCTATTGTTTTGAGCGTAATTTATATTTTCTTTCATTTTGCTGACATTTATTTATTCTCAAATAAATGCAAGCTTGAGAAGGCAAAGATCATGTACCAATCACTAGAAAAGAGAAACTTTCAGTTCCATCATTGGAACCTATTACAGGATCAACCTAAGTGGATTGCACGCTCCACAAAGAATATATCAAAACAACGTAGGACTATTGTCCCATCCCCAACCCTACCTCAACCCTAGTGCGAAATGTGAATGAGAACTAAGTTATCGTATCAGACCGACCAATAGGTAGAAAGGCCGAAAAAGCAAAAGGAAAGGCCAAGGCAAGTAAGATGAAGAAATTATTCAACTCGAAAAGATGAAGTATACTCTTTTAGAGTCACGCGCTCAAAAGAAAGAGTTTTATCGACTTAAGGTTGAGAATATAAAGTATGAAAAGGATAGAAAGAGTAAATATAAGTCTGTCAAGAGGACGAAAGGTTTAAGCTCAAATTGAGAAACTAGAGCTTGCAAGGAAGGAATCAGATCAACAAATTATGATGATGGATGTGAGTGTCATGACAGAAATGCACTTATTATATTTTGAGATACTTTAGAATGAAATCCCCTACAGTTTCAAGCATGTCTGCCTCTCATCATGATTTTTCTCAATATGATTCAAAAGCCTTCGGTCCTCAAAATATAACAATTCAAAAGTCTCTGATCATCTAAATACAACGATTCAAAAGGCCCATCCAGTTCAAGCATTACTACCTCTCATCATGATTAATCTCTGAAGTTTCTCAAAATATTATCGTTGCATTTCTGACACGACACTCACATCCATCGTCATTATTCGTTGATCTGATTCCTTCCTTGCAAGCTCTAGTTTCTCAGCCTCGAGCCTCAACCTTTCGTCCTCTTGACGGACTTTATTTTACTCTTTCTCCTTGTCATACTTTACCTTCTCACCCTTAAGTCGGTAAAACTTTTTTCTCTTGAGCGTGTGACTCCTCTAAACGAGTATGCTTCATCTTCTCGAGTCAGGTAATTTCTTCATCTTGCTTGCCTTGGGGTCTTTCCTTTTGCTTTTTTCTGTCTTTCTACCCATTGGTCAGTCACGATAACTTAATTCTCGTTCACATTTCGCACTGGGGTTGGGATAAGGTCGGGGATGGGACAATCGTCCTTTGTTTTGGTATATTCTTCGTGGAACGTGAAATCAGTTAGTTTGATCTTATAATAGGTTCCAACAATGCTCGAATTGAAAGTTTCTCTTTTATAGTGATTGGTATATGATATTGCATTCTTAAGCTTTCATTTATTTGAGAATAAAATACATGTTAGCAAAGTAAAAGAAAAATTAAATTACGCTAAAAACAATGATGTGGAGAATCTACCTTGTCTTGTTTGGTCATGCAACTTTGATTTAACCCTTCGACTTGAGCTAATTTTGCACAAAATTTATTTGTGGTCTTTTGAATACACCACCACGTTTAAAACCTTCACTGTCCGCTTGGTTGTTATTTCTTTATGTTGCTGAAAGTACTAAAAGGTTTTTTTTCCTAGGACTGAATGTGTTTTTAATATGTTCCTTGAAAGGCATTAAGGCTACAATTTAGTCATGCGAAGACGATTAACTTTCTTCTAGGTTGAAGTTCGCACCCCACGCCCTCACTTATTTGTTAACGTTGGTTGGATTGTTAGGTGGAAAGGATGGAGAGTCATCAAAACCTACAGAGTTACATGAGAACTTTCATATTCCCTGCCATGAATGTGATCGAAATGAAAATATTGACTAAGGATGTTAGTGAAATACATCCCTTGTGAATCCATATCTACGAAATTGAATAAGTGTTATAAAACTATCCAGACAATTATGAAACAGTTAGATATATAGTTTATATTGATATGAAAAAAAGTCCTGAAAATACCATTTTAGTGATGCTAAAACTAATAGGCAGGCTCTCAAGGACGATCCACAGATTTTGGTTCGATATTTAGGTGGGTTAGATACCCGGGTTGCTAATGTCATGAAGTTGTACCCTTATTCAACTTTGGATGAGTTGACACTATTGGCTCACAAGGTTGATAGATATCACCAAAACAAAGGAAAATATGAAATTGGTCGAACCGTTCTCAAGACCCCAACCTAAACTAAAACAACCTTAGTAAACAACACCACCACCACACTAGAAAGCTCAACGACCCCAACTTGCGTTCCACATCGGTGTTTTCGATGTCAAGGCTTAGGGCACATTGCTTCTGAGATGGTCACTTTGGCTGAGTATAAGGAGGTGAACAATTCGTATGTTGTTGATCAATCCTTGGGTTCCATGGAAACTATCGATGTTGTCGAAGAACTTGTGGGCCCTGATGAAGGGGCCTGCCTTGTTGTTCGGTGACACTACGTGAAGCTATTTTTCATACAAGATGTACCATTGCTCAAAGTGTTTACACCGTAATTATCGATAGGGCAGCTGCAACAATGTTGCTTCCCAAACCTTGGTCTCCAAACTAAACTTGACCACTAAAACCCATCCTTCTCCTTATGTGATTCAATGGCTCAACCTAGGTAAATGAATTCGCATTTCTCATCGAATTCTTTTATTTGTAAGTATTGGCAGGTTATATGTGGAAGATATTTGGTGTGATGTCATTCCAATGGATGCTTGTCATGTACTCTTGGGTCGTCCTTGGTCATTTGATCGCCGCGTGATGTACAACGACTACCGGAACATGGATTCTTTCAACTTCAACGCACGTCGAGTTGTACTCACCTTAATGTCCCTAGCCACCCCCTCAACTAAACCTTCCCAATACTTGAGCACGCTGTTAAAGGTTGAGCAACAAGAATATATTTCTATCAATGACTGTTTCCATTATGTGTCATACCACATATGATGTTGTTCAGGTGGCTAGTTTTTACTTCAAGGAAGTCGTTCGTCTCCGTGGGATTCCATGCTCTATGGTTAGTGATAAGGATATCAAGTTTTTTATCATTTTTAATAACTTTACAATGGAAAATGGGTACTAAGCTCAAATTCAGTACCTCCGGTCACCCATAAACTGATGGGCAGAGAAAGGTTACCTATCGCACCCTTGGATTCCTACTTCAAGCTCTCATCACTACTACTTTGAAACAATGAGAAGATTTGCTACCTTAGGCTAAATTTGCTTATAACAGAGCCCCAGCAACACTACCAGTCTTAGGTGTTGTTTGTTTTTTCTGCAGGAAAACGCCTGCAGTATGCGGACCACATCTGCAGCAAAAGAGGTGGACCAAACGTCTGCAGTCTATAAGAAAAAGAGTGTTTGTTTTTTAACATCTGCAGACTGCTAATATTACAAATCAAACAAAATCTTAAACCAAATAATACTACATAAACCACAAATCAACTGTAACCTTAAACCAAAACACAAATTATGCTTAGGGTTTCAACATAGATGATGGTGGATTCACCGGTGGCGGGTTGGCCGGCGATGGCGGGTTGGCCGGCGATGGCGGGTAGGCCGGTGGTTGCGGGGTGGGCTGGCGGTGGTTGAGGTGGAAGGCGCAACAGGGACGGGTGGCTCCAACGGCGATGGAGGTCGACGGTGAGAGGGAAGGCGCAACAGGGACGGGTGGTTGCAGCGGTGGTGGGGGGGGAGGGGGCAACGGGCGCAGGTGGGGAGAGGGGGGCCTGCGGGCGCAAGTGGGGGGAGGGGGGCCGGCGGGCGCAGGTGGGGGAGGGGGGAGGCGGACGTAGGTGGAGGGAGGGGGAGGCGGGCGCAGGTGGGGGGAGGGGGGCCGACCGGTAGGGGAGGTGGGGCGGCCGGTGGAGGGAGATGGGGGGAGGTGGGGCGGCCGGTGGGGGAGGTGGGAATGTATTGAAAAGTTGAGAAGAGGTTAGAAGACCTCAGAAGTGGTAGGTCCATGTCTTCTCCACGCAAACGTCATGAAGATGTTTTTAAATGAAACGTCTTCCAAAAAACAAACAATCTGCGCACTCAAAACCTCTTCCCGCGTCTGCGTGCACGCAGATGAAGAGGTGGGAAAGAGCTTTTGAAGAAAAACAAACACTACCTTAGTCCCTTCCAAGTTGTTTACGGGTTGAACTCGAAGACACCACTTGATTCAGTATTCCTTGTTACATCCTCAAAGTTCAATCAAGAGGCCAAAGACCAGGCTGTCAATATTAAGTCCCTACATCAATACGTCTATGATAAAATCACAAAATCCAATAAACTCCTTAAGTACTGTTGTGATAAAGGACGTAAGCACATTTTGTTTCAGCCAAGTGCTCATGCGGGTTCATTTTAGCAAGGATCATTTTCCGGCCAAACGTTGTTCCAAGCTTAGCCCTCAGTTTATAGGTACATTTAAAATTCTTGCCAAGGTCAATGACAGCGCCTACAAGGTAGACCTTCCTTGCACTCCTAATGTCGCATCCACGTTCAACATAGAAGATCTTTAACCCTACTATGATCCTGATGAGCCCATTCCAAATTTGAGGGCAAACTTTTCTAGAGATGGGGAGGATGACAGGCAGGCTCTCGAGGAGCCGGTCAATGTTGTTGATCCGAACCCGATCCTAGGCCTAGATCGAGTCAAAAAAAGGAACACATGGGTCAACTTGATTCGGTCAGATCTCTCTAACACTTGATCCTAGGCACCGCTCCACATTTGCCACATGCTAGTCACTTGATCCCCGACAACCCACGTTTTAGACATACCAGTTCGGGGTTAATTTAGTTTTTAATTCCATATCATTTTATTTTGGTATTATTTTTATTTATTTTGACCCTGTCATGGTAGCTTATTTTTTCACTAAATGTAGACTACGTGGGTGGTTGTATTCCTTTACGGGCATATCTAACATCCCAATAATGAGCACATATGCATAATCAACCAGTCACACAAGAATATATACATGTAACCAAAACTAAGATTAATGATTTAATTTAAGTGATGTTCAATGGCAAAATTAACACTTCCAAACAGGTAAACAAATATGTCTAATATATATAAACCATAGAACAGCCACAATTTCAAACAAGTATACGCATCAACTCATAAACGTAAAGCTACAATCACATTATCTATTAATCAATGAAACACATATTAGTTGGATCACTACCTATCAATTAAAACAAATAGATTTTTTAAAAGTTTTACATTCAAACCATAGTACAATCAATAAGCATTAACTTTTGTGGCAATAACATTATCTATGAATCAAAATAGTCTAACTATAGAAGTGTATCACTAGTTTATTTTATTTGGGGATTAAGGAATTAGGGTTTCAAAACTTCAATGCAATTGAACTAGGTAATGGAGTAGTGAAAAAAAAAACAAAAAAAAAAAACAAAAAACAAAAAAAACAATAAACATCTTACAAAGTGAAGCATTTGAACCATGTAATGGAGTAATCGAACAAAAATATTAAAAACCAAGCAATCAAACAATCACACATAGATAAACTTTAGTAAAGAACCTACCAGTGGAAACAATCGATGTTAATAACGTGGGTACACGATCCATGAATCAAAGAAGATTGGCGATTGATGAACCAAGAAGATGAAATGAATCAATGAAGATGAAGATGAAAATGAAGGGTTGTTGATCATAGATTTACAATAGAGAACGGAAGGGGTTGTTAATATATGATGTGTATGGTAGCTTTCTTAAATTTTAATTGATAGATTATAAAGATAAGGCATACTTAGAAATTAAAATAGATGGGTAATTTAGAAGATTTTTAAAATTTACCTTAAATTATAAGGATAAGGGAGAGCATGCCAAATATAAGGATAAGGGAGAGTATGCCAAATATAAGGATAAGGGAGAGTATGCCAAATGGGATGTTGAATGCTCTAAGATAACCATTGAAGTCAATTGTGCATTGGCATATGTTATGTCTAATGTTCCTTGGTTAACTTATGTTAACTATTTGATGATTTTTACGGACATAATAATACATGGAAAATAAACAAGTTTCCCTAGAAAAGAACATATACATATTATAACCATAAGTGTTCTCCAAAGGAGAGCTTTTATGGTTTAACCTAAAAAATGTTGATTTCTTTGAGCTAAAGTGAGAGAGAAAAAGATAATCAATGGTGCTTAGAGTTTCTGGTCATCCTATAAGATTATGGATAGTACAACAAACCCATGCAACTTATTTGGAAAAAAAATCATCTACAGGCTCATGAAAAAATGACATGAAAGATGCTTATTTCACGACTATCACAAATGACAAAGCATTTTAACATAATCAAGAACTCTGTACAACATTTGAATCAAATAAAAAGTATGATTTAAATGGTATGTATTCTTAGGGTTAGCGGAAGAAGTAAGATTTCATGTAGTCGAGGCGCGCCTCGAGGCGAGGCGGTAAGAAACCGTACATGAGGCGGCGCCACATGGGGTTCATCTGGTACGTACGCCTCAAAGGGGTGAGGCGGTGAAAAAAACGCCGAGGCGGGACGTGATTTGAGGCGTTGAGGCGAAAATTTTGGCATGTTCATGTTGCCGGAGTTGCAAGTCGTAGGAGGTCGCCGGAGTTGCAGGTTGCATAAGTTGTTTCAAGGAGTGAGGGAAGATGAACAAGATGATTAAAATGCAACAAAAAATACTAAATATACAAGTCTTCAAGTAGCATAGCTGCAAAAGTGTTGCTAATCACTGTAGAGGACTGTAGAAGTGCAGGCTGTTGCA
This sequence comes from Flaveria ramosissima, assembly GCA_025215565.1. Lineage (NCBI taxonomy): Eukaryota > Viridiplantae > Streptophyta > Magnoliopsida > Asterales > Asteraceae > Flaveria > Flaveria ramosissima. Next base: position 29,684,570 of record CM046042.1, read on the forward strand.
ATCACTGTAGAAGGCCTGCAGGCTTTTTCTTTGTAGAGTTCTTTGTAGGCTTTTTCAAATGTTTATTTTTATATTTATTTATAAATATAAGTGCAGAAGTGCAGGCTGTTTATATACGCGTCGTGAGGCGAAGGGAAAACGCCTCGAGGCTCGATTCCGTTCTTTTAAACTTTGCATGTAGTACATATAGATCACAGAAGTGGATTTGCAATGCCTAACCAAAAGTAACGACTACTCACAGCACAAGAGTTTTAAAACTAACAGTCAGGTTTACCTAGGCAGTAGGCATTGAAGTAGAAAGAATGACATACGCCAAGAAATGTAAGCCATCCTGGATTTTACCCACGGCTGTAGTCCGATTAACACGTAGATCTTCAGAAAACGAGTTGACTTTATCTTGAATTGATTTCTCTGGCAAAACTTTAGGAGAATCAAGAGTAGCAGCTTTGATGGCTGCTGCATAAGCTTCTGCTACATCTGATATGCCTGTATAGTCGATTCAGATTAGGATAATCAACATCTTGCAATATTAAAGGAAACTCTATTTCAAACTGTAATAACCAAAGTGTCTATATTAGGGATCTTGAACTAGATTAAATCATTAAAATAGATTTGCTTTTGCTGGTGTCCTAGATGGTAACTTTTTTTATTGTAGTAATACTTTTTTTTAAGTTTATTAGATAACATTCACATTCTTAATTAAAGATTAGACCGTAAGTAGTCTGTTGGACACTTTACACTAACTATGTTGCAAAAAGATAATCAAATGATCAGATTAGAAAGGATTTCTAAATTAAAAAGATATATTATACATACCTGTCACAAAACTAACAGCAACTGCCTCCAGGTATCCAGCCATTGATTGTGTTTTCGTTCTCATTGTTTTAGCTTTTTCTATAGAATCCTCGGGCCATTCAATTTTCACAATATTCTCATCATCAGCATCTTGGGCATTGTTTGCATTGTGTATAACTGATTTCCCTAGGATCAGAAGTTGAGATAATGCAATGCAGCACATTTCTGAAAGTCTCTGCATACATATAACAAGAATTAATTTACTTTTCATGACTTTGTATTGTAAAATTTTTAGAAAAAAATGGTATATCTGTACATGAATGCCCTCAGAGTGAAGAGAATCTAGTCTGCCACCTGTTCTTTGAACGATATCAACTGGGGACAGTCCTGCTAAAGCATTTGCAAAGCTGCAAATGTCATTTAAACCCTTAATAGATTATTAATTAAAACATTAGCAAAGATGGATTTGAGCAAGATTAAAAGACAGTATTACCCTGCGGCCATTTCTGCAGCCTTGCTCACACTTGATCTGTGAAAACTCATGATCTCATCATCCGTGCATCCAGCTACACTCTCGACATTCTTTCCCTTTTCTGATTCAATTATGTTTCCATCAGTTGAATGGTCTAGTATCAGCATTTGCTGGACCTCTTTAAGCTTTACATCATATGCAGATTTTTCTTCTGCTGACAACTTAGCTTTTCTTCGATTAAATAACAAGGCATAATGGTTTGACAATGCCTCAAGTTCCTGTAATTCAATATCATGACTCGGGATTCATTTGAAGTAGCCTAAAATAATTTTACATTATATGAATTAAATGAGAGACTAGGATGTACCTCCAGCTGCTCCGGTCCTCCATAGATGTAGAAGCATCTATCAAACGTGACCTCCTCCACCAACTGATCCTCTTCTGTTTCATGTCCACTTTTACCAGCATTTTTGGCAAATTCCATGCCTGATTCTGTGATCAGAAGATCCACTGTTTCTTTTCCAACATACTCAAGAACTTGGATGCCCTTAGCAGTAAAAGCTTTTCCGGTCTGTTAAATACTTAAATCAAACCATAACATAAAATAAAATATAACATAACTTTTTAAGAGATATTGACAAGAAAGGATTTATGCTAACCTCTAAAACAGAACCTGCTGCAGGTAAACCACCTTGTTGTATAGAGCTCTCAAGCCTGAAGAAATATTTATAGTTTGAGCCAGTGAGATGGGTGGCCCAGGAAGGTGAGTAAAATTCAAGTTCAGGTTGAAAATGATCACTTTTTAGTATGGGTTAGAATGGGTTATAGTTTGGGTTAACCCTCAAACAGTTTCTTTGTCCATTCTATTTAAATTTTAATAAGTAACTAATGATTTAAAATCTAGAAAAAAATACTATTACACTTAAAATATAGATCTATAATAAAAAAGATTTAGGAGGTTGTATGCATAAAACCTAAACTTCAGCTGACTTTTAACCCATTTGACACATTCCTTTTTAGTTGGATTTTTTTTCTTTTTGGCCTGTTTGAGATAAAACACAGCCTGATCAACTCATTCATGAGCAATGTGGATGAAACTGCCACCTCTAAAACAGCTAAAAGCCTTTTGCTTTTATCACAGTTGAGCAAAGAAAATTGTATGCCATTATGTTGACTTACTTCTGAACAAAACTGGAACCCTCTTTCCAAGCGTTACCTAAAGCCTGCCATGCTCCTGAAGCAAAGTTCTCTACAGAAGTGTCGATGGCCTTTATACCCTGTAACAAAAGCCAAAGACATTTGATGTTTATGATTATATTAAACAATCACCACCATGTAATGTTTACAACAAAATGTACTTAGTTATGTTTTTCTATACTGAACTATTATATACTATATAGAACTTGCCTGGCCAAGAAATGTGTCCTCACTAGCTTTCTCGAGTCTTTCCAGAGCAACCTTTCGCTTCTTATCATCTTCATCTTCACTTTCTTGATCTTTATCAGAAGCTTCCGGAAGATCCTCCTTAGAAGATTCTGAATCTTCAAACTCATTTTGCAAGTCAGATATACTATTAGCAGCTGTCTTAGCAACCTCAGCAGCCTGTAAACACAAAACAATGGTTAATGAAACTCAATGTATGGCAGAGTCAATGGCAATACAAAAAGCTACTGGTCATGAAACAAGAACAGGGGACTGCACATCGACTTGTAACCAATCAATGCAGAATTAATAATGAAGAAAAACAAGCTAAAGAAAAAGAGCCATGATACTTCTTTTTCTATATAACCATATACTATTGATATCGAATGCACAATTTCACCAACTAAAATCATCACGGATAGTCACGTGAGTCGTGAATCATTGCAGCAAAAAGACCCCCAACTGTTTGGATTTCAACTTCAGAAATGATATTCCTGTTCTTCCTAATGAAGTCCTACTTTCAGTTTATGTGTCAAACTTTCCTTATAGTATCACTCAAATTAGATGGTATGAGTAAATATGCAACAAAATCGACATCAAAACTTCATTAATGGCCACCAAATTTGAAATCACAGTTAATCAAAAACATCCCATAAAGGTTTACTAGCATTTAAAACTGATAACTGTCAAAACGAAACCCTAGATCCCAAACATTGAGTAAGTGACAGCAAAACCCTAATTTGTTCTCCATGATCTCTCGATAAGCAAGCAGCAGCAAATTACTCGAGAATGCAATACAAAACGAAGTGCATTTTGCAAATGAAATAGCATTATACACTGCGAGAGATCTCTTCAGCAGCTTTCTGAAGATCTGAAAGAACAGATAACGGAGAGAAGCCCCAGCCCCATCCACCACCGGCATTATGTTTCTCTTCCACCGGCTGTATGTCGTCGGTTGATGAAGGTTTTATGGTGGCGTTTGGCTCCATTTTTAAGGGTTTGTGATTTGGGAATCTGCAAAAGCAATGGTTTTGATGGATCAAAGAGTTATGGTGAATCGCGTGTTTGTTGGGTCTCGAATGAAACGAAAGGTGTTTGGATCTTGAAGATGACTTCTGCTTCACTACACGTCTATCAACCGTAGGAAGTAGTTTGTTTGATTTTGGGTTTATATTTAAATATTTAAACTACTCGTACCAGTTCGTATTTATATTTTTGAATGAGAAACATACGATTATGATTTGGATGATATGTTTTATAGTAAATTACATAGACAGTGAGGTTTGCATGTTTTGTAAGTTTAATCCTTATTTTTCAAAAATTACAGATATGAGTCTGAACAATGCATGATATGCACACCGGTAGTCCCCGACACTAACTGAGTTTAGGTTTCTTTGTTAAGTCAATGTAAAATTACCAATATACCTCTAAATTTAAAAAATAATAATTTCTAAATATAACCAAACTTACCCCCACCCACCACATCTCACCCCAACCCTCCATCTTCTTCATCCGTCTTCATCTTTATCACCATCACCACCACCTCTCCACCACCATATGACAAATCAAGCACTACCATTGGTCTAAGTTTTTTTTTTCTCTCTCCCCCCTCCCTTCTCTCTATCTCCTTCTCTTTCCCTTTCTTTCTCTCTCTCTTTCTCTCTCTTCTAAGACCACCAGGCATAAGGCCACCTCTATTTCTTTGTCCAGATCCAAGGGTGCAACGACGATGATGGTAGGTTGAGGGTGTTGCTGGATGGTGGTTGTGGTTGAGGGTGTTGGTGGCAATGACGGTGGTGGGTTGAGGGTGTAGGTGGCGACGTTGGTGATGGGTTCAAGGTAGAGGCGGTTGTGGAGGTGGGTTGAGGGTGCAACGGCAACGGTGGTGGTGGGTTGACGGTAAAGGTAGCGGTGGTGGTGGGTTAAGGGTAGAAGCAGCGACGGTGGTGATGGTTGAGGGTGTTGCAACGACGTTGGTGGTTGGTTGAGGGTGTAGGTGGCAACGGTGGTGGTGGGTTGAGGGTAGCAGCGGCAGCAGCGGTGGGTTGAGGGTAGACCGCGGTGGTGGGTGTTGAATATGGAGAAGAAGATAAAAAAGGGGTATTTTGGTCTTTTTAAAAAACTAACAAAGAAAACCTTTGTTAGTGTCAAGGACTAGGGCTGCAAACGAACTGAACCTTCAGCGAACAGTTCGTGAACCGTTCGGCGGGAAGTTCGTTTATGTTCGTTTGTTAGTAAATGAATGAACACGAACAAGAAAATGTTGTTCGTTTAGTTAAACGAACGAACATGAACACAAGCCGCGTTCGTTCATTTATGTTCGTGAACGTTCGATAATGTGTTCGTTAATGTTCGTTCGTGAATGTTCAATAATGTGTTTGTTTATGTTCGTTAATGTATTTGTTTATATTCTTATTTTTTATGTCAGTTATTTTTATGACTATTATATCAAGTATTTTTTTAATATTTATGTAAAGTGCTTATTTAATTTTGATTGATTTTGTGTAATGTTTGTAATAAAAAATATAAATTTTATTTTAAAATAAATCTATAATAATCAGTATTCGTTTGTGATCATTAGCTTCTTTGTGTTCGTCATGTTCATGAACAGTTGATTGTGTTCATTTGCTTTTGTTTGTGTCCATTTGCGTTCGGTAAATATTCGTGAACAGTTCATGAACATGTTCATATTCTTAATGAACGAACAAAAACAAGAAATCTTGTTCGATAAGTGTTCATGAACAGTTCATGAACAAGTTCATTACTTAATGAACGAACACGAACAAGGCCTTGTTCGTGTTTGTTCGGTTCGTTTGCAGCCCTATCAAGGGCCATCGACGTGCACTCTTTACATAGTTCAGGCCATCATTTGTAATTTATTGAAAGTATTGACTAAAGTTACAATACGTGCATACACAAGGGACTATCCGTGTAATTTACTCTAAGTTTTATTTTAATTGACCCGATCTATCCTCATCCCATTCTGCATTTGTGACAACCGACAACTTCAGGTCAATACCCGACCTTGACTTGGTAATATTTACCCCTATAATACTTGATTTTCAATTGAAATTTAATTGTTGAAGTTGTTTTATGCATTGCAAAAATTTCATGCATTACATTTCATGCATAGGTGATTAGGCGTAATTACCATTTTTTTACACGCGATACAACCGACACACAGACGAGCGTTGATGATAATTAATATACATGTACTAATAAACTCTTTTAGGTGTTTCAAAGTATTTTATATTCTATTGGTTCAAAGTATTTTAGATTCCAAATCAAATACATTGGAAAAACTCAAATTTATAAATAAACCTTAACGCGTAAACTAATATTTACCCGGATAAAACGCGTATAACGCATTACTACATACACAAGTTATTACTTACATATTATCAATATTATAATATGTGACCTTATATGATTTATTATAATAATTTTTACGTATTTTAAAGTGTAACAAGTAAAAATATAAAAATATATAAAAATTCCCCTAATACAAGAAATACCACCCAAATACATATTAAAAACAAAAAGAAATTTGAAAACAACCCCCCACACCCCTTGGTCGTCCCCCCACCCCCCCCCCCCCTCTCTTCTCTTCCCCATACAACCTCAAAAGTGATGAAGGTTGCTTGTTTGACTTTAAGGTGTAGACATTCCATTTTGGTGTAACAACTTTTGCTTTTGTTGAAAGCACCAAGTTGCATTTCCATGAATGGCCATCTCCATTCTTCATCCTCTCGACCATTGGTGTCTAGCAAGACACCAAAAGAGATGGACCAAATGCAAGGCTTAGCCTTATAAATAAGAGTGCATTATGCACCATCACCACCCAACATCCCTTCTACTCCCCTCCCTCTCTAAAATTTCGGCCAAAGACCCCACTTCACCATCTTTCAAAACTCATCTTCTACAAATCGAAGTGTTTCAAGTGCTCTTGGGTGAAGATCAAACAATTCTTGAATGTTCCAAGCATCCTACAACATCTTCTCTATTTTTCCTAGGTTGGTTCTTAGTTCAAATGATCAAGTCTTCTTTTTCCTTGCATTTCAAGACTACCATCTCTTTCTCCTTGCTTGTTTAAGGTTAGCACCTTGTTTCTAATCTTCTATACATCACCATGATGTGTTCATGTTCACTAACTCATCCAAAAGTGCTCTAGCAAAGTTTAAAAAGTAACAAAACATGTAAGACAATTTCTGGCAGATTCATGTTCTGTGTTTTCGACACCATAACTCGACATAAACATGGTCAAATGAACAGTTTATTGACCCTAACATTAACTTTAGGGTCTAGTTTTTAACTCATCCAACCTTGAAATTTTTAGATGAGTATAACCTATCCAAAACGTACAAACATGATTAAAGTGTTGAACCTGAATTTTTGGCAGAATAGATAGTGCAGAAAGATTGAGGCATAGGTTATGTTTAAAGTAATCAAATGGAGATTTTCCTTCTGTGGTAACTTAGCTTAAAGTGTTAGGTTTAAAAGTACTATAGGCTCTATTTGTGAATGTAGGGTTTGACCCCTCAAAAAGGTGAAATCCATGGACATGTACAGAAAAATGCTGCACTGACATCTGTTGCTTCATGACCCATTTCGAGGCACTTAAACTTAGTTACATACTACAAGATATACTTTTTTAAAAACCTAAGACATAGATCTAGATGTGGTAAAAATATCAGATTTTATAAAAATTCTTTGTACTATGAAAAGAGGATGTCAACCAGACCTAAAAATCCTCTTGTTTCTGTCCAATGTCCATATTTATATAAAGTACACTTTTGGAGGTATTTGATGAAAAGAAACTCATACACATGAAAAGTATAATGCTATTATACTTAATATAAACCCCATCCAATACATTATGTGTTTTTATGAAGATAACTATGAAGACAAGAATCTAAATAAAACTTTAACGGCTCAACGTGTCTAACTAGTCAAGTGACATTTTCAAAACTAACTTTGTGGATGAGTTATGCATGACCATCTAGGGTTAGTAATCATGACCTCATGAATATATTGTGATTTTGTTTAGGATATTCATAGACGAATCATACGTACAGACTATTGCTAGAATTCATGCGTGCATTACAGGTGAGTTTCACGGCCCCATTTTACTTATTTTCCTTTTGGGGGAGTTCCTGGACACATTTACTTGTTAATGATTTCACATGTTATATAAGTTGTTTACTTACCGTATAAAGTCCCCAGTTATCGAACCGTTAGTTTATTTCCCAAAGCGAGGTAATCATGGATAGTACTATTGGGTTTGACTACCCCCACCCGGATTAATTACCCTAATCTTGACCAGAGGTCTAAACGGGTGCATTATTAGTCTGTTCACACTCATGATTATGGTAGGCATGGGTAGGGGCAATTTGTTACAGTTACAGTCTAGCTTCGGTTGCAGTGCTTATATAATATTGTAGTATTGTATGACTGACAATCAAATTATGGAAAGACTTGTGGTCCATTACACTGTTTACTATTACTTTAAAACCTGTGAACTCACCAACTTTATGTTGACATATTTTCATGCATGTTTTTCTCAGGTATTTAACATTTGCATCAAGTTAAGCTAGCTTGGTCCACGTCGCATTTAGGGCCATTCATGTTGTTTGGGACATTTATCGTTGTATTTGTCATGTTTTGAAAACAATTACATTAGCTCTACTGCTTCCGCAATTCAACTCTGAAACAATTATGTATTTTTAAACTTATTTGCATCGTATGTTTACTAAACCATGTAGTGGTCGATCAATGACTATGGTCTCCATGACGTTCACGCCCCGCGGGAAACCGCCGTGGTTGGGGGTGTGACAGATTGGTATCAGAGCCATTGGTTATAGGGAATTAGGTTGCATTTAGTGGACTTAGACTATAACCGTAGTTCATTACATATCTTTATCGCTTTATATATTAACCTAACTTGTATAAATTGTACTTGTGTGTTGCCTTGTCTTAGAGATGTCGTCTGCATCGATGCCGATATACATTTTTGACTCAGATGAGGAGTATGAGCCGACATCTCCGACCTCATCCGCAGGATCTACATCAGCCATCCCGATCCCTACGTCCGATGCCGTGCTCCAGCCTACTGGTGCTACTGAGACCGAGACCCCTACACCACCTGCTATCCCTGTCACCGAACCTACTCCCGACCCACACCTGACGCGCCGGAGGCATTACCCTCGACCCGGTTCTCCGGACTACCCCCTCCTCCTCCCGGCACGTATTGGTGGGCGTGTACACCTGAGATTCATGCCGACCTCCCGGAGGAGCTCGTCCCGGGAGTCGTGCGTATCATCGGGCCGCAACTCCCGATGGCCGTTCCACTGACCATGTCTCATATCTTTGTTGAGCCATCCCTACGGTCTGCTCCTATCACTACTCATCCTCAGCCAGTCGACCCCACTCCTGAGGCCATAGATCCCACCCCGCAGCCTGCTGACACTGAGGTAGTTGACCTAGATTCGAAGTCCATTGACACAGTTTCCCTGACAGCCGATACCGACCCGGTCGACTCTGACCCGGTTGACTCCGACCCGATCGATTCTGACTCGGACGATTCCGACCCGACCGATTCCGACTTGGTCGCTTCTGACCCGGAGCCCTCCAAGGCCACCTCCCAGCCTAGTGACCCCACCTCTCACTCTGTTGATCCTATTACCCAGCCATTTGACTCGATCCCTCAGCCCTCTGACCCGACCCCGCTAGCAGACCCTGACCCCCTCCACCTCGCCCCCGAGCCTGCTAACCCCACTCCTATAGCCGCTAGTCCCGAGCCGATGGCTGTGGGCACCCATCGTATCTTTGGTCCGGGTGTACCACCGCCCCCTTACCGTTGCTATCGGACTCACCCTGGAGGTGCGCTTCTTGCACACACTCCTAGGAAGCGGGTTCATATTCCGATCCGTCCTGCCACACCCATCCGAGATTGTACCGCTGAGCCCGAGCCTGCGCCCAAAAGGCGTAGAATCGACGTTCGTCGGTGGGAGTGGATGCCCAGCCGACTAGACGAGTGAAAAGACCATATCGATTCAAGGAGAAAAGTATGGTACGGTGTTAAGGATCATTTCATGTATGAAGGCCCGGAAGTACTTGCGAAAGGGCTATCATGCAATCTTAGCGCACGTAGTGGAGAAGCAAACCGAAGAGAAAAGAATCGAGGATATACCCATCGTGCGAGACTATCCGGAAGTCTTTCCCGAGGACTTGCCCGGACTTCCACCTCAAAGGCAAGTCGAATTTCGAATTGACTTGGTACCCGGAGCTGCTCCAGTAGCATGATCCCCATACCGATTAGCACCATCAGAGATGCAAGAGTTGTCTAATCAATTACAAGAATTGTTAGATAAAGGATTCATAAGACCAAGTTTCTCACCCTGGGGAGCCCCGGTGTTATTTGTTAAGAAGAAGGATAGATCTTTTCGAATGTGCATCGACTACCGGGAGTTAAACAAACTCACCATTAAGAACCGGTACCCCCTCCCTCAAATTGACGACTTATTTGACCAACTTCAGGGATCTAGTTACTACTCGAAGATTGACTTACGTTCGGGATATCACCAATTACGAATCCAAGAGGAAGATATCCCCAAGACCGCATTTTGAACTCGTTATGGCCACTATGAGTTCATGGTCATGCCATTTGGGTTAACCAATACACCAGCTGTATTCATGGATCTCATGAATAGAGTGTGCAAACCCTATTTGGATAAATTCGTGATCGTCTTCATCGATGACATTCTAATATATTCACGAACCAAAGATGAGCATGAACGACATTTAAGGTTAATCTTGGAACTACTCAAGAATGAGAAATTATACGCGAAATTCTCAAAATGCGACTTCTGGATTCGAGAAGTGCAATTTCTCGGGCATGTGGTTAACGAGAAGGGAATACATGTTGACCCATCCAAGATAGAGGCCATTAAGAACTGGGAAGCACCTAAGACCCCGACTGAGGTGCGACAATTCCTAGGTTTGGCAGGTTATTACCGACGCTTTATCGAAAATTTCTCCAAAATAGCCCAACCATTGACAACCTTAACTCAGAAAGACAAGAAATTCGATTAGCAGGAAGCAGCGTTTCAATTGTTAAAGCAGAAATTGTGTTGCGCGCCAATTCTGTCCCTACCAGAGGGGAACGATGGTTTTGTGGTGTACTGCGACGCATCACGACAAGGACTTGGCTGTGTCCTGATGCAACACGACAAAGTTATTGCTTACGCTTCACGACAATTGAAAGTGCATGAGAAAAACTACACTACTCACGACCTGGAATTGGGAGCTGTTGTCTTTGCACTAAAGATTTGGCGACTTTACCTGTATGGTACCAAGTGTACTATATTCACTGATCACAAAAAGCCTGCAGCACATCTTCGATCAGAAGGAGTTAAACATGAGACAACGCAGGTGGGTCGAGTTACTAAACGATTATGACTATGAGATTCGTTATCATCCTGGAAAAGCGAATGTTGTAGCAGATGCTCTGAGCAGGAAAGAACGAACCAAAACTTTACGAGTGCGAGCGTTGGGAATGACGATTCATACGAGTCTATCTACTCAAATTCGTGATGCTCGGTCTGAAGCACTTATAGAACAGAATTTGAAAAATGAATCTCTTCGCGGCATGGATAAACAATTTGAGATCAAGTCTGATGGAGCTCGATACTTTATGAACTGAATTTGGGTGCCAAATTGTGGAAACTTAAGGGAACTTGTGATGAACGAGGCACACAAATCAAGATACTCCATCCACCCGGGCTCTGATAAGATGTATCAGGATCTAAAGGAGTTATACTGGTGGCCGAACATGAAAGCTGACATAGCCATTTATGTTAGCAAGTGCCTCACGTGTTCGAAGGTTAAAGCGGAGTATCAGAAACCATCAAGATTACTCACAAACCGGAGATTCCACAATGGAAATGGGAGCAGATTTCCATGGACTTCATCACAAAACTGCCCAAGACATCCACCGGTTGTGATACGATTTGGGTAATTGTGGATCGACTGACAAAGTCTGCTCACTTTCTACCAATTAAGGAGACTGATAAAATGGAAAGGTTGACAAGAGTTTATCTCAAAGAGGTTGTTTCAAGACATGGAGTACCGATCTCCATTATCTTCGATCGAGACAGTCGATTTACCTCGAGATTTTGGCAATCACTACAAAAGGCCTTGGGTACACGGTTGGATATGAGTACCGCATACCACCCTCAAACAGATGGTTAGAGCGAACGGACCATTTATACATTGAAAGACATGCTTAGAGCTTGCGTGATAGACTTTGGAAACCGTTGGGATACTCATTTACCTTTAGTTGAGTTTTCTTATAATAAAATTATCACACCAGTATCAAAGCTGCACCTTTTGAAGCACTATACGGAAGGAAGTGTCGATCACCACTGTGTTGGACAGAAGTCGGTGATAGTCAACTCACTGGTCCCGAGATCCTACACGAGACCACGAAAAAGATCGTTCAGATTCAGAACCGACTCAAAGCCGCGCGTGACCGTCAGAAAAGCTACGCTGACGTGAGACGTAAACCATTGGAATTCCAAGTGGGAGATAAGGTTCTACTTAAAGTCTCACCTTGGAAAGGAGTCATTCGTTTTGGCAAACGTGGTAAGCTAAATCCTAGATACATTGGACCATTTGAAATCCTAGCCAGGATTGGTCCTGTAGCTTACAAGCTCAAACTTCCTCAAGAACTTAGTAGTGTTCATGACACTTTCCACGTGTCAAATCTGAAGAAGTGCCTGTCAGATGAAACTCTAGTTATACCACTCGATGAGGTTCAAATTGATGAACAACTTCACTTTATTGAGAAACCCATGGAGATCCTAGATCGAGAGGTAAAGAAGATGAAACGAAGCCGCATTCCCATAGTGAAGGTCCGGTGGAATTCCAGACGAGGACCCAAATTTACTTGGGAACACGAAGACCAAATGAAGCTCAACTACCCTTACTTGTTTGAAACCCTAGCATCTGCAGACAACCCTAATTGAATTTCGGGACGAAATTCTTTCTAACATGCGGAGTATGTGACAACCGGCAATTTCAGGTCAATACCCGACCTTGACTTAGTTATAATTACCCCTATAATACTTGATTTTCAATTGAATTCCAATTACTGAAGTCGTTTTATGCATTGCAAAAATTTCATGCATTACATTTCATGCATAGGTGATTCGGCGTAATTACCATTTTTTGTACACGCGATATAACCGGCACACAGACGAACGTTGGTGATAATTAATATACATGTACTAATAAATTCTCTTAGGTGTTTCAAAGTATTTTATATTCCATTGGTTCAAAGTATTTTAGATTCCAAATCAAATACATTGGAAAAACTCAAATTTATAAATAAACCTTAACGCGTAAACTAATATTTACCCGGATAAAACGCGTATAACGCACTACTACATACACAAGTTATTACTTACATATTATCAATATTATAATATGTGACCTTATATGATTTATTATAATAATTTTTACGTATTTTAAAGTGTAACAAGTAAAAATATAAAAATATATAAAAATTTCCCTAATACAAGAAATACCACCCAAATACATACTAAAAAAATTTAAAAATTTGAAAACAACCCCCCACCCCCTTGGCCGTCCCCCCCCCCCTCTCTCTTCTCTTCCCCATACAACCTCAAAAGTGATGAAGGTTGCTTGTTTGACTTGAAGGTGTAGACAATCCATTTTGGTGTAACAACTTTTGCTTTTGTTGAAAGCACCAAGAGAGATGGACCAAATGCAAGACTTAGCCTTATAAGTAAGAGTGCATTATGCACCATCACCACCCAACATCCCTTTTACTCCCCTCCCTCTCTAAAATTTCGGCCAAAGACACCACTTCACCATCTTTCAAAACTCATCTTATACAAATCTAAGTGTTTCAAGTGCTTTTGGGTGAAGATCAAACAATTCTTGAAGCTTCCAAGCATCCTACAACATCTTCTCTACTTTTTCTTGGTTGGTTCTTAGTTCAAAGGATCAAGTCTTCTTTTTCCTTGCATTTCAAGACTACCATCTCTTTCTCCTTGCTTGTTTAAGGTTAGCATCTTGTTTCTAATCTTCTATACATCACCATGATGTGTTCATGTTCACTAACTCATCCAAAAATGCTCTAGCAAAGTTTAAAAAGTAACAAAACATGTAAGACAATTTCTGGCAGATTCATGTTCTGTGTTTTCGACACCATAACTCGACCTAAACATGGTCAAATGAACAGTTTCAAGCCTAACATTAACTTTAGGATGTCTAGTTTTTAACTCATCCAACCTTGAAATTTTTAGATGAGTATAACCTATCCAAAACGTACAAACATGATTAAAGTATTGAACCTGAATTTTTGGCAGAATAGATAGGGCAGAAAGATTGAGGCATAAGTTATGCTTAAAGTAATCAAATGGAGATTTTCCTTCTGTGGTAACTTAGCTTAAGGTGTTAGGTTTAAAAGTACTATAGGCTCTATTTGTGAATGTAGGGTTTGACCCCTCAAAAAGGTGAAATCCATGGACATGTACAGAAAAATGCTGCACTGACATCTGTTGCTTCATGACCCATTTCGAGGAACTTAAACTTAGTTACATACTACAAGATATACTTTTTCAAAAACCTAAGACATAGATCTAGATGTGGTAAAAATTACCAGATTTTATAAAAAAACTTTGTACCATGAAAAGAAGATGTCAACCAGACCTAAAAATCCTCTTGTTTCTGTCCAATGTCCATATTTATTTAAAGTACACTTTTGGAGGTATTTGATGAAAAAAAACTCATACACATGAAAAGTATAATGCTATTATACTTAATATAAAACCCATCCAATACATTATTTGTTTTTATGAAGATAACTATGAAGACAAGAATCTAAATAAAACTTTAACGGCTCAACGTGTCTAACTAGTCAAGTGACATTTTCAAAACTAACTTTGTGGATGAGTTATGCATGATCATCTAGGGTTAGTAATCATGACCTCATAAATATATTGTGATTTTGTTTAGGAGATTCCTAGACCAATCATACGTACAGACTATTGCTAGAATTCACGCGTGCATTACAGGTGAGTTTCACGGCCCCATTTTACTTATTTTCATTTTGGGGGAGATTAGATGCAAATTACTATTTTTCTGGACACATTTACTTGTTAATGATTTCACATGTTATATAAGTTGTTTACTTACCGTATAAAGTCCCCAGTTATCGAACCGTTAGTTTATTTCCTAAAGCAAAGTAATCATGGATAGTACTATTGAGTTTGACTACCCCCACCCGGATTAATTACCCTAATCTTGACTGGAGGTCTAAACGGGTGCATTATTAGCCTGTTCACACTCATGCTTACGGTAGGCATGGGTAGGGGCAATTTGTTACAGTTACATTCTTGCTTCGGTTGCGGTGCTTATATAATATTGTAGTATTGTATGATCGACAATCAAATCATGGAAAGACTTGTGGTCTATTACACTGTTTACTATTACTTTAAAACCTGTGAACTCACCAACTTTATGTTGACATATTTTCATGCATGTTTTTATCAGGTATCTAACATTTGTATCAAGTTAAGCTAGCTCGGTCCACGTCGCATTTAGGGCCATTCATGCTGTTTGGGACATTTATCGTTGTATTTGTCATGTTTTGAAAACAATTACATTAGTTCTACTGCTTTCGCAATTCAACTCTGAAACAATTATGTATTTTTAAACTTATTTGCATCGTATGTTTTACTAAACCATGTAGTGGTCGATCAATGACTATGGTCTCCATGACGTTCACGTCCTGCGGGAAACCGCCATGGTTGGGGGTGTGACAGCATCACACCGTCAACCCCCGAGGATGAAAACTACAACTGGGAAAACCTCTGGCCTTATCCCTGAGCATTTTTGCTCAAAGTGAAACTTAATTTATAGACCTCTTCATATTTACATGATTTGGGTATCTCACCTTAACTAAATGGCCTAAGGATCATTGGTAACATCTCCAACCGACATTTGTAAGGCGCTCGTGGGATGATATGGCGAAGACAAAGCGTGATTGCCATAAGAGAGGAGGGCCAATATGTGAGGGTGATAGAAGAGAGAAAGAATCGAAAAAGGCAGTCAAAAATAGAATTTGAGTTATTTATGGTGAACTAAATAGAATTGGATTGGCTATAAATAGTCAATAAGTTTGTAGTCATGTAATGCATTTAGCTAATAAATAACATGTTTTTGTTTATAAATTTGTTAAAGACATTAAAATGTGTTAGTGGTAATGTTGGTCGTGGCCATGGTGTTAAGGTGTGGTAAGGTGGTGAAAAGAGCCACATAGGCGTCATGATGGTGATAGTAATATTGATTGGGGGCGATAACAAATTAACAATGGTAACATAGCTAATGATGATGTTACAATGATAGTGTTGGTGATGGTTATGGAACTAACAAAGAAGTTATTCGTAATAACCATATTAATTATCATAGAAGAAGATGAACAATGTTTAGGGGTTTGAGAGGCTACCGCATTTGAATGGTTTTTTTTTCTTTTTCACTTTTTAGAAACTCCAATTTACTTGTTACTATATAGGTCTTAAATAAAGCATGAAATCCAGTTTGGTGGAGTGGTATGTGAGACGTATTATTATGAAGGGGGACGAGGAGTAGCATGAGCTACCCTCAACTATCATTTTGAAGTGTAAATTTTTTTATTATTTTATATATTCGAGATACCTCTGAGCGAAACTTAGTATACCCCTTAAATAATTATAAAACCCAAGACCTCACCTCAAAATTCTAGTAAAAGCTCATTAACCAAAAATTTGTTAAAATTTAAAAGCCAAGTGTTTGTTAAAAGAATAAAAGCCCAAATCTTACTAAAATTAAAAAGTCTTTTCATTCACTTTTGAGGAGTTAAGACTTGCGACCAATATAGCAGGTTAGCAGCCATCGCCACCACTGCACCAGTCCACCCCTGCCACTTGCTCCGCCAGAACGACCCACAGTCGCTGCCACCTAGTCGCTCATCGCCACCGGTCCACCTCTGCCACATCGCCGCTCACATGAGGTATTTCGTATTCTTTTACTTTTTTTATTTTGTTCACTTTTGATTTTATATTTTTAGGGTTTTATGAAATTATGTGTAATTATGCAAATTGTATTTCTCTATCACAAAATGGATATAATTGGACTTTATGTTAGGGTTTAGTTTCTAATTTTAATTGTTATTGTGTGTTTGATTATAGTTTACATTTTTGTTTAAAGTTAAAGGATTTGAAACTTAGAAAATCGAACTGCATTCTAAACAGGTTCTTATTGGCAAATTTTTTAAACAAAATTCCAAGAGAATAATGACATTGATGAAAGTCCAAATATTACTAATGATATACAAGAAAATAAAGATATTAGTCCAAATATTCGTTTGACTTCAATTCTTTCCATACCAAATACAATCGATTTGAATGATCTTTTTTCGAATGCCTTTAATAGACCACCTATTGCTAGTAATCACTCTAATCAAATAGAAGACATTATCTTGTAAAAAAAATTTCATCCACAAAATCATAATTTTCATTCAAAGGTTATTATTGTAAGAAGAGATGTTTTGTTGTAGAATGCTCTGTGGTTAGAGTACAATACTAAATTAGAGAAAACATATTGCTTATGTTATTAATTGTTTAAAGAAACCATCGCTAATCAAGATGGAAGGGATACTTTTGTGAACAGAAGGCTTATATAATTTGATGCCTTGAAAGATCATATTGGGCTAATTGATAGTTATCATAATTAGACGGTGCAAAAATGTGACGGTCTCTTGAAACAAAAGGTATCCATTCATGTGGCATACAAGCTAAGTGAAAAGAAGAAAATAATACAAATCAGTTAGGATTGAGTGATTCTATTTGTAGTCCTAGATTTTTGTGAGAATTTGTTTTCACCATTTTTGTGGTCCTATAAAATCTATAAAGGTCTTTTTCTTTAAATTTTAAAGTTGATTAGTGATAATAACCCGGATATTAGTAAGTCACACTTAACCCAAGATTAAAATTCAAACCTTGTGAAAATTGATTATAATTTACCAAAGGTTGCTTAGACATCTGATTATGACTTAACATTAACTGTATTTGACATTAATTTATGGTTGGAAATGTTTTGAATTTGATTAACATTTAAAATCCTTTTGTTTTCTCACCAACATTCCAAATGGCATGAGTTCCCAAGCAATCATACCACCTCCCTACTACCACCATCTAAATGAAAGCTTTGCCTTTTACTGTGGAGCTATTTAAAGCTTTCTTGATTTAACACCTAGCATCATTCATGAATTTTAAGTCGATTTGTAACACTAAGGCCACACATTTGCCAACGTAAATTAGAAAGCAGACACGATGTACCATAATGAAGTTGCCAGTGGAAATTATGTCACGAATGAATCTGCCACAATTTTGTCTCCAATTGGCACCTTCTTCAGTCGGAGCTTTGCAGCACCACCGCCCAACGACACCATCAACTGCAATCCCCACCACAATGAGTGCTTGTGGAAGATCCATTAAAAAGGATCACTACTAGAAGATTGATAAAAAATCGCCTATGGAAGATCTCAAGGTCTTTAATATTGTGTTTTAAAGAAATATATAATAAAAAACATAAAATAACTAATATACCCTCATTTAACTGTAAAAACTAACGAGAATCAACGTTGAGGACTAAACAACAACCCTCTTACAAATTATTTGGATTAAGTTTGTAATTTTTTATTTAAGATAACCAAACTTACAATCTGATTAAACCATAGGGACTATTTATGCAATCTACCATTTTTAATGTTAGAGCTTATAAATATCAAATAAATATTAGCAATTCACATTCATTTCAATAAAATAATCATTCTTTCTTTCTCTTATTTTTTTTCTCTTTATATTGCTAGCTAATAGGTTAAGTTATTTACAAAATAAAAAATTTATATCAAAAGGTTCGACAGTTTAGTTTAACCTTTCAATTTCTTTTCATTATTTTCATTATTCATCTCAACTTGTCTCAAAATCTAATTTGTTGTCCTTTGAGACCTTTAGGTTATATCCATTATATTCATTGTTATTCCAATAGTTCTTAAAGTTCAAGTTCCTCGTTAGTCATGATGCTATAAGAATCTGAATTCTTATAGTCGCGTAAGAGACAACAAGATTAATTTATGATTTGCAGGGGCTACCCAACGAAGGGGCAACTGCTCAGGTCCAGTCTACCGAGACACCTAATTTTTTTTTAAAATTATATATTATATATGTATATATAAAAAATATAATATAAAATTGACCAATTACACACTTTAAATTAACTCGTTTTTATCCAAATATGATTTGAGTTGACCATTTAACCCATTGCAAACAATATATAATTTTTTTTTTGTTTGGGGCCCATTTATCTAGCTCGAACCGGCCCTGATGATTTGTGTACTAGATCAGATTTGGATTGTTTATCAGATATAGTTTTATGTTTATTTTTGGGTTGTCTTAAATTTTTGTAATAATTCGGTACAAGTCATACAACCAAGTTGTTCTCTCGTGTCCTTGGAATGTGGACAGCAGCGGCGATGAATATCACGAACCGATCTTGGTTAAAGATCAAGGTCATTGAAGATCCGTGTTGGTGGTACTGATACAAGAGGTGCCAAAGCCACCTGTAAGGATGCCTTGGATGGTGGCTCAAGCATTTACCACAAAGACCGACCTGATGCTGAACCTTGGTAATGGCAATGAAAAAGAACATATATAGAAGATCAAAACCACCTTTTCTCCCATTGAAATCCCTATACTTTCCGCCAGTTTCAATACAACCCTCAATGTGAAAAAAAAAACCCGCCAAAGTTTGCATTTTTAAAGGGTTTAAGAAAATCACATTTGGCCAAGACAAAGGATTACTAGATGAACCTTATGGGGGCGACACACTTGTAAACGAATAAGTCCCTCTAGCAAAGGTCTGAAGTTTGAATTCAGCTTCCCCTAGTTTTCTGCTTTTAACATCGTTAAGGATCAACTACAAGAGCATAAAAACATACAAGCTGCATTTTATCCCGTCCCAAAGAATAAGAATGGTGAATTTATCTATGCCACCGAATATTTCTCCATACCACAAAATCTTATGTCCGTTTGCTAAAATCTTGATAATTTGCCAAAACAATCTCCCCAAAACTATATGAACAAGTGTGCTACCAGCATATTACACCATCCATCCCTATATACATGATCAAACTTGCAAAAACATATGTGCATTCATAACCAAAACCATAAGAAACTACCACATATAAACTAATCGGTTTCGTGATCAGGGACAGGAGAGTACCAAGCAGGAAACGTGCCTTTGGCGCGAAGCAGTCGGGTGAATGATGAATCGGGCATCTTCCAGTTCTCCTCTTCTTCCATCTCCTCCAAGCTCTTCGGTAAACCATCTGGCACAGGACAATCTCTGCTTGCTCTTGATGCACATTTATATGAATTCGAGTTCAAATTTAATCCATCTTGTTTATGCAATTGCTTACTTGCTCTGTGAATCTCAGAGATCCCATGTAAGTATCCAATTAGGGATTTCACTCCTCCTGATTCTAGTATCACCTTCTCCACCTCTTCTTTTGGAGCTTCTTCCTGATCAAAAATCAACAATTCAAAATCAATTGAATCAAACTGAACTTTAATGTAAACTATTTCAACAATTCAAAATCAATTGAATCAAACTGAACCTTAATGTAAACAATTTAAACAATTCAAAATCAATTGAATCAAACTGAACTTTACTGTAAACTATTTCAACAATTCAAAATCAATTGAATCAAACTGAACTTTAATGTAAACTATTTCAACAATTCAAAATCAATTGAATCGAACTGAACTTTAATGTAAACTATTTCAACAATTCAAAATCAATTGAATCAAACTGAACTTTAATGTAAACTATTTCAACAATTCAAAATCAACCAAATCGAATTAAACTTTAACGTAGACCATTGAGTACTCGATGAACTTACTTCCAGTTGTTTCAACTCAAAATACGCTCTCCAACAGCTATACGATGCATCTCCTTCAAGCGTCGAACAATAATCTAAAATCAAACCAATAAAATCAACTCAAAACAACAAATCATTTGCATCTAATCGTTAATCACATGCAACAAAACCCTAAACCAATCAAATCGATCAAACCGAACAAACCTAAACATAACAATTAACACACAACCGAAACTCATCATTCAATCATTGAACTAAAGGACTACCTGCGATATCGTTTTCTGCTTTTTTGATCAACGGAGGATCTCTGATGATCCTATCAAGCTTCCGTTGATTAAAAGGCTCAAGTTTAGGTACATACGAGTTGTTTCTCGAAGAACAACATACCGGTGCCGGAGCAAACCGCCGGACGGTGGTCGCCGGTGGTTGCGACGGCGGTGATCTTATCGTCGCCGGAGACGTGTGCATCTTTCGTCGGAAGTTTGTTGCAAAGGGGAAGATGATGTTGCTGATAATAATATGTAGCGGGAAGATTGGTGTTTGTGATGCTACGATGACTGGTTGGTGATATTGGGTTTGTGACGGTGTGATTAGAGCCGTTGGATGATGATAGGTGGTGATGGTGTGTTTGTGAGGGATTCATTTGTGGGGTCGGGGATGACGTGGCGAAGGGTTACGGTGTACGGTGTCAATATTAGGGAAGGCGGCTGTGTTACGTAGGATTCTTGAAAGTATATCGGATAGGGATGTTTGTTCACAATAATCCTTCTTTTGTTTATGTTTTTTTTTGGGTAATTATTTTTTTTTATTTTGTTTTCATTAAGATAAAGGATTAGCTTAAAACTAATTTAATATTTGTGTTTTATAAGATTAAACTAGTGTTTTGCGTGTTGCGTTGGCTTAGAAAAAATTTATATTGAAAAGTAGGTGGAAATAAATGAATGATAACGGTATATTCAGGATATTAAGAAAAATTACGATGGTTTGAAAAGAACTAAAAATATATTATACTTGGACCATGAGTTTCGGTTAAATGTTGCGAGTAGGGCTGCAAACGAACCGAACGAACACGAACAAGGCCTTGTTCGTGTTCGTTCGTTAAGAAATAAACTTGTTCATGAACTGTTCACGAACACTTACCGAACGAGATTTCTTGTTCGTGTTCGTTCATTAAGAAAATGAAAATGTTCCTGAATTGTTCACGAACACTTACCGAAATCAAATGAACACAAAGAAAAGCAAACGAACACAAACAATTGTTCATGAATATGACAAACACAAAGAAGATCATGAACACAAACGAATACAATTATTATAGATTTATTTTAGAATAAAATTTACATTTTTTATTACAAACATTACACAATCAATCAAAAATAAATAAGTAGTTAACATAAATATCAAAAAAATACTTATCATAAAAATAACTGACACAAAAATTAAGAATATAAACGAACACATTATCGAACGTTCACGAACGAACATTAACGAAAACAATTATCGAACGTTCACGAACATAAATGAACAATCGCGGTTTGTGTTCATGTTCGCTCGTTTAACTAAACGAACGGAATTTTCTTGTTCGTGTTCGTTCATTTACTAAACGAACGAACATAAACGAACTTCCCGCCGAACGGCTCACGATCTGTTCGTTGAACGTTCAGTTCATTTGCAGCCCTAGTTGCGAGGCTTTAAGTCAAGCAATTTGAGTTGTATAGCATGCATTGATTGTGTGTTGTTTGGGTTTTTATATATTAGTAATTTGTGACATATATGCATGGGTAAAACAAAATATATAAATGTTTATAAACAAAAGTTAAAGAGGCAAAATCGAAATAAAGAGAGGATAGGTCATAGGTGAATGAAGACACGATCGCTAGGTGGGAATATTTCTATTTTTCTTCTTCTTTTAATCTACCAATACAAACTCATCTAAATATTGCTAACGTAGTGATTTGGGCAATAGAAACATATCCAATTATCGTTTGTCGGTTATATTGAGAAGCATGACATCCTTTAGTTAGTGGAATAGTTTGGAAGAATATTTCAATGACTATAGATGTAAATGTGTTGGTCAAGTGATTAGTAATTTAGGCATGATTCACAATACTTGTTTTTGTATTTTATATAAAAATGATGATTTATTTTAAATGCAAGTATAGCTATTTTGACACTGTCATGTGTCAAAACTTGATTTGATACGCATGATTTCATGAAAATGTCTTGAGATATCCAGTCTAATAGTGCTTAAAGGTCAAACTCAAAGGGTTGTTACGCTAACTTTAGGCCAGATGTGCATATCTTATATTGCATTTCTACAATAGATTGTTTTCATACATTGCATTTCTACAATAGATTATTTTCATGTGAACTCGTGTGATCTACATTTCAATGTATATTTTTTACGAATCACGGGGTTTTGTCGATATATAAGTCATTGGAACAAAGCTTTAAAATTTCATCTAGTCGTAGTGTGCAACATCAGAATAACTTATTTTAGAGTAGATTGAACATTAGAAGCTAACAAAAATGGTAGCATCTAAACTAAGGAGTCACAATGAATGTTTAGAAGATAGAGATTTCATTTCCGACATGTTCCCGAATCCAGATCAGATCCACCAGGTCGGGTTCGAACCCGATTTATTTGCCAAAATCTAGTCAGTATTATTGTTATGAGTCAAGAATCATTAGATCATGAATTCATGATTCATGACAAGTATTCTTATTGGGCTGGTTGGTAAACCAAAGCCCAGGTCATAAGTTTGAGTCCAGCCAGGGCTGGAAGTCTGAAACTACTTTGAATTCGTATAACACAGCTTAAGGCGTGTTGATAACAACGGTGGTGTAAACGAGTTAGCGGGCTCACAAACTACCCAGGATCGATTAAAAAAACCGCAAATCAAACCGCAAAGTATGATTATAAATAAATATAAAAGTAATTATAACTAAAAATTTAATAATTTAATAATAAACAAGCTGATCCCAAACTTAAAGTTTTCTGACGAACCGAGCTTTAGAAATATAACTACAAACAACCAGAGCTTAAAAATAGAACTACAAATGAGTTGAGTTCGATCTCGAGCTTTCTAAAGTCAAAACCAGTTGAGCTCAAGCTCAAGCCCAAACCCAAGCGGGCTTGGCATTCGGCTCAACTCGTTTACACCCCTAATCAATAACAACCACATGATTCGTTCATGGCAAATCCTGTGGGTATATAAGTCGTAGTTTGGGTTGATCATGTGTATTGTTTTGTATGTTATCAATTAAATACACTTTTTGTTTGCCCAGTATGCATTGCCTTGCTTTGTATTGCTTCTACACTTTGTTTTATGCAGGTATATGCTGATTACCTTGTGTGTATACTCTTTTTTTTTGTTACATGGGTTTTGACCCTATTAGTCTATCTAAATGGATTGATATCTTTGGATGCTATCTTATTGCTTGCTGACTCTTGCTATTTATTAGCTACGACTCTAGGATGAAAGCAAACATTTCCTCTATCCTAAATGATAAAGAAACTGCTTCCAATAAGACTCTTGGCTTCACGGCTTCAAATGTTTTGAAAAAAATAATAATGAAACAATCATCATGTAATATGTAACATACATGTACAACACATAATAAATAACAATAAACAACAATAATAAAGAAAAGTACATACAGATACCAAAACACACCTATGTCATCAATTAAATACAAATTCAAATTCTATATGTTACTGTTTAGTTGGATTTTTTGTGCCGTTTTTGTAAACAATGGTACCCGAGCCATGAGCTTTAAAGATGGCAATGGATACAAAGTAGAAAGAGGCTATGTCGGTTTTGAAGATGGGGGCGGTCACATTAGCAATTGTAGAGTGATTCGGTACCTGAAAGATGAGTAGCAATTGTAGAGTGATTCGGTACCTGAAAGATGAAGCCACTGGATACGATGTTGCCGAAGGCAGATACTGTGATTCAAGTCCCGAGAGTGGCAAGAAAAGGGTCATAAGAAGCCTAGCAACATTAAAGATCAATGATGGTTGAAAGGAAAGAAGACAGGTAGATGAAACCCGTCATATGAACATCAAATGACGGGGGTGAAGGATTGTTTGTACGTATGTTGCAAAAGGAGTATTGGGATCGAGACTCGTGAGAGTGAAAACGAGTTCATCTTTATACATGGAATCAAAGAAATAAAGATTCCTGTGGATATGAAAACAACTGCTTGAGTCAATTATGGTTCAAAAAAGAACGTACCACATTTGGGACAGTTATTCACCAAGGAATTGAAGTCGTTTTATAAGGTGAAAACATGTTGTTTGAAAAAATGTTGGAAGAAAGAAGACTTGTGATGTGTTTAAGAACAAGTCTGAAAATGATTACATAAACTTTAGGGGATATAATGCCTTTATTAACCAACTAGCAGCTTACATCCTGTATCCAACGGATCCTGTGAGCCACGACATCGTCTCTCCTGAGCCAATGTATATTCCTTGAAGCACGGGTAATCAATAGCATCTTCCATCAATGTATATGTCGCCATCTTTGTCTGAGAAATGGGGCTGAAAAGTCACAGTATCAAATAAACTAGTTATCACATGCATTTCTAAATGAAAACACTCCTTAAACTGACAATATTACTAAACAGAAGATAATCTGATGATCCTATAAAAAAATAAAAACTTAGTGCAAAATATAAGGTTTTCCTCCATGATTTTAATATCATATCAAGACTCCATGTGTAATTTCAAAATCCCTACTTCTTTAATGCATAACCATTGAAAACCATGTTGCTACCCCAAAAAAATTCTTCTAGCTTATATAAGAAACTACTTTTGACTAGACCCACTCAAGCGTATCCAACATGTATATGTGTCCGTTGTATACCATCTCAAACTGGTCATCTTTAAAAAGAAAAGTAAAATGAATTCGCCTGCTATGTTTGTTTTATTAATTTTGATGATCACATATTTGTTAAATGCAATGCTAATATATATATAACGTTTCCTGATCATATATTCATTTATAAACCATCACAAGATAGCCTAGTGGTAAAAGGCACCGGGAAGAGATAACTAGATTAAAACCCTCCCTATCAATGTGGGATTAGCTCACTCGGTAGAGGCTCTTGCCTCTTAGATGGGATGTCCTCGGTTCAAACCTAGACATGGAGTAGATTAGTTTAGAGTAATATAGGAGGAGTAGTAGTAAGGAGGATTTGTCGTTTAAAAAACAACATCTTGAACGTCCACTGCCATTCAAAAATATATATTCATTTATTTCAAAGTTCTTTCTAAAGACTATTTTTGAACATGACGGGAGGCTGGTAATTGCATGTTTATATAAACATGCAAGTAGTTATAGTGGGTGAGATTATTATTGTAACTCGAGGTGATTAAAAGAGGCAATTCAGTTCATCTTCAAATTGAGTAAAACTGGGTTTTGGTTAGAATGGGTCATTCAAGTCGAACTGGCCTGAAAGTGCCTTTTTCTCTTATTATTGAGTAAAAATAACCAATTTATAAAATATAAGTATACAAAATTGTTATTAATTACTAAACGTTGCAAAAGAGAAAATCTAAATGGAAATTCTAAAGTTACTATTTCTACCAAAAAATTCGCATCAGTAAATCTAAATTATGTAAGGTACGGAACCAGTTCAACAATTAAAAAAAAAAAGAGGTCTAAATCAAAATAAAAGAATAAAATCAAAATAAGCTTGGAATGAAAAAAATAAGTAGCTTGGAATTGAGACATTTCAATCAAATTATCGTTTCTAATCTCCTTCTGATGTTACCTGAATTCATTAAGACAGTTTTAACAAAATCTGCCCATTTGGACCTATAGAGGTGTGGTGGGGTGGGTGGGGAGGGTTGGCGTCATCAAACTGATCTATTTTGGATAATTGATGCCGCCCACATAAGCATAAACCCTAAAGATAATAACACAAATTGATCCAACCTTAT
Organism: Flaveria ramosissima; assembly: GCA_025215565.1. Taxonomy (NCBI): domain Eukaryota; kingdom Viridiplantae; phylum Streptophyta; class Magnoliopsida; order Asterales; family Asteraceae; genus Flaveria; species Flaveria ramosissima. The sequence goes on from CM046042.1 coordinate 29,711,213, forward strand.
GCATATGGGGGTCAATATTTCCACTACTACTAATAAGCACTAACAGCATTCACAACTACCTACCCTACCAGATATTTTGTAATATGCTTTATATCCTTGCTATGTTACATCATTTTCAACTCTCATATGCAATATACCCTACACACTCCTATCTTTTCAAGTTTCATAATTTATATGAATAACCTACATTTCACAGTAAACTTAAAAACTTAAGTTCAGGATTTCATGTATGTTACCATGATTATTACCAACAAGCTAATACACGTGTGTGGTAAAAAGGGAAAAAACAACTAACCTTAACCAGCCTTTTTGGTTATGCTGAAATACGTTGTCTACAAAATTAAGCAAGGGAACACTGACATTAGATGGTGTCCACTGCAGGAATATGAAGACAAAAACATATTTAGTTGTGAATATAGCAAAGTCCAAAGATCACTTTGTAAGAGATCTAAAGCAGAAAGAAAAACTAAAACTTTTAACCTAGAACCATGAGTAAGATGCTTTCTTATCATTTACATGTATCTGGTAACATGTTAAATAAGACATAACTGACCTTCCATCATCAATCATACATTATAAAAATAAGCTAAATAAAAGGGAAAAGAAAAAGGAAAAAAAAACACTGCTGGCATACCAGGCGGGTCTTCCAAGTGTTTGAAGTTGAGGGAAAATTAGCAGCCATACAGAGTTATTTCAGACTATACCCCTGAAATGGCTCTTTTTCCAAAATCTAAGCTTTTTCAAAGTTCATCATGTTTGACAACCCTAGGTCGGAATCCTTTGAGTTTAACTCCTAATGTGAATGCCCCATTAGCTTTTGAACTAGAATCCATCTCATTATCTGAAAGAATATTAGCTGATCCAGAGGTAGTTTGCCTTGTGAAGAAATCACCATATACATCTGTTTTCCATGATAAGCTTCTGTTTGTAGCTGAAGTCAGGTTCATAAGTGAAGGGCAGGCCCACAACATTCCTCAGTAAACAATCTGAAACGCCTATAAAATGACACAATATCATCCACCGCATTATCCGCATTGACTGTTATCTCAAAGCCAGAATTTTGTTCTTATTTGGCATCTGAAATCTGAATAATTAGATAATCAAAAGCTAATATATGCTTATCCAAACTTTAAAGATAGATTACATCAGCTACCAGTTGCAAAAATCAGGCAATCAGTTTTAAAACCCAAACAACCCTCAAATTATGGATTATACTTTATACCATAAAACAAACAAACAAGCAAACAAACTTACCTAGTAAAATCCATCCATAGTAAGCTATTGGTAGGGTCTAGGGAGAGTGAGATGAGGACAAATCTTTCTACTATCAAATTTATGGTATCTGCTTAGAAGTAGAAAAAGATTATATAAAAATTTCTCCATAAATTGATAGATCTTTGAGATTTTTCAACAGGTTATGTGGCATTCACATCCTTTCTTGTAGGCTTTTATTTCTAACACAATGTTGTCGTATAATGCTACCTCTTTCGGTTAAAAGTTACTTAAAAAAATAATATGGCAAAATGTATCAAGTGTATTGAACTTTCACCTAGTTGGCATTGTTTGTAATGAACTATGGTTTTTGCCTTGTAGCAAAGAAAACTTAGTTCTATTAGCATTTAACGCGAAACTCAGAATTTATGTATACTGGTTACTTCTTTGAACTTCATGTAAATTGTGCTTATGAACTATGGGATTGACTCTAACAAGATTGTACAGCTCTTATTGATTTCATTTTCTCCCTCATGCAGAGTTAGCAATATATGTAGTCAATTGAAAAGATGAAAGTTCAGTTAAAAAAGAAGTCTTACCTTAGGATAGGTTATACAACTTTCTAAGATCTCAAGATTTTCTGACAACTACAAACCCTTCAACAAGTGCCCGTCTTTCCTTTTTCTTGAGTCATGTACAGTCAAAGATCATTTTTCCAAAAACTCATCCACACTTTGTATTCCGTCAATTAAAGAATAATATGTACCGTCATCAGGACTAATGCCTTTACTGACCATTTCTTTCAAGAGCTCTTGAGCAATATGTCCTTCCTTATTTTTGCATAACCCTTGTATAAGAGCGTTGTAGGTCAATAGTGTAGGATTAAAACCTGAACTTACCATAGCATCCCTAACCATTAAGGCCTCCTTCATATCCCCCCTCCTACTATAACCACTAATAAGAGTGTTAAAACTGATAAAATCAGGCTTAATCCCTCTTTTCTTCATCTCATCAAAAACCCTTATAGCTTCTTCAACCTTCCCTTCCCTACAATACCCCTGCATTAAAGTATTATACGTCACTTCATCAGGAAAAACCTTTAGTCTATCCATTTCCTTTACAAGTAAAAGAGCACGTTCCATGTTCTTGTTAGCACAGTGACCATCAATCAACGCATTAAACATTACAATGTCTGGTACCACCCCTCGCTCAATGATCTTGGCAAACAAATTATCTGCTTCGGTCATTCTATTTCTCTTGTTTAACACATTTATAAGGGAAGTGTAGGTTACATGTGTGGGCTGAATTCCTTTACTTATCATCTCATCATGGAGGCTAAAAGCCTTATTTGCATTGCCAGACCTACAATATCCGTTAATCAATATGTTATATGTAATGGCATCTGGAACCAATTGTTCCTTTTCCATTTCTTCTATCATATCTTCTGCGTCTGACTCCTTGCCTTCAAAAGTTAACGCATGAATTAGTGAATTATACGTAGATACAGATGGATGTATGGCCCTTTTAACCATTTCATCCTTATAATGAAACGCCATCTCGAGATTCCCTTTATTGCAGTACCCATCTATCAAAGCGTTATAAGTTATGGCAGTAGGAACTAACCCAAGTCCCTCCATTTTACACAAAAGTTGAGATGCCTCCTTAAATCTTCCTTCTTTACACATACCACTAACAAGTGCTCCATAACTATATGTGTCTGGCTGAATGCCTTTCACCTTCATTCTCTCAAACACCCTCTGAGCACCATCAAGATCCCTCTTCATACAATACCCATTGATAATCGTATTATAAGTAACCACATTCGGTCTCAACCCCAATGCCTCCATATTCGCAACAAACTCCTTAGCTTTCTTTAACTTCCCTTCTTTACACAACAAGTTAATCATAATATTATACGTATACGCTGTCGAACTAATCTTCAATCTAAACATCTCAGCAAACAAAACCCACGCAGCATGCGTACGGTCTAACCTAACAAACAAACTCAACATACCATTACAAGTTTCAATCTTTGGCAAAATCCCCTTCCCTTTCATCAAGTAAAACCACTTAAACGCGTCATCAGCTCTCTTCAATTCACACAAACCCTTAACCCACAAATCAAACATCACCGTATTCGATACACCCAACCGATCACGAGCATTAACTAAACCATCAAACATATCATTACAACCAAACCTGCGTGAGCTGATTACTGTTTTGATGAACTGCAAAGATGATTTGGGCGATGGGAGCTGAGAGATAATGGCGATTGACAGACAATAGCATTCAAGATTGGTGTTGTTGGGGTTCAAATAATCGGTGAATTTGAGGACGTGGGTAGGGGATGATCTGAGGTTGTAAAGGGTGTTGGAGATTGTGGTGGGTGTGAGGGTGTCTGCTACGTGTTCGACGAAATGCCACTGAGAAGAAGTGATGGATTTGTGAAGCGAAAGTGGGGTTACTGTGGGGACGTTTGTGGGTATTGTTGGTGGTGATTTGGTTTGATGTGTGGAGAGTGATGATGAGTGTAGATGGTGCTGACGTTGAGTGGTGGCGATGATGGTGATGATGTTCGGATGATTCAAGATTCTCAAATTGGGGGTTTTGAAGAGTCTCATGGCGTGATGATGGCAGCTTCGTTACTGATGAGATAGAGAGAGTTTTCGACGGTGTGAAGCCACTGTTGCTCTTCGTTGAGGAGGCTTCAATGGCGACCACGGTTGAAGAGAATTATGTTTAACTCTGTGTTCCCAAGAGAAGGCTGAACGAAGGAAATAAAAAATAAAGATGTTATAACTGCACCCAAATTGATATATTGATGATCAAAATATTACCCGCAAGGGTCTTTGCGAGCCGTATGTCTAAATTAATTCTAACTATTATAATGATGAGGGTTCTAACTATTACAGTGGCTAGGGTTTTGACTATTACGGCTAATACGTGTCCAACTACGACTATGATGGCGGTGATGACGGCGGTGATAATAGTAGGGATAACGACAGTGATTGTTCTAAAAGAGAGAGTTTTATACGACACAAACAGGTTATTACATAAGTTATTTTTTGTTGTTCTCACGTTTACTGATGCCTAATTATACAATCTAATATTATCAGGTTTTCCATCTCGTGGTGAATTGTTTGATTGTGCAACTACTAGAGGACGTGAGAGTAGTTATGTTGTTGTCACAAAACAATCCAAAAGAAACACAAGCGGTGTGTTTGTGAAAATATGATTGAAATGTGATCGTGATAGCGTATACAACAGAGCACTCATCCTGAGAAAGTGGCACAAAAAACACAACTTGTTAGTTTGAATTATCTATACTATATTAATATGCATATAAGAAGGATAAAATAGTCATTTCACCCAAACTCTTAAAATTAAAAGTTTTACAATTACAACTCTTGATGCATCATGTACAAGTTTTGAAGCTTTGAATCCTTCCCCTTCAAAAACCTTTCAACAAGAGCTTTAAACCAAACTAATCTCAATTCAAAATTTGAATTCTCTCAGCTCTTTCAAGTTTTCCATCAAGTTGCACTCAATTTTCTTTGCCGTCTCCGTCTTTGTCAACAAATCAAATTGCATCTTACATCTTCATGTTAGTAATCTTCTATTATATCATTAATAATCATTTCGATTGCCCTAATCATGAATTTCTTTATGATTATCTTCAGATCACGCCTCCATCAATCTATAGTATCCTTGGTAACAACTGTTAAAAATCACACAAAGCCCTCTACTAAATGAAGAAGCAGATGTCGAAGTACTAATATTTTGGTATGTGCAGGACCGTTTAAGGGCTTGAACACAATTACAACACAACAACACAATGAGGAGAGAAACTAAACTTTAATCAAATAGTGACTGGTTTAACCAAGTATGATACTAAGAACACAAGTAAAGCAAGAGACAGACAAGAGAGTATGGGTTTCAAGGGGCGTATATTGCTTTCTCAATTTCATTTACAAGTGTTACAAAAGCATAAAGAAAGATACAATAACTTAAATACTTATACTAAAAACAACCTACAGCCGGCTTATACTTTGAAAGCCAGCTGGATTACAATTTCTACCACTAACAAAATCAATTTAGGATCAAAAAAGGGGCAAAAACAAAAAAAAAAAACAAAATATCGGCCTTTTTTACCTGTGTGTACTATGACATGCCATAGCTCACATCCTTATTACATTACAAAAAGGAATAAAGTACATAAATGGAAAGTACCGACTCAAACCTCAATGTACAGTTACCAAAAGCAAGGCCCCTTTTCACCAACTCATTTAATTGGTGACTTTACAGAGATGCAGCGGACAAGGTGCTTTCAATTCACATTACCTCAGATAAAGCATGTGTACTAAAGTCTTCGGAAGAAAATCTGTCTTCATTCATAGGTTGAAGCTTCGGAAGAGTTTGTCTCTGCAGGCTCCTTCGAAGACTTCATGTTTGGCTTTCCGGAAGATATTGGTCTTGGCATTCGAATATTTACACGTAGAGTATTTTCCTAATGCATTGTGTAAAACCTTCCTAAGCATCTTCACTTCAGTACTTGTGCATGTTGCGGAGACACTTAGGATTTGGTTTTGGGGTTGCATCATACTTAAAAGAATCCTTACAAACCCCCCCTAGCTGATGCGACCAAAAACACATTAGAAATCTTCAATGTTGGTAGTCTTCAGTAACAATCAGGAACCATTCCTTTCTTCATTAGATGGTCATGATCATCAAGACTCTCATATATCTTCTCATCTCAAAGAGATCAAGGCAGAGTAAGTTGAATATGTCTTGCCATGAGTAGACATTCTCCAAACAACCTTGATCTCTGATAACCCAATTCCATCTTTCTGGATTGGTCGAGTAAAGTCCAGGACAAGATGGTTGTCCTCAAGGGGCAAGTTAGAGAGCCACTTGATAGGAGTTGAGTGTGGCTGCTCCTCATGCACTTTTCCTCAATGTTGATCTGATTCAGCCTGAGGTGCAGATGTAGATGACTTTGGCTTCTTCTCTTCTTAGTCTTTGGTTTAGAAGCCATCCTCTTCTTCCTCTTAGATGTCTTTAACTGAGAAGACTGGTCCTGCAAGCACCATGTTTGACCATCTTGTCTTTCTCAGTTGGGTGTTCCTCCCTCACAGGTTTGCCATAAGGATAGGGAGTTTACCCTGCCTAGGATCAGAAATATGATACTGCTTGCTGAGCTCAGTTGGATGCTGGTTGAGGTGTCTCTTCTGGTTGGTTCAAACTTGACCTCCACTTCATGGTGGGACTTTTGACTTGGAAGATAGTGCAAGTCATAAGTTCTCCACTTTTTAATCTTCTGCTTGATCACCCTAATATGCTCATCATAATGGATAGAGACATGGGGCAAGTCTCCTTCCGTAGAATCCAATAGCTTCACAGAAGCTCACCTTCTAGCATTCAGTCCCTGTCAGCAGACTTCTTGCATTCTTTTTGTTTTTTGAATGAATGGCTCTGACTTTGCAGCTTTCTTCCCTTAGCTTCCTTTTAGTTGTCTTTCCTTTTTTGACTAGCCTCAAGCTCGTTGCTTTAGTTAGGTCACTCGAACTCAATGAAGTCATAGGACAAGGGACGAAGTGTCATCGTTCTGGCCAATAGAACCCTGTGCCTCATGTGTTGATCATCTGATCCCTATCTTCTTCTTTATCTACCTGAGGTTCTTGGTGGAGCCACCTCTTCCTGTGCAGGCTTTCTTGAACTGGTGAGAGAGTGGGAGCATGCTTGGTAAATTCGTTTCTAGTCTCTTCTCCTCTTTGAGTTGGAGAAGTAACCACTTGCATCCTCTTTCGCCTTCAACTCTCTTGACACTTTCCATGTCAGCCAGTTCACATTTAAACTCTTCTAAGGGGAGGAAGATGATTTTATCAATGTCATAGTTTCCTGGTCTGTGATAGGTAATCCTGACTGCCCTTAACTCACTCATCATCTTGAGTATTTGGTCTGGGGGCACCCTGATTGCAAACGTTGCCATGAGCTAGATGACCCAGTAAACTGTCTCCCCTTAGTCTTCCTTTTCCTTCTCTCTCTCTCCTCCCTCAATTTCCTCAGGCATTATCCTTTTCCCTTTGTCAGCCAACAGACCTTGTGACTCAGGGTGGATTGAGCTGGCCTTCCATTGCTCTGGAGTAGCTTTCCATGCTCTGGCCAGAGATAGGCTGAGAAACACGCTTTCACCAGCAGGTTCCTCAGATGGTATTTTTTTGGACCTCTTCCGTCAGTTTGTTGATGATGAGACCAGGGGTCTCAGGTTCGGGCCGACTGGGCCTTCACGTCAAGGTTTCCCCCCCTATGAAACTAATCTTAGGTCCACCCTCAACTCCTTTGACGATGCATTGGCCTGATTGCCTAAGTGTCCTTCTTAGAGTGAACTCTGCAAGGATCCTGTCCTGGATGTCTTTGAAGCAGCTTTCAGCTTTGTCTTGGAATTGCTTGGATTGACAATTGGCAAGATTGACTAATCCAGGTCTTTCATAGAAGCTCAGGCTTTGAATTGAAAAACTGTTCTTGTTGGCCTTGAACTCTGTGAAGTGTATAAGGGCTCTCCTGTCATCATCATACCTCACCTTATGATGTAATTTGGCCAGTTCCTTGTGGTGGACTGATGAGACAGCCGCCTTGGTATCCTCTTCCTCAAAGAGACTCCTTGAGTGAGTCATGAGTCACATTACTGTGAACTTGGAGGAAGTTTGCTGAAATGCACAACAGCAAGTGGGAGGTGAGTCCTCTATGTCCATTCTCTCTGAAGAACTCCCAGGTTCTGTGGTTGTCATCTTCTCCCCTTTTTGGTAGCATCATCCACTTGATAGTGAGCTGGAGATAAGTCAATCACTTCCACAGGTTTCTTGTGTTCCTGGTTGAAGCTCTCCTTAAAGGTCTCCCAGCTATTTTTTTCCTGCAGATATGATCTGGAGTGCTGATCATTGACCCTGTTTTGGTAAGGGTAGTCACCTGAGATTCCAAGTGACTAACCTTAACTAAAATAGGTGCAGTTTTTTGAACAATTTCTGCCCTTTGTCTCGATTTCCCCTCTCTTCATCCAGAAGAATCATGGGGGATGAGATTATTGGAAACCAAAGTCCTCTCTCTCACCCCCAGCTTGAGTTTCTCCTTGGCTGCTGGTTCCGCTGCTCACAGCCGCCTCAGTTGAGATGCCAAGTGGGCTGAGTTGCCATGGTTGAGGTCTTAATGATTTTATCACTTTTCAAAAGTGGAGAGCCTCTTCCATATGGAACATCCTGACCGGTTCAGAAGTGTCCACCTCAGTATAGGTGAAAACTGATGTGGGATAGACCTGAGGAGAGTCAGATGTACTCATCTCTCTTTGAGTAGGGAGGAGAAGAGAGACTGCTGGTACCCACTGAAACCTAAGTCTTCATCATATAAAGGATGGTTGGGAATTTGGTTGGTTTGAATCCAAAGGTTGGGGTGTAGCTTGTCCCCTAAAGGTTGTTCACTTGAGTGTTGAGACTCAGAGTGAAGCCTTAAGGTTTTTGGGCAGTGAGCTCATCAATGGTATCTTGAGGAACCTCAAGCCCGATAGGTGAAGTAATGGAGTGGTTTGCGCCTCAGGAGAATGGGAGCTCTAGTGTCCACTCTTCCTGTAAGTTGAGTAGATGGGGGCCTCACGACTCAATATAGCCTGAGCAGGGGTTCGTTTGGATTTTCTTTGGTAGGTGAGGGTGAATTTCCTGGTCTATTTAGGGGTAAGTCTAAAAGAGGTGGTGGGTTTCAACACTAGCTTGTTTTGCTAGAGGTTGTCACCGTTGAGCAATGAGCTCTAACATTTTTGTGGGACTAGGCGTTTCTACCACCCGCTGAGAAGCCTACTTTGGCTTTCTTCATTTTTTAAGATGGTTCCCCCCCGGGCTTCATCTGTCCCAATTTAAGAAATTACTTTTTTCCCTCAACTGTGAGCGTTCCCATTTGAGAATGGTGTTGAAAACATATCTAGGAAACCTGTAATACTCCTAAGGAGTCTAAGTTGGCAAGTAAATTGGTATAACCAAATTTAATGAATACTGAACTTGACCCCCTGAAACCATTCAGAACTATAAAGGAGAGATCCTCAGGAATCTGGTCCCACTCCACCATGCTTGTTTGATAAGCGTGGATAACCACATGGAGCAGGAATTTCCATTGGGATGAGACCTTCCCTTTACGAAGGTCTTTACATAGAAATCTCCTCATAGCCCAACGGCTCAAAAAGAATGATTAACAGCTTCTTTTGGGAAGGACACCTCATTCTTGCATTATCCAGCTGCAAATGTTGGTGTAATGATGGCCGGAGTAATGAAGATTGTCCTCCCTTGCACGTGGCAGATAGTGCCTTCGCCCCATCCCTAATACCTCTTGGCCCCAGTTCTTCCAGAATTCAACAGAATCCTCATAAATAGCGTAGGATTAAACAATGGTCGGGAGTAAAATATTTTGATAGAGTCAGAATTAGCAAATCTCTGAGAAACTGCATCTTTCTCAGAGCTTGAACAGAGCAAACTTGATTATGTTTCCCTGTGGAAGTTGTATGGAGAATTCTGGGTTGTTTTCTGCGTAAGGTGGCCATTTCAGAAGCTTTAAGTGTGAGAAAGGTCAAAAGCAAAGGCGTTTTAGAGAATTAGGTTAGAGAAATGTAGAATTGAGGAGATTCGTGGGAAAGAGGGGAAACCGTTGGGTGTTTATGTGAAAAGGGATTTGAACCAAAGTTAATGAAAGAGGATAAACTTTGAAATCCGGAAGTCGGTCCCACCTCTGAAAAAGTAGTTTACTTTTGCTCAAAAAGTAGTTTTCTTGGAATTCGAAAAGCTTCCGAAGGTAATTTGTCTTCGGAAGTTTTAATTGAAAAAGCTTCCGAAGCTAAAATGGCTTCGGAAGATTTTCCTGAGAGTCTTGAAAATTTATGCTTCGGAAGAGAAATAAACCCTTGGATGCTTTGTATAAGAGTAAACAAAGCTTCCGAGAGTTAATTTTGCTTCGGAAGGAAAAAGTCCTTAAAAATAAATAAGTGTCTGAGATAAGAATTTAAGCTTCGGAAGATGAGTTTAGACTTCTTCCGAAGGTAAAATCTCTTAGACAGTTATTTATTTTGAAGACATTTTTCTTCCGAAGATAAAATTTTATCTTCCGAAGTATCAAAAATTTCAAGAATCTAAGGAAAGTCTTCAAAAAGAATTTTCATCCAAAGAAAACATGAGCTTATGAAAGTGATGAACTAGACAACTTAGGACACACATATTTTAAGAAGAAATAATTAGAATTAGTTTTAAGAAAAGTCTACTCAAAGTTAATCATCCCAATAGCTGATATCAGATACTTAAATCTCTGTTCATCAAAAGCTTTTGTAAACAGATCAGCATATTGTTCATCTGTATGAACTTTGACTAGTTTAATTAATCCCTTTTCATAGTTATCTCTTATTAAATGATACCTGATGTTGATGTGTTTGGTCCTTGAGTGCTGCACAGGGTTCTCAGTGATAGAGATAGCACTATTGTTGTCTATGTGGATAGGAGTCTCTTTGAAGTTAAATCCATAGTCCAGCATCTGATTTTGAATCCAAAGCACTTGAGCACAGCAGCTTGCAGCAGCAATGTATTCAGCCTCAGCAGTTGATGCAGACACACAGGATTGTTTCTTGCATTGCCATGAGACAACCCTTCCACCAAGGAATTGACATCCCCCAGATGTAGACTTTGCAGTCATGTTGCAACCACCATAATCACTATCTGTATAGGCATACAGATTGAAATTAGGATTCTTTGGATACCATAGACCAAGTGTTGAAGCACCTTTGAGGTATCTTAAAATCCTTTTCACAGTGATTAAGTGAGACATCTTAGGGTTGGCTTGATATCTTGCACAAATACATGTAGCAAACATGATATCAGGCCTGCTAGCTGTAAGATACATAAGAGACCCAATCATAGCCCTGTATAAATGTTCATCTACACACTCCCCCTCAAGATCAGGACCAAGGGAGTGGTTTCTGGCTATGGGTGTCTTAGCAATCTTACAATCAGTCATGTTGAACCTCTTGAGTATGTCTTGAACATACTTTGACTGACTTATGAAGATGCCATCTTCAACCTGCTTCACTTGAATTCCCAGAAAGAAATTGAGTTCTCCCATTGAACTCATTTCAAATCTGTCTTTCATCAGCTTCTCAAAGTCTTTGCAGAGCTTTGGATTAGTTGAACCAAAGATGATGTCATCTACATATACTTGAACCAGCAATAAGTCATTTCCCTGTCCTTTGATGAAGAGAGTTCCATCTATAGTACCTCTCCTGTATCCATGTTTACAAAGATACTCAGATAGTGTCTCATACCACTTCCTGGGTGCCTGATGCAGCCCATAAAGAGCTTTGTCAAGCTTGCAGACATAATCAGGATGATCAGGGTCTACAAAACCAGGTGGCTGTTTGACATAAACCTCTTCATCAATCACTCCATATAAGAAAGCACACTTTACATCAAGTTGAAAGACCTTGAAGTTCTTGGATGCAGCAAATGCCAGGAATATCCTAACAGCTTCTAGTCTTGCTACAGGAGCAAAGACATCAGTGTAGTCAATCCCTTCTTCTTGTGTGTATCCTTGAACAACTAGTCTTGCCTTGTTCTTGATGATGATTCCTCTATCATCCTTCTTATTCCTAAAAACCCATTTGGTTCCAATGGTAGTCTTCCCATGAGGAAGAGGACAAAGGTTCCAAACTTTCTGCCTTTTGAATTGAAGCAGCTCTTGTTGCATAGCTTCAACCCAACTTCCATCCTTTAGAGCTTCATCAACTTTCTTTGGCTCTATCTGAGATAAGAAACAAGAGTGAAGACAAACATTTGCTTCATGGGTTTGTCCTCTTGTTCTTACCCCTGTGACAACATCTCCAATGATGTTTGTGGTGGGGTGAGACTTGTGGATCCTTAGCTGAGGGATCACAGCAAGTTGCTGAGAAAGATCCAAATTTGAGAAATTTAGATCTGGTCTGGAAGATTCACCCTCCACATTATCACACTTATCAAGATTAACTTGATCCAATGAGTGTGTGACATCATTGATGTTGTCATCTATGGTGTGGTTATTAGCATCAAGAAATTCCTGATCACTATCACCATCACCATTGTTGTCTTCTACAATTGAGGTGTCTTTATCTGGTTGAGAAGCCTCTGAGCTGGAATTTGAAGGCATACCAGATGTATCAGCTGAATTTGTCATTGTTGTGCTGATAGAAACCTCATTTGCTGAAGTAGTTCCAACTGGAGCTGAAGATGTATGAGTTGAGGATCTTCCTAGCTCAAATCTTGGATCAGGATCACCTGTATTTAATTTTCTGCAGATCCTGAAACATGCTCACAAGATTTGTTAAAACAGTTGGTAACTAAATCAAGATCAAACAGCCAATCAGGACCAGAACCAGCCACACAGGGTGTGTGTTCATTGAAAGTCACATTGGCTGACTCCTCAACAATTCTAGTTCTGAGATTGTATACTCTATAAGCCTTAGCTTGGGAAGAGTATCCAATGAAGTGTCCATCATCTGATTTCTCAGCAAACTTGGCAATTTGATCTTTGGTATTCAAGATGGTGCAGGGACATCCAAATGACCTGAGAAAACCAATGAAAGGTTTCCTCTTGTGCCAAAGTTCATAAGGAGTCTTACCATGTGTCTTAACTACTAAAACTCTGTTTTGCACATAGCAAGCAGTATTAACTGCCTCTGCCCAGAAGGTGATAGGCAGTTTAGAGTCAGACAACATAGTTCTTGCAGCTTCAATAAGTGTCCTGTTTCTCCTCTCAGCAACTCCGTTTTGCTGAGGAGTCCTGGGAGCACTATATTGTCTTGTAATACCTTTTTCATCACAAAATGTATCAAGGATTTGGTTCTTGAATTCAGTTCCTTGATCACATCTTATGGTTTTGACCTTGTGATCACATTGATTCTCAACTTTTAAGATGAAATTCTTCAGAATCTCAGGGGTTTCATCCTTAGTTCTAAGGAAGAAGACCCAAGTGAATCTTGTAAAATCATCTGTGATCACCAAACAGTAAGAGGTCCTTCCTAGACTCATTACACTGGTGGGGCCAAAGAGATCCATATGTAACAAGTGTAGGGGAGTAGTGATGGAGTTCTTTTCCTTAGGCTTGTGAGATACCTTGTGTTGCTTCCCTTTCAGGCATGCAACACAATGATCATCACTTGTAAACTCTTTCTTTGGCATTCCAGTTACCAGATCATGTTTAATTAATTTATTCATGTTCTTAAAGTTTACATGGCACATTCTTTTATGCCATAGGAAAGACTCATCACTATTTGCTTTAGATAGAAAGCATGAAACTTCTCCAGAGGGAGATGTTTCTTGCAAATCCATCTTGTACATGTTCCCTTTCCTGGGGGCTCTGAGCAGGATATGCTCATGAGGAATGACCACTCCAGGCTTGAGAACAATGCACTCATGCTCAGTAAAGAGCATGTTATGACTCTGATCACAAAATTGGGATACACTCAGAAGATTGTACCCAAGCTCCTTAACAAAGTTTACCTTCTCAATGCTGAGCTTACCATTTGTGACCTTGCCCCTTCCAGAAATGTAACCACCTTCATCTCCTCCAAAAGCAACTGGTCCTCCATCAATTCTCTCAAAATTATGGAGTAGAGACCTATTGCCTGTCATGTGCCTGGAACAGCCACTGTCAATTATCCAGACATTCCTGTTTGTCTTGAGCTGTTCCTGCACAAAGAAGATGATTAGTTACATTTGGAAACCCAAGCCTTACTTGTCTTGGGCTCACTAAGTGTAATAGAAGGTAATGCAACAGTAATAGATCCTATGGTTGTACTATGGGGATCTTCAGCTGTTGTTGATGGAGAAACTTCAGTCATTTGGTCTTTCTTAGACTTCCACACCACCTTTGGAGTCTTGGACTTGACCTTCAAAACCTTAGAAGCTTTTGGGACTTCACAAGTTTTGATGACTGAACCTTCGGAAGATTCTACAGTCACTGCAGCAGACTTCAGTGCTTCGGAAGAACTCCTTTCTTCCGAGACCAATTTTACTTCCGAAGGTAATTTTCCATTTACCTTCTTCTTTGATTTGGAGCTTCCGAAGGAAACAGACTTTCCTTCCGAAGCTTGAGACTTCTTGAGACTCTTTGAAGTCTTTGTATTGGTCATGTGGACAGTACTTTTAGGATTGTATGGGCAATCCTTAGCAATGTGAGAAGTACTTTCACACATGACACATAACATTTTCTTCTTCAAACAAGTCTCCTTTTGAGAGCAAGACTGGCTTTGGTCACATCCCTTCTCCACCTTCATCTTGGTAGATGCTGAGACAGTTCTTTTGGGCTGTGAACTGTTCTTGGAGTTTGATGGTCCAGGCTGTGCAGCAGTGGTACACAGCAGCTCAGTCTTCTTCTTTGCACTGAGATGATTTGAACAAGAACCAGGACTCTTAGCTGAGGAGTCTTGGTTGATGTCTTCAGTCCTTACTACTTTGAAACCTGCAGAGATAAAAACTTGTTTCTGCTTAGCATCAAAAGTAGCCTTGATCTCTTGAGCCTTCTTTGCTTTCCTCTTGCTCTTCCTGATCAAGTTCTTTCTCTTGGACTTGGTCATCACAGTAGATTTCTTCTCCTCAGAAGGATAGTGGCCCTTGGAAGAATCCTCTTCTTTCTCTTGGAATTCTTCACTATCACTTCTTCATCATCCTCACTTATAGGATCTATGAGAGGAAGCTCATCTTCACAAGTTTCACACCTAGGAGATCTTACAGACAAGATTGTGTGTGGAGGAGCTATCTCATTTGATCCCAGTCCCTGTCTATTTTGATAGCACACTTTGTTGTGCAGGGATGAGGATATCATGTTCTTGAAGGTCTCTTCTTCAAGAACACTCTTCTCTGCCTTGGCTTTGCTGATCACAAGCTCAGCCTGGCACTCAGTTAACTTAGTTATGAGATCCTGGATCTGAGTTCTAAAATCTGTATGTTCATGTTTTAGTACTGAAATGGTTTTCTCCAAGTCCTCTATCTTTAACTTGTAATCATTTTCAGACTTTCTAAAATCAGATTTTAATATGTTTAATGACTCAAGATCAGATCTCATCTCTAAGTTGTAGGACCTGTATCTATTTACTTTAGCAATGCATTCAGGAGTACAGAGATGTTCCAATACCTTGGCTTCATCATGGTCAGCCATCAGTGCTTGGTTTGGAGAAGCATCTTCCACCTGAAAGCTCCAGTCAAAGCCTCCCTCTTCAACAGCAACAGCAGCATGTTGCTTTGGCTTCTCAGTCTGAGGGGCTTTGTCAGTGTAGTTTGGTCTGGGTTGTGTTTGGCCCCCATTTGCTTTAGGTGCCTTACACTCCCTAGCAAAGTGGCCCATAAGGTTACAGTTGTAACACTTAACTTTGCTTTTATCCAGCCCAAACTTTCCACTGGTAGCATTGCTTGGAAATC